>CM028384.1:62666325-62822926 GCA_013146195.2 Codonopsis lanceolata | reverse complement strand
ATACAACCTCAAATTCTTGGTATAAACACAACATTGCTTCCATTCAAAAATTTGCTTCGACAGCTGCGTGATTCTCAAGCATGGTAATGATTAGTCTTGTTCCATTACATAATCCTCGCAGAGAGTCAATAATATTTCACAACAACATCACCGAAACATCAACCTTAAGTGTTAATTTATGGTTAGACAATCTTGAACACTTTATATTATTCAAAAACTCTATAGAATGATTGTTTTCAAACAAACTTGTGTTGTTCTCTGTCTCACATAGAATTTGAACTCAAATAAGTTCCTTCTTCTAAGTGATTATTAGATACCATGAACTCATTTATGGTGTCAACAACATCCGAGTCGGGACAAGTATAACCCTTCCTTTAAATATGACACGCCATAAAAGACTCAAAAAATGACAGATATATACTTTCAACAATTTACCGGATCAAATTATCCGATGCATTAACCAAAAGATCATTTGGAACTTCCATTGTTGCAACACCATCATTTTCACCACCACATGTACCGTCCGATACTTAAAATCCACTCGAAAATGCCTTCAACACGACTGCATTTGTCATTGACAAGAGCTTGTAGTCTCATGTTTTTATGCCTCAAAACTTTGCATTGCGTCCATAAATGGTACAAATGTTAACAAAAAACATGTCGAGTTTTTTCTGAAGGTCATTATAGTGGTACTTTTTGATTCCAAAATGTCATCGACATCATCTAATCATAGAATTTCATTCAAATTCTCGATAAGATAATTTCCGCTCATGTGTCTTTACTAATGTCTATATATAAACATTAGGGTTGTCTAATGTATGACTTCTTTTAAATAAATATGCTTTTTAGTCTAGCCAACGTATATTATTTAGTATAGAGTTAGATCCCAAGAGCTTTCAAAAAATTTATGTAAGTGATAGTTATAATAATTAAGTACACATATTCAAGGATAATGTTATAAAACGAAGTATTCCAAAATTTATAACAAAACTTTACATTGAGTAAGTGAAAGATGTATATTTAAACGTTTTTTCTTGATCGAAATGACAATAGGATTTGAACATTCTCCATGATTTGTTGAATCAACAATGAGCGAGATATTTGAACTTGTGAAGGTGAGTAGGTATAGAAATTGTTCTTCCATGTATTGTGTACATGTGTAGCAACTGAAAAAAAAAAAGGTATACTTTAAATATAAATAAATAAAAATTTTAATAAAATTTACTTTAAAATAATATAATAAATTTTACCATTCGTGATATTTGATAAAGGATAGACTGAAGTAGGATGCAACACCTTTTGATTAGAATCTTTAATATTATACTATTGGGAAGCAACATTTGCTACAACATAATTCATATAAGATTATTAAATTAAAGAAACAAATACAAAAAAATCTTCCATTGATACTATTATTTTCATATGGACTAAATAATTCAAAATACTTTAATACATCTCTTTCAAAAGACTCCAACAAAATTATTGAGACACAATATTATTTTATTGGGTGATAACCGAGCCCGTACCTTTTGGTAAAATGTTAACCGCAAAAGTCTACTATATTTTTTTCAACCACTAAACTACTCTTTTAGGGGGAAATGACAAACACACACACAAAGCTCCGCCCTAAGAAAAGCTGGGCATCACAATAGAAAAGATGGCATCGCAATGAAAAAGATGGGTATCGCAATAAGCCCCACCCAAAGAAAAACTGGGCATCGCAATGGAAAAGATGGGCTTCAGAACTTACGATGCCGGTGTCGAAACTTACGATACTGGCGTCGGAACTTGTGATGCTTTCGATGCAAGCATCAAAATGTGTCAAACTCATTCTTCTGTATTAATAGCGATGATCCATTTCGATAGCTCCCATCCCGCGCCTCCTTAGTCATGAAAGAATTGCAATGATCACTCACTTTCTAGTATATTTTAGAACCATTTCTACGAAAAGAGCAGTTTTCTCGATTGACGAATGAAGAAGGGGAGAACTTAGACAAATAAGGATTCAAAAAGATAGAAAAGTCGAGTGAGAGACTTATTAGTGGATTAAAGTCAAGAATTCCTTCTTTTCATTATGAAATGAAATATAAAGTATGAGCTGGAGTCAACTTAAGGAAGAAAGATAAGGCAGACAAGATCAATCTCAAGAAAAATCTGTGAAAGGTGAATGAAGAAAGAGACGGAGGTGCCTAACAAATCCTTCACCCTTCCGAAGCAAGGTCAGTTCAGAGAGAGAGAGAGCGAGAAAGGGAGAGTGAAAGACTGATTTGATTAAAGGAGGGACTAAGTTTCAAGGAGAGGAAACGCAGAGGAAGAGGGAAAGCTCTTCTTCCCCTAACTGGTTGACTCTTCTTCCAAGAGTAATGCTTCGATTTTCGAAAAATATTGCTTCAATGGGAACAATGACATTTAAGGAAGAAAAAAAAACTTTTGTGATTAAAAAAATAGAGTAGTTCAGCGGTTAACATTTTAGAAAAAGAGACCGGCCCGTAATTATTCCTTACCAAAATAAGAAATAAAAAAACTCACATCATTGAAAAACACTAAAATACCTACTATATATAAAACTCAGCCCATTAAAATCTCACATCCACCCTTAAGCTCAATGTCATGTAAGTTGTCCCTTTTAACCTATTAATATAAAATAAAAACTTAGAAAATATAATATTACGTGTATTTTATGTAAAACGAATCTCCTTGACCTGACCCACTGTGTGTTGGTGGATTGCGTTGTGAGATAGTGGGGCTCTCTCTTACAAATTAGAACCAGAACGGTCTTACCAAAGAACTACTCTTAATAAAGCAATACATGACCTCAACACCTAACCAAATTCAACATCTGTCGTCTAACAAATACAACCCTTCAGTTAGAACCCTTCATCTAGAATCCTTCATTTGACGTATATTATTTCACTTCAAAATTTCATTCACCTAACATTCAGTAAGAAATTGTAGCGATCTCTCCCCAGATTATTCAAATCCTTTTAATTTTTCATTGAGCTGAAAATTGAGTCTCCATCATTTTGTTTTACCTTCTATTTCCTTGTACAACTTTTGAAGTTTTTTTTTTTTTTTTTGAAAAAATACAAATTTAATAATTTGAGACTTCAATAAATGTAAAATGAAGTCAAGTATTTAGTAAAAACATTGTTTAATTATAAATATTTTATTTTACTGTTCGAGATTTGTTATATTCTAAATTTTAAAATATACTTCTTAAGGTTATTTTGAAAAGAATACATAGCTGAAATTTTAAGATTTGAATTTATAACTGATGAATTTATCTGTTACATTTCTTAATATTTTTTATTTAACTATTCTTCATGTTTATAAAAAGTATATAACTTTATAGTTAGACTATGTCAACAACACCGTTGTTTATTTCAGCTGGGACTAACTATTTCCTTACAACTTTGATTTTGAGAATCTATTCGAATTTTTGCTTGTGGACGTCTCTTAGGACGGTTGATATGAAAACCATAATAGTTGCAGTAAAAAGTTTGGGTTCAAAAAATCTAAAGCTTATTTTGTGACCGATTTTTTTAAAATTTTTTACAGAAGATTGGTTGAATATCCGCAAAGAACATCCACAGACTTTATTTAAATGTGATGGAAAATAAAAGGTTAAAAATGATATTGTAAATTGTGTTGAGAATATCAACAATTTGAGTGTATTCAAAGTTCCTAGAAATGTATAAATATATTAATGTCAACCTATTTAAGAATATTAAATGTTTAGTATAAAAACAAAAGAAGAAAAGCTTCCAATGTTTCCATTAATAAAAATCAGTTTTAGGCGGGAAAATCACGTTTGTTATTATACATTTGCATTTTTCAATTTGAAAGAAAAATTATCGACGTGTTAATTACGGACCGCCACCCACCCAACCCCCAAAACCGCTCTAGGCACACACTTGACACTCCATGCGTCCAATTTGTTCACCCTCGCAATCCTACGAATCGAAATTTCCACATTCGAATTTCTCTCCACGCGAGATTAATCCATTTCTACTGAAACAAAAGACCCATAATTTCAAGACGCCAAACTAATCTTTGTTCGTCTGGAAATTGTCAAATTCTTATCATTCCTTGGGCCTTCTTTAAATCTTGCAACAGGGTTGCTTCTAGGTAACACTCAATTTCACCCAACATTTTGGTAATATTGTTTCTCCAGAACCCTTTTGATCAATGATTGTTTTTATACATTATGCAAGTATAAAATTATTTTCACATAGAACATCATAATGAGGTTTTAATTTGAAAATATGTCATTTGGTTGTTGATTTTTATTCTGTATCGGTATAGAGAGATTTAAGGAATGATGTCAATTAGTATTTTACAATTGATCATACGAGATTCTGGACCTTGGAATGAAGATCCCATATTTTGCTAGAATCTCATCATTTTTTGGTGTGTATATTGTAAGCATTATGCTAGGCCTCCCAAAGAATGTTTCAAGCCTATTTTGATTCTCTACTGATGTATCAATCATCAAACCCCACTAGTAAACGGTTTGCTCTCTGGCTTATCACATGCTTCACAGATCAGTTGTAGTGGGGATTCTTTGATGCTGTTTAGAAGAATTGATTAGCTTATGTACGTTCATGCCTGTATAAAGGCTCAGCATTGTAACAGAGTAATTTAGGATTTCCTTTGGTTGGAATTTTGTTGCCGTTCAACTTGAAGTATGGGATCTTACAGTGGTTTGACATCAGATACCTTTGTTACTCTCAAGATTGTTGACTTTCCTTTAAATGCATTAGTATCTATAGCAGGCCTGTATACACTGCATCTCTATGTGATGTTACTATTATGTGATAATTACGCTTTTGCATTACTTTATACCATTTTTGTTCATTATTTCACCTTGTATTATGAAGGATTGATTGATACAATTTATATATGCATTTCTAAGGCTTTATTTTTTCGGGCATTCATTGTTGAATCTAACAGACTCAATTATGGCATTAAAAATGATTACATGGACATTGGGAAGCAAGATATTACCTATGTTCACTCCTGCTGCTTCGCTGCATTCTCATGCTACCAGCTTTGGTAAGTCCTCATGGCGTAGAAACTAATGTAATTTGATCAATTGATGTTGACTTTGTATTTAAGTTGTTCTCTGAGATGAAATTATCTATAAGCATCATCATTGCTGATTTGCCACATTTTCCTCATTTGTCTGGTGATAGTTAAAATTTTGAATTTGTGTTAAAATAGGTAATGTTCATAAAATCGTGCAAGAAATAAAATAGTAGAAAATGTTGATCTCATGGAGCCATCTGCTTTAATAGTTTTCTCTCTAACCTGTTTAAATTAGACAGTAGTGTGGCTGGAGTCGGTGGTTTGGCTCCATTCAGTTTGAATTCCATCTGAACCTATTAGCTCTGGTAACTGTGAAGCCAAGAAAAATCTTTACATTTAAAATCTTTCAGAATCGAACACTTGTATGATACTTTCACATTATGGAAAGAAACTAGGTTTCTATGACCAAGAAACTAGAGCTTCTATTAATATTTGGTCATATTTAGAGGCAACAGTATTTTGTACATGGTTGAAGATGTAAATAAAATGAAAAGACTTATTGATATCATGCTCTATTATCCAACAATGGAATGAATGATATGCTTTTGGTTACTGTAGATCAATTTGAAAATGATGGTTAACAAAATTGAACCTGTTTATTCTGATAAAATTAAGAGTTTGATTATGAAATTTTGTGTTAGATATTGGTCGATGGCATAGTTGAGTTGCATTCTTTGACCGACTTTGCAAGCTTACTTTGTTTGATGAAGACTAATCATTGTAGGAACATGTGAGATGTAGAGGCAGGCAAAACTTAGCTAAATGAAGAAGAGAGACTAGTTCTAACATGAGAATAGTTTTAGGAATCTCCTAACCTCAAGTTGCACGAGAATGGAGTCTAAAGAAATGTAAGTTTCCCTTTATATTGATAAGTTCGGAGTCTTTGATGATCTGGCAGATACTTAAATCTCAAAGACAAAAAGAGATCCTCAACCAGTCAAGTGTCTGTATATCTTGGCATCCTAAGTCCGTATCCCATTAGATGATCAGACAATTAGCTTGCACCATCTTTTTTTATGAGAAGATGCTAAAGATTATAATCTGCAAAGAGTTTGAATGATGACATGACACTAGTTCGAGTATCACTGTTTAACAGAGAATTGTTTTCACCCTCTCTACCAATATGGTCAACTCTTATATACTACTCTATGACCTCTGGTCAGTGTACATAAATTATGAGACTCTGCCATCTTGTGCAGATTTTTATATTCCTACCAACAGTTGTATCTGATAAAGTTTTAAATAGTAATTGAAGCCTTTGGTTTAAGAAGATTTGCAAAGCACTTCAAGATATTTTTAGTATCTGGATTCACAGTAGGCATAGTGGCCTATCAACTTGTTAAATATCTAGTCTCGTTCCTTCATTTTTGTGGTTGTAGAAGGGTTTCCTAATTTCTTTCAAATTTCTTTGTTTTGTGGTGAATTAAGCTCAACAACTGAAAATACTAATGAACAATCTGATTTTGAACTGACCACCAAAGCACGAATTTCCCCCTATCACGTTGGTTTACCTTTGTACAGGACAACCATGTGACCTGCTCTAGGTTATGGTGCAGAATATTTGGCCAGAGAGAGCAATATGTTCATAAAATATAACGTGTAGGTAATTGAATGAGAAGCTGGATTTTTAGTAAAAATAGATGAGATGAATTTCAGTGAGTACATTCATAAAACTACCATCGATACAAGATAAAATTGGAGAAAAGTGCGTAAGATTGGTCACAGCAAAGACAAATAAATGAGCCAGTTTGGAAGACTTGGCAATGCTATAGGTCTAAGGGAAGACCTAAAACAACATGAATTGCTGTAATTAAGTGGGATCTGTGTGAGTGTGGTCTAACGGAATATATTGCTTGGGACATAACAAATTGGCAAAAAAAATTGTTGTGGCCCAACCCAATTAATTGGGATAAAGGGTGACTTGAGTTGAGTTCAGCAAGCTGTTCAGTGGATGTTATTCTATTGACTGAACGGAGGCTCATTTGGCTGGTCTCATTAATGATATGCCTTCTCCTCATGCCTTTTTAATCTTAATTTTTCCTACCAGAACTTATCTATGAAGGTTTTTTCTTCTTTTTCCCCTTCTTCCCATTTGTCATCATTCCTGCTGCTTAGTGCGATCCTGGTCCACATCCATAAGCTCAAACTTTATGCTGACTTCTGAAGGTCACTTGTTCAGGGTTTAAAGAAGTACGGGAGGAAGAAAAGAGTCAAATGGTTGGTAATGTCTTCAGCAATGTTGCTTCAAACTATGACCTTATGAATGATTTGATGAGTGCTGGGCTGCATAGGTTGTGGAAGGAGAGGTGACATATAAAGCTTAAGATCCTTTCATATTTGTAGTATACCAGCTGCTCCATATCATACTAATTTTCTTTTTGGTCAACTATAGACTGGTTTCAAAGTTGAATCCATTTCCTGGGATGAAGCATCTTGATGTGGCCGGTGGGACAGGTAAGCTTGATTTATTGATTACTATAATTGCTCTCTTTGAGTACTCACCTTAGACACATATTGATGGCGCACGAGGGATGCAATGATCCTAGGCAAGATGTGATGTCCCAATTTGTTGTATAAGGTCTTGGGACTGGGGAGTATTTCTTTGTATCTTTGCATGGTGTAAGGGCTGATAATTAAAAATGAAACTTGTTTTGATTCAACTGAAGCAATCTGGTTTAGCTTTCCTTGTTTTTACTTACTTTTTGTTGATGTTGGAGTACATGAAACATAAGTTGCTTTTTGGAACATCCCTTTCATTGTTAGCTTTCATACCTTACACAAGGTGAGAGCAGAAGCAAAATATATGGTGTGGCACATAAATGAATTATTCTACTTTTTACTTTAATATAATTGTCGGGTAAGCTAGTATACTGTGTGGTATAGTTCCTCCACTAGGTCATATTCAGACAGGTAATTGTAAGTGATGGAGAATCTATATTGAGAAAGAGATATTACCCTGTCCTCTTGGAACCATGACAAACACCTGTCTCCAACATTAACAGAAGATGCTATTGAGCTTGGAGTATTTCCCAGTTGCTGTATTTCTATTTTTTTAGTAGATAACAGTGTAGATAAATTGTTTTTTTGTTAACGTTTCTCTAATTTTACAGGAGATGTTGCTTTCAGGATCCTAGACACTATCAATAGTGTAAATCGTAGAGCCATGCGAGATGTTTATGAAGATAATTTGCAGGAAGAAACTCAGATTTATGTATGTGACATCAACCGAAATATGTTGAATGTTGGTAAAAAGCGGGCTCAAGAGAGAGGTAATATGGAAGAGATAAATCTGACATTAGTGAACCCCATGTACACTTCATGAAAGTGTACTTGAAAATTGTTGTGGCCATTTTCTTCTGAATATTTTCATATAATTAGTACTTGTGTTCTGACCTACTTAGGACTCAGAGAAGATGGCTCCCTGGTATGGGTGGAGGGAGATGCGGAAAAGCTGAATTTTGATGATGATACAATGGATGGTTACACAATTGCTTTTGGGATTAGGAATGTTACACATATAGAGAAAGTCCTTTCTGAAGCATACAGGTATCTTCTGCTTCTTATTATGGTTTTTGTAATTAGGGTCAATGATGAATGGTTAATAGGGTCAATGATTCATGAATTTACAGACATTCTTTCACTCATTTTCAGTTCCTGATGTTAGTTTGATATTATGTAACAAATTGCACCTCTTTACTTGGTGCTTGTTTGGTGGAGCGTTTTGACCAAAACGCTGGCAAAAAATGCGTTTTCTCTTTAAAAGTGTTTCAATACAGTGTTTTAAAACGCAGTGTTTTAAAAAAGTGCAGCGTTTTAAAACGCTCCAATTTGGAGCGTTTTCAAAATATGTTGCGTATATAATTACTCTGTTAATGAAAATAACATTTTGAAATAGTTTCTCGAACGTGCTTACAAGAAAAAAATTGTGTTTTGAAAATGCAGCATTTTCAAAACGCTGCACCAAACGAGGCTTTAATTGTGTAATAAACACCTTTATTCTGTTGGCAACCTGTCAGTTAGTAACTACTTCTTCTTCTTGTGTTGTGAACTTTTGACATATCTTGCTCAAGATCTAAAACGAGCGAGGAGGGCTGTGGTAATTTGAAAGGGAGAAATGGAATAATGTAAATAAACTTTGTTCATATCTTGAATACGATAGATAAAGATTTTCAGTTGGGAGGCTTTCGTTTAAAAATGCATTATGTTGGAGGAAAAGCTTGGCGAGTTGAGGAGTGAAGGATAAATTTGTAATGGGCACCCATCATTTTTCAAAACACGTTCATAATAAAAACAAACTGAATGTCACAAACAGAAAATGAAAAAGGAAAGACTGGAAACAGATGCACCATCAAATAGACCTAACTTCGTAGAAAGAACTGTATATTTGTAAGGTTTTATTTATTCATAAAATGTTCAATCGTCAATATTTTCTGTTATTATGTTCGTCATATGAATGTCTTTGACCCTATTCTTATTTTGAAATGCTACATGAAGTGGTTTGCTTGTTTATCAGGGTACTTAGAAGGGGAGGAAGATTCCTTTGCCTTGAACTGAGCCATGTAGAACTTCCAGTTCTTAAGCAGCTGTAAGTATCCTTGAGATTATCTTCTTTAGCGTAAAGGTCAAAATGAAACAAGCCGACCATTTAGTTTAAACTTTACGCACTTGAGTCATTTATTAGTGGTATCATTCATACTAATTCCCTTGGGAGTCGGCCCTGAAAATCGACTTTCTGAGTATCAGTAGTTATGACAACGAAGATCAAACGATGACCTTGAAATACCCGATCCTTGATTGGCTTTCACCTTAACATAAGGTTTGGTCCTTGTTTGTCTTCAGGTATGATTACTACTCATTCTCGGTCATTCCAGCTTTAGGAGAGCTAGTTGCAGGAGATCGAGATTCTTATCAGTACTTGGTGGAGAGCATTCGACGTTTTCCCTCTCAGGTATAATGTTTGTGTTGACCGTACTTGCGATTAAATTCAGACTTATTGGTAATCTCTAGGCTTATTACTTTTGGGGGGACCTTGTGCACGCCCATCATAAACAAAGCGCAGTCTTTTTTCTATTTCTTGAAATCACTTTGCTTTTGATTTTGCTGTGGTGAAATCTTTTGCTTGGAGTTGGGTGGGGTTATTTATAAATGAATCATGGCCAGTGGCAGACGTAGAAAAATTCCCAACCGGGTGCACACATTTAATAAAGATTTTAAATCATTTGGGTGCACAAATTTACAAATCACAATTCACAACAATTATATGGATTAAATAATCAATTAGGGCTGTTTCAAAATTAAGGTTATTTCAAATTAGGGCTATTTTTAAAATTAGGGTTATTTACTTATTTTAATTTTTAAAATTTAAATCACAAATTCACAATTATAATTTACAAATTCATACAATACAATCATACTTTTATTCAAACAAATGGACGATTAAAATTTAGAAATTCTTGAAGAATACATCTTGTTACTCTTGCAAAGCACGGAGAGATTTAGGCTTAAGAGGAGTGGTGGAGCAGGAGCTTGGAGTGGAGCAGGAGGCTGTGGAAGGCGCCAGGCCGTCTGGACGCCGGAGAGACTGGGAGGCGGGAACACACTGGACTACTGGAGCGGTGCCGCGGTGGCAGTCTGGCAGAGGCTAAATGATTGAAGGATGAAGGAGGTTGGAGAGTTAGAGGGAGACTGGGTCTAGGACTGGGAGACGGACCGCGGGACCAGACGGTGAAGAAGACAGGAAGGGGACTCGGTCACTCAGGAACGACGGAAAGGAAGGAGGCTAGAGTCAAAAGTTGACTTTGTATAAACGCGATTGAATTTGGGGAGAATGTATGAAAAAACAACTATTATTGTTGACAATTTTTAGTTACAATTTCGTGAACCGCATAGCTCATAAACTTAAATATTGTATTTTAAGAAAATTATAGATGAAATCATAACGGTCCCAGAAAATTAATTTGTGCATAAGTTTTCATATTTTATATGATTATATTGTTTGGGTGAAAAACTGTGGGCAGAAAGTGCATAACTCAATGCAGGGGCCGAGAGTGAGAGAGAGAGGGGGGGGTTTTGATTTGGGAATTGGGAAAAGAGATTTAGGAATTTAGCCATTTTAAATTTAGGTGGGGGCAAAATGTATAAATCTTATCTAGGTGGGGGCAAACTGTTTAAAATAATAAATTATTAAAAAGTAAATAAATAAATCCCTCTATGCACAAAAATCCAAGTGGGGGCAACTGCCCCCATAGTGCAATGCCTCTGTCCGCCAATGATCATGGCTGTGTAGAAGTGTATAATGTAGCTATTGTGGTTTGTGTATTTTTCCTGCACAATATCACATTCCAGCTTCCAATTGGTATGTCTTAAATGTGGTTGTTGTTGTGTTCAAAGAAAAAAACACATGCATACACACATTTAAGACGTACTTATGGCAATAAACTAGCACATTATTGCTCGATAGCTCTAACTTCATTATCAATATGCAGGAGAAGTTTGCCTCAATGATTGCAGATGCTGGGTTTCAGAAGGTCGAGTATGAAAGCCTTGTTGGGGGTGTAGTCGCTATCCATTCCGGCTTGAAAATATAGGCGTTTACGTGGAACACCAGTTCTCGAATTTTGTCATCTTAAACACTAGTTTGTTTTGCCATTGAAAATCAGTTAGCTTGCAGAAAGTTTAGATGATAAGTTGGGAAAACAGTATCCTGGAGTATTTTGGAATTTCTGTTGCATAATCTCCTTGTGTATCATGTATTTGGTGCGAAGGACCAGGACAAGGCTCCTGTGTACATTTGTAGTTCTCATAAAATGTTGTGTTTATAGATCCAGCTCTGACTACTCTTACAGTTCCAGCTCTGCTTGAGTGGGTGTCGTAGTTTTTGCTTCTGTGGATATTTTTGTCTGCCAATCAGCTACAGCAGCCAGAACAATTTTTTTCTTACATGCTTTTACTTGGGGCTAGTAATAGTGGAATACTGCATATTATTATCGGCGATTACCAATGAATTACCTTGATGATCGGTAGAGATCCAGTAAAGCCTAGCCGACGCCCACGTGTACGCCACGGCTACTGTGTTCCATGTCTGCAATGTGCCCAGAGGTTGATAATAAGGCCACCAGAGATCTGTTCATAACATAATGAAGCTAATCTAGAACAAAGTTTCAAGTTTCTTAGACAATTATACTTGGTTCGATAAGCTTATAGATATAAGATATGGTTCAAGGGGTGAGAGAGATGGCACTCAAGTAAACACAAGTCCTTATTTTCAATCCTATATAGTGGGTTGCTCAACAACTTAAATGGGATACTCCATGGTCCATGCCCTATTAAATTGCTCACATTTCATTTTGATGACCACCTATTAAAACAACCGATGCCCATACAATTATTGGAAAACTTAAAACAATAATATGATAAAGACGAGGACCCCTAACTTCACCCAAGAGCACGATCAAAGGGGAAGAATTGAACCTAGGCCACGTCTTAATAAAAGCTCATGTAAGCCTATCACACATTTGAAGTAAATTACATAAAGAGGGTGCAACATCCTATACATTCAACCAAAATTGAGGAAAGGATTAGACTTGGGATTCACTTAGGGCAGGTACAATGGTGTGGGGGAAAATCAAACCCAAAATCAAACTCAACCTATTAAAAATCAATAAATTAATCTATTATATACTCATTTGATTTAAAACAAAAAAACTCTCTCAATGGTGACACAAAATCCAACACATTTACATACCCCACCATCTTTATCTCCAACAATTTTACATACATCATCTTTATTTCTATTAATTTAATATATTCTTTCAATTTATACTAACAAATAAATTTTATATTGCATAAATAAATAATTTCGAAATTATATAAATAGTGATTATTAAAATAATATTTATTTATTATAATTTGAATAATATTTATTATAATTCGTTATTATTTATTTATAATATTATTAATTTATTTGTCTTTTTACAAATAAATTCAAATTTTGCAAAAAATTCATTTGGTATCCAAATGATGCAAACCAAGTCTCTATTTATAGATAAAAATGTGTACATTTTAATTTTATTTTTTTTTTTTAAAAAAAACTTTTTTGAATACCCAAACTACCCTTAAACAACAAATAAAGAAAAAATTCCCTCAACCACCTCTTTAATGGCATGTGGAAAGCTATGTCAGGAGCAACGTCAGGCGGCTTGTATTTTTTTCAAATTTTGCCCATCAAAACGACGTCGTTTTGATGGGTTGTAATAAAACTCATCGCTTGTGGAGAAGCCGTAAATTTCGGGGTTCATCTGCCGAACCTTTTGCTTTTAAATCATCAACTGATTTGGATTTGATTTTTTTTAAACCTCCATTGTTTGGCAAAAATCTTTGAAGATTTGGAGGAAAACCTCCATTGGCTTTACTCTTAGAGCATCTTAAATTACTACTCCATCCATAAAGTATAGAATTCTTTTTAAAGCTATTTTTAAAAATTATTTACCTTATCACATTTTTTGTTTTTGATGTACTCTCCCCTTACCACCTAAAGAATCTGTCCGAAAAATCTAATACTTAAGGGATATATAATTAACATTAAAGTTTATCATAATTATAATAATACTTAAGCATAATCAATATTTTAATACTCGACTATTAAAAAAAACACTTTAAGTGAATTATCATAAAATAATATAGTGGATTGTTTGTCCAACGAAAGGAGCAACTTTTACCATTTTACCATTGATTTATTTGCTATAATAGATAAGGTTACATACCCACATTGGCATCATTGAAAAAAACACACAGGGTCGGTTCCACTTTGCTGTTTAGTGGCTTCATTTATGATTTTGAGTTTTCTCTCTTTAATCCCCGACCAACATTTTTCTCTATTCGTCTCTTATTTTTTAGCGTCAAAGGTTTCTTCTTCAGTTTATTATTTGATTTGGCTCTGTGCTTCGTCTCTTATTTGAGGTCATTATGTGATTTGGCCCTACATTCCAATACACGATGATGCTTGCATTAAAGAGACATGTTTTGGCTGATAACATTTAGGCGTTACCAGAAAGATTATGAAATTTTAATTGAAACTAAGGGACTGAAGCATCATCATATTTACAAGATAGGGAAGAAAACTTCTCAGTCTACGGTACTATATTGAGCTGGAAAAAGACCAAAAACTTTGTGAGCAACAAGTAAAGGCAATAACAACAAAAGATCTTGAAAGTCCATAAGCAAAACCGATTAGATGAACATGTGTATACTCATCATATACATATCCAAAACTGGTTACAGTTAGAAACAAGTTGACTAACATAATGAGCCCCAAGGAAGAATTTGGTCCGACACCAGATAGAGGTGAACAGCATATATTACGGGAGCCATCGGTATTCCAGCTTCAGTTAAAACAAGCTCTTCCTCGGGAAATAATAAGAACTCCAGAGCAATAACTTACCCAACCCGACGCTTCGTCTTGTTCATTCCTTGAAATGAGGATTCCAACTATTGAGCCATACACAGATTCAAGAACCATTATTCTGGTTTCCTGACTAGGTCTGCCTCCAGTATTTTCCCTCCTTAGAAAGGTTTGATTTATAGGTGCAATATGTGTCTTCTTCAACAGCCAGAAAACATCTCTAACAGAAAGTAAAGACGCCCTTGTCTGATGTCACCATCCTCTTCGCTGGGGCAGTACCAACAATCCTCTCCAGCTAAAAACCACCACCAAAAATATTGAAATAATAATAATTTAGGGATTAGTATTTTGTCTTCTTTATATGAGGATACTGTGAAACTCATACTAAATTTATACCCAACAGTTACATTTTAAACAACTGTCGAAAGGAGGTTTGGCATTTAGCTTACCCGTAGCTGATCAAAGCGAGAAAAGAGCACGGTGCAGGTCATGTCATGGGACCCTTCTAGCATATTAACAATCTGCAGTGAAATGTGAAGGAATATTTTTAGACTGCATAGAAGAAGATGTTCCGAATGGAGCTATATTTCAATGGGTGGCTGAGCATGAGGGGCACAAGGGAGGATAGATACTCCCTCCGTTCCACCCAAAGAGTCCATGTTTGAAAGTTTCATAATTAAGGGATATATAAATAGTATTAGAGTTGGTCATAAATACAAAAATATGTGAGCTAAATCAATGTGTCATGTTAGATGTGGAGGGAAAAGTTGAAATGTTACGAAGATTGCTTTTTAGAAGTAGACTCTTTAAGTGAAGCATCCCAAAAATAATATAGTGGACTCTTTGCATGGACCGGAAGAAGTATAATTTAAAGGACCATACCTCTGGGTAAAACTCTTTCCTCTCCGGAAGAGAATACATGATTAAATTCTGAATACCGCGAATCTGTTAGAGAAAATACAGGTTTGAGATATAACTTAAATAACTTATAAACCAGTTCATCAAGAAGTATGATTAACGATTATTTATACTCATGATAGCACAGAGGCCATCTATGTAGTGAACTGTTGGGGAGAACCTTTAGTGATTACTATGTACAATGTGTATTACACCCTAGCATGTCGCTAGAGCATCCCTCTACCCACACCCCTCCTGCCACATAAAAAATATAAAATAATTTTTTTTAAAAAGAACCTATAAGAAAGAACAGTTCTATCCAGTAGTATGCAAGAAATTATGAGCAAATATACACGGGCAGTAGAGAGCTGAAGTAATTTCACCCTCGATATATGCCAAAATCATAGGGAAGAGATATATGTCAAAATCATAGGGAAGAGATAGTGTTCCAACACGATGTATAAAGTATACTTGGAGTTGGTTGTAATTATGAAAATATTTTGAGCATAAAGAAGATGCTTATAGGGTAAAGTTGAAAACTAATGCTGATTGAAGGCATAATTTTTTAAGTGACTCTATGAGTGAACATCCCGAACTAGAATAATGGACTCTTTACGTGGTATAGAGGGGGTAATAATTAGAGCAAATTTTAACTCCAACTTGCTCCAGTATTTGAAGTCTTTCTTTATCATAATAACATCTTTGTATTGTCAATCCTCTGGGCTAATATTATTATCCATTCGCTGCAATTGAGTTTTCTCAAGCTATGAATGCATCATCAGATCCCAAAAGCCATTCTGAATTAAGCAACAAAAATATAGTAGGCGGACATAAATACTCCCATGTTTGCCCGAAGAGTCACTATTTGAAAAATGAGATGTTTAAGAAATAAGTAATTATGATATCATTATACTAACTTTTTTTTGTACTGTATCAATTTATATTTTTCATAGATGAGAGATAAAAGTTGTCCCAATAGCGGATAAAATGAGAGAAAATACTAGTTTCCTTGCAATACCAGCTTTTCTTCTGGTTAAAATTCAGTTCCAAACAAAGTCCTTCATGCTCCTCTCCTTGAGCTTTACTTTAAGTTTTATGTTTCAACCTTTTTACAAATCAAAACTCACACACACACACACACTTGTTAACTTCTATCTCGATCAAATTCAAATTCAAAGCAAAAGCCCCATAATAGGTATCAAAGGGAGGAAAAGAAAAGAACAGAAAAGATGTCCCAGTAGATTGTGTTGGCGATATATTAAATGAGTAACCTATACATAAGAGTCTAACCCATCCAACACCCAAGAGAATATAAGTACTCCCTACATAAGTACTCTTCAAGTGAAATGCAGGGAGTACTCTTTTTTTTATTTTACTTGTCAAAAAAAAGTGCATTGAATAGTTCTACTTTTTATCTTTTGGGTGTTCCATTTACAGAGTCCTATTTCTAATAGTCCACCAGGGGTAGGCTATGAACACCAATAGATTAGATGGGATGGGTCGATGGATACCAATCAATGTTCCTGATGATGGATGCCTCTCTAAGAGTCCAACGCTTAGTTGTAAGAAATCCCTCAGACCCTCAAAGCAAGAAACTTGATGGGACCAAATTCCACATTCCATAATATTCTAAGTTCGATCGTGTGTTCTTAATGATGGTAATAGCCAATAGGGATTACAAGTCTTGCATGCATGTACTCATATCAACTTTAACCTCTATTAGACATCCAAACACTAGATTTTACTCTTGACAAATTCTAGAACTTCTGGAATTCCTTTATTCTACTAGAAATTTGACAAGAGTATTAACATATAAACTTGGTGTGTTCCAAATTACTTCATCTTCAAATTATTCAAGCTATCTTGGATGATGCCAAGGTCTGTAAAGGAGTTGTTGCTGAACTGGTTGCTCTATAAGAGGAAGAGGAAAAGCATTGTCAGGGATGCTGCTCCGTAAGCTGATTGTTGGGCTGTGTGGAGGTAACAGAATAGCAGGGTTTTTGATAATGTTGAAAATAGCCTAGATAGGTTGAAGGACTTGGTCCTACAGTCCATATACTTTTGGTTTAGTGAACCTTCCTTGCTGGGGGTCAATTCGTTTGCAGAGGATGTGGATAGCATAGCTATGGTTTAGCACTTTCTGTGTCCATACACTCTTTTTATACATAGGACGCATTATTTGACGCTCATTTATACTATTATTACTTATAAAAAAAAAAGGGGAACATTCTGATACCAAAATATATGCATTTCAACTCTTGTATTTTAATATATGAAAAGAAATGAAAGACACGGCAAAAAAAAAAAGAAAAAAGAAGCACAATCCAAATACCTTGTATCTGTGATAGAAATGGGCTCTCTCAGTGTATAGCATGATCTTTCGGCTTCCTTGAAAGAACCATACTGCGTGCACGAGATATATCACTCTGTTTTGTGTACCTGGAGATTTGGAAAATATTCACAATCTTCTGAAACATAATACCTTTATCATCATCGTAATGCTGATGGTTATCAAAGAAAATGAGAAAAACATCGAAAGTGAAATGACATGGGAAAGGACAAATTCTCACTCCCCAAGCAGACAGAAGGATGCATCCTGCGACTTCAAGAAATTCCTAACTCGAACAAACTCGAAGTAAGAGCTGATAAATAGCATAATCCCACCCTGCATAAAATACAGTGTTCATAAGCATTGCACGTATAGCACCTAGCTGGATTGTAGGTATATACTACTTCATTTATCATGTCTCAAAAAAGATACTAGTACCTGAATAGAATCTTTTATTTTGGGAAACACCTACAATAAGAACATCAGCATTATGTAGAATCTTTGTAAAGTGAAAGAGGTTGTGCTAATTTGACACACACAATCATTTCATAGTCTCTCGTGAAATCAATGCACACCGCACCACGATCCAACTTGAAGGACAGATATGACAGATCCAAAAAAAATCACAAAGAATTCTCTATTAAAAGAATTTCAGAAGCAAGACTTAACATAATACTAACTTGGCAGGGACCAATAAGTTGTCTTTAGAAGATAAAATATTGGATCAGCTCCTCATGAAGCAATGTCCTAAATTAGTACTACCAGGATACACAGTAGACTGGTCAAAGGGCTTTATGTCCAACCTTAATTATTCTAAAAGGTGATTGAGTCATCCCCTCATATTCACACCATGTATACATACCAGCAAACCAAGTATGAAGTGTCAGAAACCTATTCCAGGATCAAAGGCTCAAAAATCAAGGAGCTCATACAACATGATAGATTAAATCAGGCGAAGTGTGGGCATGTGATGCTTTCTCAACGTTGATGAAGTGTACCCTTCAAAGTTGGGAAACTACATTAATTTGGTTTTACATCCATAACCATGAGGCTATCGCTGAACTCTCTAAGTTGGAATTAGAAGTTGTAACTTGGAAGGTCCAAGGTTCACCTTGACCCCCATGTCAAAAAAAAAAAAAACTCTTTCTTTTGTGAATTGTATTTCAACATCACCCAAGGTTGGACATGAGTGTTAAATAGACCACTTTGCCATCTCCTAATAGCACAAATTTTTGGAACAGTTCATCATCTAACATGTATTAGAGCTAGGGGGCTTGGGCTAAGTCTCTCAGCCATTTGTCTGCTCCCCATTGGGTTTCTCCATATGTTTGGTCTTGTGACCCTGGTTATACTCGATAAAGCTGTGAGATTTGTATAATGTTGGTAAAGTGCAGCCCCCAAGATGGTATCAGCCATGGCTACATGTGTTTGTATGTTTGATTCTCAAATAAGTATGATATTGAGTTCTATTGTCGGAAGATGTATTCATATCACTAGACATTTCAGATCTTGCCCTTACATGTCTAGTCACCAATTCACATGTCACAACTCATAACAACCTACTTGCAAAGACATCAAGCATGACTCTCTGAAAGGAATATTTTCTCTTGAAATCATTAAGAAGAACATATCCTTATATTCTTGCAGTTAGAACAATCAAACTTCAGTTACTTCAAAAGAAAATTTTAAACCGCAATTTTCAAATTCAACCCACATTTGCATAACTAAATAAATTAAAAGATCAAACCTTCTGAGAAAAGTACTCGAGGCGAGCATCGTCAGCATCTACTATTGCTTCCGCATCAAAGCGCTCATATACCTGTAAGATTAAAAAGGTTGAAACATGCATAAACATAAGAGTCATTCTCCACTGCAGCAATGGAATCAACAAAGAAAATATATATGATAGAGAATTGCATTTTATCAGCTAAGCAAGTTAAATGATGAAATTAAAGGCTTGTAAATTTTCCCTATGGGAAAGAGACAACTTACATCTGAGGTTAACCAAGATATTTTTTTTGGTAAGTAAAGAGTATATAAATATAAGCGTCAAAAAAGGTGACGTGTCCATGGTACACTAGAAGTATACAAAGCTCGAGAGCTTCTATCCACTAGATATGTTATTTACAAACTCTACAAAAGACATCTTCGAAACGAGTGGATAGTTCGCAGCCTCTACACACCAAGAGAATAAAGTGGAAAGCAAATAATTCTTCAAGACCAGAATAGACTTTTCCTCATTGTCGAAAACCAGTTGATTCACCCAACAAACTGCCAAAGGGGCAGCCTCCCAAACCCCGATGCTCCTGTTTCTGCGCTGAACAGACCAACGCCTCAACAGCTCAGAAACTGATCTCAGCATCACCCAAGGCACTTTAAAAAGATTCAGCAACAAACTCCACAGATCTGAAGCGACGGGACAATGTAGAAGCAGATGGTTCACGCTCTCCTCGCTTGCCTTGCACATGAAACACCTGTTCACTAAAGAAATATTCCGCTTCTGGAGATTATCTACTGTTAGGATAGCTTTCTGCATAGCTTCCCATACAAAGAAGGCCACTCTCTTGGGCGCTATAGATTTCCACACCGCTTTCCAAGGAAAAAAATTCCTATCACAATTCAATAGCCTCAAGTAATTAGATTAAACCGTGAAAATCTGACCCTTAGCTGCCTTCCAGATCACTCTATCTTCTATTGCCCTGTCAATCTTCTGAGCCTGTAACAGCTCAAGAAATCGCAGCAGCAAATCCACCTCCCAATCATGAAAATTCCTCCTGAAAACTGGACTCCAAGTAAGTCTACCATCCTCCCTTGACAACACCAAGCTAACCGAACAGCCCTTATCCCTAGTGACTTCAAACAACGCAGGAAAATCCACCTTCAGCTTTCTCTTGCCACACCATCTATCTTCCCAAAAACTAATTGTCTCTCCACTTCCCACCTCAAAGGCAAGAAACCTCTCAAAGGAACTCCCCCCTTTTCTTATGCCCTTCCACACCCCCACCCCAAAAGGCAAAACAACCTCAACAGGGAACCACGCATGACCCCCCAAGCCATACTTACTTACCACCAATCTCCTCCACAATGCCTCCCTTTTTCGTGAGATACCTCCACAGCCACTTTCCAAGCAATGCCTCATTAAAGACTTTAAGTTTCCTAACCCCCAACCCTCCCTCTTGCATTCTAGCACAAACCTTATCCCATTTGACTAAATGAAATTTCCTCTCCTCCCGACCTTCCCATAAAAAATCTCTTTTCAATTTTTCTAGTCTATTTCGGATAGAGGCAGACATCACAAACAGAGAAAGGAAATAGGTCGGTAAATTTGAAAGAGTGTTCTTTACTAGCACCAACCTACCCCCCTTGGAAAGAAATTGTTTCTTCCAACCCACCAAACGATGCTCGAACCGCTCGACTACCGGAACCCACATAGCTTTGCTTCTAACCGGAGCACCAATGGGAAGTCCAAGGTATGAGGAAGGGAGAGTCACGGTCTTGCACCCAAAAAAGTCGGCTAAGCTCCCAATATCATTCACCACACCCACCGGAATAATCTCACTCTTGAGGATATTTACTCTAAGCCCCGGTACTACTTGAAAATACAATAACACCATATGAAGGTAACCCAGCCGTGCCTTCTCTGCCCCACAAAAAACCAATGTATCATCCGCAAAAAGCAAGTGAGAAACCTCTAACTCCAACACACCTCCCTTCCCACCTTAAAACCGTTGATAAATCCCCTCTAAACTGCCTTCTCCAAGAGTTTACTCAAGGCCTCCATCACAAGAATAAACAAAAACAGGGATAATGGATCACCTTGACGAAGGCCCCTCGAACTATGAGAAAATCCAGAAGGTTTCCATTGACCAAAACTGAAAAGCGAACCGAAGAGATGCAAAAGCGAATCCACCTCCTCCATTTATCCCCAAACCCCATTCTATCCATCATATAGAGCACAAAGTCCCAGTTGACATGGTCGTATGCCTTCTCAATATCCAACTTGCACAATAAACCCGAACACCTTTTTTCATTCTGTCGTCCACAACCTCATTAGCTAGAAAGGATGCATCCAAGATTTGCCTATCCTTAACAAAAGCATGTTGAGACTCCGAAACAATCTTACCTATCACCTTCTTCTGGGAAAGGACCCTCGCAATTAGCTTGTAAATGGCCCCGACTAGACTAATGGGTCTATGTCCTTCAAATCCATTGTGCCTTTCTTCTTCGGAATCAGCGAAATGAAAGCAGCATTAAGGCTCTTTTCGAAATGAGAATTAACCTCCATAATGCCCCCCCTTGACCACCTCCCAACAATGCTGGAAAAAAGTCATAGAAAATCCATCCGAGCCTGGGGCTTTATCACCACTCATAAGCCTTAACTCTGCCACCACCTCCTCCTCGGTGAAGGGATGCTCCAAAGAAACTGAATCTACCTCCTCTAATCTTCCAAAAATGACCCCGCCCAAATTAGGTCTCCAAGACCCACAATCCTTGTAAAGCCGCTGGTAGAAACCCACTATACCACGCCTAATATCTTCCCTCTCTTCCAGCTCTACACCATCTATCTTTATTTTCTGAATTCGCTTAGCCACTCCTCGAATACTAGCCATTCTATGGAAGAACCTTATATTGCTATCACCTTCTTTGAGCCACTGAACCCATGATTTTTGTTCATGCTGATCTCTTCATTGATGAGTAAACACATTAACTCCTGCTTGAGCTCTATCCTGTGGGAATCTTCAACCTCATCCAGATGCCCTGCCCCCGCTTTTTCATCCAACCTACTGGTCTCCTCCAATATAGCCTTAATTTTGATGTCCATCGATCCATTGACCTCCCTATTCCACACTTTTAAATCTTCCTTTAATAACTTCAATTTCCTAGCCAACTTGAAACTCGGATCACCAACCACCATGTAAGAATTCCATCTATTCATCACCCAATCCTTGAACCCCTCTTCTCTTAACCACATATTCTCAAATCGGAACGGAGATTTCCTCTTTGGCAAAACCACCACATTCCAGCAGCAATGGAACATGATCCAAGGAGACTCTAGGCAAACAAGACTGGATCGCACCACTGAAGCTTTCCTCCCAATCCCCTAAAATCAGAAATCTATCAATTCTTGAAAATTGTTGACAGTCTCCATCCCTCAACCAAGTAAATTCTCCTCCACCTAAAACGAGATCCACCAGCTCCATATAATTAATGAAATCGTTGAACTCCATCTCCTTAGAAAAGGCGCGCGAGCCAGATCGCTCATGCGGAAACCTCACTACATTAAAATCACCATCTAAACACCACAGAACATCCCACTTAGATTTTGAAGCCTTTAACTCATCCCATAAATGTCTCCGATCAGAACCATTACAAGGCCCATAAACTCCTGTGAATACCCACTCTTTGTCATTTTCCACATTTTTCAACAAACAAGAAACTGAGAAAACGCCTATAAGAGAATCCACCTTTGTCAACACTCTTCTATCCCACATAACCAGAACACCCCCCACTGCCCCTACAGCCCCTAAATGTTCCCATTCCACCCATCTCGTACCCTTGTTAATAATCCTAACATCAACTTTCTCCATTTTGGTTTCTTGGAAACAAACTAAATGCGGTTTCCACTTTCTCAATAAACCTTTAATCAAGTTTCTCTTACTTAAATCATTTAATCTCCACACATTCCAAGATAAAATTTTAAGATGCATATCAACCAATTTTTTTCCTCCTTCTCCCCTCTCCTTCTTGCCCCTTTAACATCTCAAAGTTCAGGCTACAGCACAGTTGCTTAAGCTCTCTCTTGCCTTTTTCCCACGATTTGTTCAAACTCTTACTGCAGCCTTCCCCAGAAGATCTCCATTTCTTCTCTATGTCGAGAAGTAAATCCACAATTTTATCCTCAAAACATGTGCCCGACGCTCAAAGAATTTTCCCAAAGCTCTTTGCTCTCCGTTGAACCCAGACCGAAATATCTTCATCCGTTTCTCTGTCCGTGAGATAGGCCATCTCACACAAATCTTCAGGTCTGATTACTGCAAGAGGAGTACAGCACAATGGAGTATTATTCTCCTCAATTAGAGACTCTACAGACTGGTCACAAGGCAAACAAAAATTGTTCTCATTTCTCTGGAGTTTCCATTTCAATCTCTGGTGTAGCCTCACCGGAATTGTTCTGGGTAATCACTGTATTCATCGACACTGTAGTCTCCCCTTCAAAACCTCGGTCTTCAAACTCATCAAAGCATCATAATCTAATCAATTAATTACATTACTGGATGTGAGATGTGAACTGGGCCAGACATTAGGAATAACAGTATAGGCCTAAGCCCAACTCCTAAACCATATTTCACGTGTAAGAGAAGTTCATTGACAAATGACACGCTACCATTTGGCACGTGCCCATAATTAGACCAGCCCTGAGAAAAATACTCTGAAGTGCTGTTCCCCTTCAACTAGGAGCAACCCAATGAATCATACCTAACACAGATGCCATGGTAACGCGATAGTAGGGGACGAAATGCCAATGATACCATCACCTATCCACAATGGCTTGATCAAGAGCACCACTAGCGCTTGTAATAACACTACTCTTGACAAGTCATGCCGTGAACATAATCAGAAAATTGAGGGTCATGGGACTGGGACTTGGAGCCTTGGCGTATTATGAGCACCAGGAACAGACGACTTCCGGCCTACCAAGATGACAGAGAGCCTCACCAGTCTCTCTAGGACAATCGTCACTCTTGCCCCAATTCTAGGCTATCATCGTCGTTGCAGAATCATTCTAGCAGCAGGTAAACCTCCATTTCTCAAACCAGAAATTTATTACCGTCATGCAAGGCACCAAACAATTGACTCATACTGGACGTCAGTTACTTCTATAACATTTTAAAGAAACTTTGTTTAGCCAGTGCCAAAAGTATGAACGAGAATAACCAGATACAAACCTGCCGCACTTGAAGCAACACTTTGGGAAGCACACCTTTATGCTCACATAACAACTTGACCTGCATTTATATCCAACAAATTATTCTTGAGGATAAAGAAGAGAATACAGTAGTGTACCAAGTCCAGTTGAATAAAAAGGGAGAACAAAGAACAGCAAAAATTAGTGCTTCAGGAGACAAACGTATGTAGTAAGAAAAGTGTGGTAAGGACTAAGCTTCTGATCATCATACGATTTTATGTCGAAAAATAAAAACGTCAATTAAAGATTTTCTTTTGGGGGGTGGGGTGGGGCTCGTTCACATGTACCAAGATGGGGAGCGAACTCTGTACGAAGAATTGTTGAAATTCAACTGTATATGTTAATAGGAAAGCCCAAGTTACCTGGACTCAGCTTAGGAGGATCAGATACAGGTGTCGAACACTTCAAATTTTTAAGATTTTACATTAAATTAGAGTGAAATCTCCACACCCACACTCATGTCGTGTCGACACAGGTACTTTGGCAAAAATGAAGGGTTGAGGTAACATAGGAGAAAACTATCATAGCACCATATGATAATGACATATATTGGAAAGCAGAAAATATTGTTTTACTCCAGCGTGCATCTACAGTAGAATTTCATTCATACAATAAAGATAATTGTTAGATTTATAGTTCTGAATAGGTCTCGCCGGTTTATGATGTATGCCCACGCGACTGAGTTGACAAGGAATAAATCCACAGCATTGACTCTAAAACAGGTGAGACCTATTCATAACTACAAATCTAACAATATTCTAAAATCACTTCGGTTCAAAGTGAGCATCTGCAAGACCTCCAATATAATTAGAATATTCCAGATACAGGAGTGTGCGAGAAGTACATAACAGGTAAAGGAAATCTTTACATACCTTCCCTCGGTAATTAAGGCAGTTGTTATTGAACAAAGCATTGATTTCTGTCAAAAAGAAAATAAAGATCGGGTCAAAATTATATATTATTGATATAATTAAGGACAGAACTCTTTTTTTTTATAAGTAAAGTGTTATAAACATGCATCAAAACAGGTGACGCATCCTATGTACAAGAAGAGGAAACCCACAGCCATACTAGACTATAACAATACTGTCCAAAAACTCAACAAAAGAAACTGAAGGCGTGACATAGTATTTACATCAAAAATATAAGGTGTAGTGCATGATCTCCTTCAGTTTGGAAATAGGCATCTCAACATTCTCAAAAGCTTTGTGGTTCCTCTCCATCCACTACGTCCAACAGATGCACAAAGGGACAGCATCCCAAACCAAGCTTCTTCTTTTCCGTTTATAGAGCGACCAGCTAAGAAGCAGCTCTATAACAGAAACAGGGAAAACCAAAACCCATGATAAATGAAAAAGATTCAGGATGACATTTCATAATTCGCGGGCCACTGAGCAGTGAAGAAGAAGATGATCCGCACTCTCCTCACTACTCTTGCACATGAAACATCAATTGACATGAATGATCTTCCGTTTCCGCAAATTATCTCCCGTAAGAATAATTTCATTTTCTGCCTCCCACATAAAAAAAGCAACTCTAGACGGGGCCTGGTTTTCCAAATAGCTTTCCAAGGGAAAGTCCTTGTAATACTCCCTTCCAGTTTCAAGTAGAGCGACCTCACAGTGAAAGTGCTGTTGCCAACATAGTTGTCAAAGGCAGAGAGGCAACCCCTTGGCGCCTCAAACATGCTGGGCAAGTCGATGTGCAAGAAGCGGGGAAAGGAGTACGCCTTTGGCGCCTGTTTTGTAGGCAGAGGCGCCGAAAAGTCGAATAAGTCGCTCGATTTTTTTTTGCTTTTTAACTAGGAAACGACATAGTATTAGGTTAGTATAAATAGATAATAAAACATAAAATACCCAAAAAGACTTCATTCAGACAAATCAGACCAAGCGACAGTCTGACATAGCGATACAAGCCCTAGGCAGCTTCCGACACTGAAGGCTTCGTCTTCTTCTTCCGACTTCAAGGAGGGTTCCGACTTAGGGTTTCGTCTTCAAGGAGAGTTTCATCTTCAGCTTTCTTGATTATGTGTTCCAAGTAAACTCTTATTTGTTCACTCTGTTTGACTTTTACTGTTTTTTTTTTGTTTTTTTTGTATAAAATACTTGGCTTCTTGAACTCTGTTAGACTGTGCAAGTGTGTAGACTTAATCTGTTCTGTTTAAAAATTTTATTTATATTTCTGTTCTGTTTAAAAAAATTGTTTCTATTTCTGTTCTGTTTAATTGTTTAAAAAAATTTACTCTGTTCAACTGTGTAGACTTTACTCTGTTCTGTTTAAAAAACTTGTTTCTATTTCTGTTCTGTTTAACAGTTTAAAAAATTTACTCTGTTCTGTTATAAAAATTATAATTAAGAAAATTGTCTCAGTTATAAAAAATTCTCAAATTTTTTTAGCTTGTTCTTAGTTGTTATTTATTACATTCCATGACTTTAGTTCTTTTTTGATTTCCATGACTTTATTTCATGTACTTTGATAATTATTTTCTTGTTTGAATTTTTAGTTAAGCTCATCTAATGCATTGGAATTTCAACTATGAATGAAAATTTTGTGTTATTGATATTATGTTAGAACTTAGTTTCATATATCATGCTCACTTATTACATGTTTTGTTGATATTTGTTAAGTTATATGTATTTTTCCTTAATATTTTTTCTGGGATCGCCTCGCCTCTAGCCTCAAATTAGGACCTATCACCTTTTTAGTGCCTCTCGACTTTGACAACTATGGTAGCCAACCAATAGCTCTAGCGTGGTCAGTGGCGAAGCTAGGATTTTTGCCTTTATAGGGGGCCAAGTGTACTCTAAACTTCTTTTTTTGTAGGTAAGTGTGACCCCAAGGAGTGGGAGAGATGGCAAGAGTACTCAGGCAAAGACCTTAAGGTCCTTGGTTCCAATTATATTATCTGTAACTGAAAACTTGGTTCATTCAAGTTAAAATTCTAAAATAACACATCTACAACAAAAGATGATGCTAAAATTTAAAGTCAGCATTCATAACTGTTTGGCTTTGGCAAAAGAACAAATTTTTTCATAATAGTAGAATCTCTTAAAAATAAAACGAAGTTCTTTCATATCACGAAATCCATCATGATCGAGTCCACGGTCAAAGTTTCAGCTATTTCTTCTCAATATACATCATCATCGCGTTCAAAAGGAAATCATCATATTGAAACTTGGATTTAACTGTATTCATGGCTGAAAATGTTTGTTATGTTGTCGCGATAATTAATACTCCCTCCATCTTGTATATTGTCCTCCAAGCAAAGCTCACATTTTTAGTATTTTTAGTAAATGCCTCAACAACTATTTTCTATTATTTATTTATTTTAATAAGTAATAATAGTATAAACAAGTGTCAAAATAGGTGACACGTCCTATGTACAAAGAGATTGTATGAGCACAAAATGTGCTATGCTATCCACAAACTCTACAACTGAATTGACCCCCAGCAAGGCGGGTTCCCTACACCAAAAGTATAAGGACTGTAGGACCAAGTCCTTCAGCCTATCTAGGCTATTTTCTACATTATCAAAAGCCCTGCTAATTCTGTTTATCCATACAACCCAACAAACAGCTAACGGAGCAGCATCCCAAACAATGCTTTTCTCCTTCCTTTTATAAAGCAACCAGTTCAGCAACAACTCCTTTACTGACCTAGGCATCACCCAAGATAGCTTGAATAACCTGAAGATGAAGTCCCATAAATCTCTTGCTACTTGACAGTGCAATCAAAAGGTGGTTAGCCCTTTCCACATCCCCTTTGCACATGTAACACCTATCAACATAGATTTTCCCCTTAAGCCGTAGATTATCACCTGTTAAAATGGCTTCATTGGCGGCCTCCCACATGAAAAAACCCACCCTGACTTGATTTCCATTTGTATCATTTATTTCATCAGATGATGCGCATTGTTTACCTTGTAAATACTAAACTTGGCTAGTGGTATAATGATAAATTTAATATTTAGAAAATGTACAATGAATTTCTAAGTGGTCAATAACCTTTAAACTTTTAAAAAAGATAAATTGAGCAATATAAAAGAAATTGAGGAATATTTTCTATGAATAGTTAGCATGCCCGTACTATAATACATTTTCATTACTTTATATTAGTAGTACTTACCTAAAACACATTATTTTCATTTTCAATTACATAAAGGCCCATAGAGTCTCCGGAGGGGGGGGGCACAATATTAGTATTTTTTCCAAAAAAACTTTAAATATACACTATAGTACGATTTGTAAAGTGGCTAGATGGGCTACGGTCCCTTGTGGCCTTATGCTCCCTTCGCCACTGCGTGGTTGCTCCGGTCCCTACGGGTATAAGTCAAGACTAGAGTTGTAAATGAGTTGAGTCAAAGTGAGCCGAGTTCCTACTACTCAAGCTTTGCCACTACTTCAGCAAAGTTGAAATAAACTGTGAATTAGTCTTGATTATTAATCAAGCCAATCTCGAAAGAGAACATCCAACAAATCTAATAAAAGCCCCACATTTTTTTAACAAGCTCACAGTTCCACATCCGTATGGCTATGATTCAATGAATAACAACGTAAAGAAGATAAAATATTAAGTTCGTAACTGTTCAGATTTGTTACCTGGGTTTACATGAGAACCTAAAATAATTGTTTGTCGATAGAACTGAGCTTGTCCATCTAAGAACCTGGGCATGAAGACAGATGAAGAAGGTCAAATACGCAGAACAGAAAAGTAATATAACCTCACTAGAACATTTTTCTAACCTGAGACCAACAAGAAGAAACACATAACTGTACACCAACTAAAGTCCCAAAAGGACAATGCACAAGAAAAGCTAAAGCCAACAACCTCCATATATACCCCCAACCAATAAGAAATATGGACAAACAAGACGAAAATATGAAGGAAACAATGTATTTGAAACATACCACTGCCGTATGCGCATAATATCCATTCCATGTTGTTTTGAAGGTATACGGTTTAACTGTTCAACAACTGTATTGACATGGGACCAGTTCTGCACAAGTCGCGTGGAAATTGGAAACAAAGCAAGGACAACAAATTTGTAACGTTACAGGAACTTAATAACAAAACATCAAATTTGGGTCAATTGAATCACACAAATTACCTGCATTGCTATAACATCTGCATGATCAATTATTAACACCTGTACAAACCACTCCTTCACTTTAATATAATAAGGTAGTAGCTATGAGCATGATGATGAACAGTGCAATGCAAATCTTAACTGCATGCTTCCAAGAATCAAGACACTGTACCTCAATAGAAGAAAGATAATCGACATCTCTTTCCTTTTCTGCTTCAGCCTCACCGATTTTCTGAGAGAAGAAACCAAAGAGAACAAAGGTTAGATGCACATTTATCAAAAACATAGAAAATATCACCCAGTAAGCACAACAAAAGTGAATCCTTGTAAGCATAATCTTCATGTGAACAAGTTTATTAATGTTTGAAAAAAGTCGCCAAGTTTAAGATGGTTTGCAACAGACAAAGAAAAAAGCTATGCAGTCAATGGAATAACATTTGGATTTTCTCCCCTCGACAAGGGGGAAGCACAAGGCAAGGTTATAATGTACGATATTGGGGGCAATATGATACGGGAAAGGGTGAGTCATCTCCTTATTATCGAGAAGCTAGGGAATCATAATCCATAGATCATCAGTTTTATCCATGTGCTCAGTTGGGTTATGCCTCATTATTATGCTATCTAATAGCATTGATTCTAATTTCTAAGAGTTCAAATAACTTTCCAAGCTTTCATCTAGTGTATCATCGCTCACTGAGAGCTGTTACCAATAACGAGTTGGAAGTTGATCCACGTAGACAGTAATAAATATTGTGCCTTCAACCATAGAAACCATCAAGCTAACTTTTCCTCACTGCAAGCGAGGTCAACAAGAAAGATATTCTAGAGATGGTTCAGTCATTAAAAGAAAAGGAAGAAAGAAAAATGAGAAGAATCTACATTGGCATTTGGATACAAACATTAATAGCATCGATTTCTGTCATCTCTGATTGATCTCATCTCAAGCAGTTTAAATGTCTTTACTCCAGGAAAAACGATGCATATGCAAAGGTTTTGCTTGAATTAGGACGACGTGTGGCTGAATATTATCAAATTTGATACTCAAATCTAGGCAATATATTTTATTGATCTCAAATTCGGTATTAGTTCCGGACGCGATTATTGGGGAACTCTTGCTGGGTGTTTGCTTCTAGTATTTCTGTCCACTCTGTATTCAGCTACGTTACGTCGACCCTTCATTTTTGCCAAACTACCCGTGTCGACACCACGACATGGGTGTGGCAATTCTACACTAATTTAGCACAAAATCTTAAATTTTTTAAGGATTCGACTCCCGGATCCACACCCGTATCTGATCCTCCTCAACCGAGTCTAGGTTACATAGGTATTCTTCAGATCTGAATTTGAAAATATCAGAATCAAGATAATGTTACTGTTGTGCTATTTGGAAGGATAGTTAAAGATATGGCAAAAGATACGAGTTGGATTTAACAAAACAAATTATAGGATCAAATCTTGTAAGTGAGATTGGAGCTAGTACTCCAGTATCTATTTGTTGGATTTCAACTTTAAAATCTCTGAATTGAGTAGATGCTCTTGTTGTACCGTTATATAACCTCTGCATGTGAGAATATACTGGTGCATTCTTCCCCCTCCCATACACTATAGTAGAATGATATGCATATGCAAACAACATATCCATTCTAAAGTTGGAAACGAAAACTGACAATTGAAAAATACTACAAACAGTTTACCAAATTGGCTTTCTCTTGGTGCATAATAGTGGGTTTCTCAATGTCATACAGCTAGATAAAAATCAACAGAATAATAACAGCTTCACAGAAAGAAGAATGAATAATCCTTACAGTGATCAAACCAAGAGGAGAAGCAACAATCACGTCTGATGAATAGAAATCACCATATAATCTTATGCTCTTCCTACAAATAACAAAGTGGTAGCAACATTACCAATTTGAGAAAGCAACAGCAAAAACAAAACAAAAAAAAAACAAAAAAACAAACTTAAAGCAGGCATATATTCTTTTGCTGTGTTTTTTTTTTCCAGCATTTAGAGACATAGTGTGAGTCCCTAATAAAGAATATAAATCTGATCAAATAAAGTTTAAACTGCCCCTCTGTATAAAACAGTCAACAAGCCCACTGAATCCACTATAGTACCACGAAAGAATTCATTTATTCCATGAACGGAACATTCTACAGTAATTTTGGACCGATTACCATGATTTTTTTTGGATTGTTGTTTTGCAGAATTACTAGAGGAAGCATTCTTGTGGAATAATTAAACAAACCTTAGCATTAGGATACACTCCCTCCAAAAAAATAGTTCCATTTGACAAGTCAAACTTTTTAAGATTGTAGCTTTACTTGGGTGTTCTTTGAATATCATTACAAATATATCATATTTTTAGAAATGAGACTATTTATTGGGATGTATCAAAGAGAAAAGTGAGACTATTTTTTTGCGACAGAGAGAGCAATACTTATTTCCAAGTACAAGACAGCAGCATCATTCTTGTTGAAAGTTGCACCCAGAAAAGTCAAGAGAAAACATATGAAGCCAGGAGATAAAGTAGGCAATTGAAGTCTATGACAAATTGACAAATACCGACACAAACCCCAGGAAGAATAGTATAAACACTTTGAATATTCTCAAGTTATTTGTATACTGCTAGTGTAGACACAGGAGGCGTGACCTGGTTTGACGCTTTAGTATATAAATTTTATTGCTTATCAAAAAAAAAAAGTTATTTGTCCTTATTGATTGATAACACTTTTTGAAATATAGTACAGGGGGCAGAAGGGGAATAACATGATTCAAAATCATTGATCCACATTCTCGCATGTACGATCATTTCTTATGAAACTTTTCGACTTGCGAGAAATTTGGGAACAAAGCTCTTGCAGCAGCAGTATAAGCATTGACTCAAAGCTGCATATTAAACTGCATCTAGAAAAACAATAGATGTATCTTTGGGATCAAGTTTCAACGAGACCTTACAGAGACTTATGCTGGCAGTTGAGCTATCTTGTGCAACTGTTCTTTACTATTCTTGAAATGGCTATCTAAAAGCATAGCCATCCCCACAAGCACTTTTTAGATTATAACAGAAAATAAAAAAGAAAGAAAGAATGGAAACCCTATTAAATAACTACTTGACCAGAGAACAAATAGTTTCTTGATAAAAGAGCTTTTATAAACAGAAGGGAATAAATAATGTCCAAAGTGGAAAAGTCCTCAAAAACGGCAAAATCAAAAGACCAATCTTCCAGTCATTAAGCTCTATGATCACCATACCCAGAAAAGCACCCATCATCAAGAAATGAATATAAGCAATCAACTATGCACGCGTGTTTGCGTGCAACCTTCCATTTGACTAAGAAAGAAAACCTATATCTCAATAGGTTGTTTTCAGCTAGAAGGAAGTATTTTTGTTTTTTATTAATTTACTCCCAAGGGATCTATAGCTTCAACATTGATAGCTAAAGTGCTGCTAAATTTATGCTCACATGAGACCAACTTATGACTATCAATACGACATAGTTTGAGTTTGACTGCGTATATCTCAAGATTACCTAGTCAATTTGATGCCTATCATGAAATGGTCATTGTTATTCCCCCCGAACAGTGCCTGATAGTCTGACGGCTTTGAAGTTTTTTGAGATTTTGAATTGCCAATGTCCTCCTCATCTTCCAGGTCATTCGACCCTCCAGCTCCATACTCATCGGAAAAACGACCCATGTGCTCCACGGTAACCTGTGAAAACTCGAAAACAAAAAAGTTATCAGCAGAGCGGCTTGATCACCCTAATACATAGTAAAAAGTTTTATAATAACCTTATGCGCTGAAGGGGTCAGCTCGATCAGCCTCTTAACTACTCGGAATGCAATGCTTGCAAATGGCAACAGGATCAGAATCTGGCAAAAGAATTTATGGCCAAAATATCATATAGAAAGTTTGGTGCAGTGTCTCAGATATAAAAAAAGAAGTTGAGAGAAACAGTAATGATTTTTATAAAACACCAATAAAGAATAAAGCCTTCCATACTCCAGAAGCAAGGATGTTAACTTTGTAGTTACCCAAGCATATTTACCACAGCAAAGTCTAGTCAAATATGGCAAAGGTATATAGAATTTGAGATATCTTCTTCTCAAAGCCCATTTGAGTATATTTTACATTCTGAGATTCAGCAGGCCCAAAAAGGTTATTTGCAAGATTTGTTTAAGGGTGGGCCAAAGGCTAATCTGGATAACTTTAATACTATGGGGGGGCTTGGTATTTCTTTATTGAGAGATGGGGCAGAAGCCCAAAACGATCATATTATGTATCAGGGAGACGGGATCATTTCTGGTAAGACCAGTCCTTTAAAGGGTGAACAGGATGGGGCAAAGACTCAAGTAGAAGGGCAGGGAGATAGCGTCAATGATTCGCTAACTGACAATATTGTCAAGGAGGTTGATTTGTCTCTTCATAAAGCAGAGCTCAGCGGGGCGACATCGAAGAGTGATCATTGCGAAAAGGTAGTGGTAGATAGGTTTTCGACTGGGCTTGTCGAAGCAGCTCCTTCGGCCATTTCGGGAAGGGAAGATTCTGGGGAATTTTTGGAATGGGTCTTCAGTCGAGATCTTCGTCATAGCAGTGGCAGCTGGGGTAAGAATGAGGATCGTTGTCTTTTTGAGGAGTGGGCAGTTGCTGAAGGTTTTATGGCAGGTGAGTCAGCTTTGCATACTCTTGAGTTAGGCCGGGGACATGAAGTGAAACATGAAGTGAAACTCTTGAATGGTGGGTATTTTGGGTCCGAGTCTTTACCATCTATTGATAAGATGGAGGAGCAGCAGCCAGTGGAGGTAGATGAACCTATTTCCTGTACGCCGATTAACATGATTCGCCCAGAAGACACTTGTGAAGTGGAATATATCACAGATAAAGAGGTGGAGGAGGACATTTCGCTATGGGTTAAACAAAAGGCTTTAGGTGTCAGGAAGGCTTTGGGGGTGGCTGGTTCAGGCTATGAGGATCAGATTCTGGCGCTACTTCTGGACATCGAAAAGAAGTGGAGAACGTCAGGGAGTGGTAGTGTTAAGAGGCAGAACAAAACTAGGGAGAAAGGTAAAAGGGAACTTAAGCAGTTGTGCAGTAGTCTTAACGCTGATATGCTTCTGTGCCAGGGAGGGGGGGATAGGAGGAAAAAAATAGTTTAATATGCATATCAGAATTGTGTCTTGGAATGTGTGGGGCCTTAATGATGTAAATAAAAGAACTATGATAAAAGGATTGATCAGGAGATGGAAACCGACTATTGTTTGTCTACAGGAAACGAAAATGGAAAAGATTGATGTTAGAATCATTGATAGTATTTGGAGTGCTAGAGGGGTGGATTGGGTTCATTTAGATTCTGTTGGAGCAGCTGGGGGGGTTCTAGTTATGTGGGACAGAAGTGTTCTAGCGAAAGTTGATTCTGTGCTGGGAGAATTTTCAGTCTCCTGTCTTCTGAAGACATTGGATGATAATAGAAAGTGGCTCTTTACAGGGGTTTATGGGCCTTGTAGCAATGCTGTTAGGGAGAGATTTTGGGTGGAACTTCAGAATACAAAAGCTAGATGGAATGTGCCTTGGTGTGTAGGGGGTGACTTTAATGCGGTTAGATTCCCTCAAGAACGTTCTGGTTCTCGAATCTACTCTAGAGAAATGATGAAGTTCAATGATTTTGTTAATGAAATGGAATTGGTGGATCTTGCTTTGGTAGGGGGTGACTTCACGTGGTTTAGAAATGGGGAGCGTCATCAATTTTCGAGAATTGATAGATTCTTAATTTCAGGAGATTGGGAGTGCTGCTTTGGTAGTTCTGTTCAGTCCTGTCTTCCGAGGCTTTCTTCAGATCATGTGCCTTTACTTCTTGAGTGTGATGGTAGTTCAAAAGGGAGAACTCCTTTTCGGTTTGAGAATATGTGGCTAAAAGAACCTGGGTTTCTGGATTGGGTGAAGGCTAGATGGGACTCTTATTCGGTGGCAGGTGATCCAAGCTTCCGATTAGCTAGAAAACTGAAATTTCTCAAGGAGGATTTAAAAGTTTGGAATAGAGAGATTTTCGGCAAGGTGGAGTTTAAAATCAAATCCATTTCGGATGAGATTTGCAGACTGGATGAGAAAGCAGGGGCTGGTATATTGGATGAGGCAGAAGAATCCCTTAGGGTGCAGTTAAATCAGGAATTGAAGAGTCTTCTTATCCGCGAAGAGATTTGTTGGCGACAAAAGTCGCGGGTTCAGTGGTTAAAGGAGGGGGATAATAACACCAAGTTCTTTCACAGAATGGCAAAGATGCGTGGAGCAGCAAAAAAAATTAGGTCTGTCCAGATTGAAGGTGTGCAGTTAGAGGATGAGGCAGAGATTAGGGTTGGCATCATGAATTTTTTTTAGGCGTCAGGGGGTTGGAGACCAAATTTGGATGGTGTGGCCTTTGACAGTATCAGTGCTGATGATTCGGCAGCCTTGGAGTGCCCCTTTTCGATTGAGGAAGTGGCAGCAGTGCTTCGTAAGATGGAGGGAGATAAAGCCCCAGGTCCTGATGGGTTTTCTATGGCTTTTTTTCAGCATTGCTGGGAGGTGATTAAAGGGGATATTATGGAGGTGTTTCAGTTCTTTCACTCCAGTTTGAGATTTGAGAAAAGCCTTAATGCTGCTTTCATAGCCTTGATTCCGAAAAAGAGTGGTGCTAATGATTTGAAAGACTTTCGACCGATTAGCTTAGTTGGTGGCATCTACAAGCTGATTTCCAAAGTGCTAGCCCAAAGAATGAAGAGGGTTATGGGTAGAATAATCTCGGTGTCGCAGCATGCTTTTGTGAAGGATAGACAGATTTTGGATGCGTCTTTTATTGCCAATGAAGTGGTGGATGACAGGTTGAAAAGCGGAGTCCCAGGGTTGTTGTGTAAGTTGGATATAGAGAAAGCTTATGATAATGTGAACTGGGACTTTTTGTTATATATGTTGGAAAGGATGGGTTTTGGTATCAAGTGGATTCAATGGATTAGATTCTGTATTTCTACGGTTCGCTTCTCTGTTTTGGTGAATGGGGAACCATCGGGATTTTTCTCTAGCTCGAGGGGTCTGCGTCAAGGTGACCCTTTGTCCCCGTTTCTGTTTATCGTAGTTATGGAGGCTCTTAGCAGGATGATAGAGAGGGCAGTGCTGGAAGGTTTTATTAGTGGCTTTCAGGTGGGGAGGAGAGGGGAGAGGGTGGTGATGGTATCCCATCTTCTTTTCGCAGATGACACCTTAGTTTTTTGTGGTGCAGATAAGGCTCAGTTGGGGTATCTTCGATTGGTTTTATTATTCTTTCAAGCAGTTTCAGGCCTACGCATTAACATCTCTAAGAGTGAAATTATTCCTGTAGGGGCAGTGGAAAATGTTGGGGATCTAGCTGCATTCTTTGGTTGTAAGTCTGCTTTTCTTCCCGCCTATTACCTTGGTCTTCCCATAGGTGCACAGTCAAAGAGCAGGGCGTTGTGGAATCCAGTGGTCGTGCGTTTCGAGCAGAGATTGGCAGGGTGGAAGCGTCAACTTCTTTCCAAGGGGGGGAGATTAGTCCTAATCAAGAACACTCTTGCTAATTTACCGACCTATTTCTTATCGCTCTTCGTGATTCCTGCCACAATAAGGCAAAGATTAGAAAAGTTGGAAAGGGATTTTTTGTGGGAAGGGCAGACAGATGAGCACAAGTTTCATTTAGTGAATTGGGAAAAGGTGTGTTCTAGGGTTCAAGAGGGAGGTCTGAATATCAGAAGACTAAAATTATTTAATGAGGCTTTGTTGGGAAAATGGTTGTGGAGGTATCTCACAGACAAGGAGGCATTTTGGAGACAAGTGGTGGTTTGCAAGTATGGAGAAGGGGTTCATTGTTGGTTCCCTAATGAGGTCAATTCTTCTTATGGGGTGGGAGTCTGGCGTGGTATAAGGAAAGGGTGGAACTCTTTTGAAAGATTCATTGCATTTGAGGTTGGTAATGGGGCCTCGGTAAGATTTTGGGAAGATAGGTGGTGTGGGGATACTTGTTTGAAGGAGGCGTTCCAGAACTTATTCGAGCTCTCCATGGATAAGGATTGTAGAGTTAGTTCTATCTTATCTTCGGTAGAGGGCAAACCTATCTGGAATCCCACATTCAGAAGGAATTTTCATGATTGGGAAATTGAGTCAGTTGTGCAGCTTTTGGGGAGGCTTCAAGAGCAGAACACAGACAGGTTGGAGGATAAGGTGGTTTGGAAAGGTATAGGGGGCCCTCTTTTTTCAGTAAACTCGTATTATCTCAAGCTTCTCAACTGTGGTAGAACCTCATTCCCTTGGAGAGCGGTCTGGAACTCCAATGCCCCTAAGAGAGTGGCTTTTTTCATGTGGGAAGCGACTCTCGAAGCTATCCTAACCGGGGACAATTTGCGGAAACGTAACATGGTTCTTGTCAATAGGTGTTATTTGTGTAAGGATAGTGAGGAGAGTGTAAATCATTTGCTTCTGCACTGCCAAGTGGCTTTAGAGCTTTGGAATTTTGTGCTGGGAATGTTCAGGATGTCTTGGGTCATGCCGAGATCGATAATTGATCACGTCAGAAGCTGGACTACGGGTTATAGGAAGAGGAGAAGTCGTACTTGGGGGACAGCTCTTTTGGGAGTGTGTTGGATTCTATGGAAGGAAAGAAGCCATAGGGCTTTCGATAATGTGGAAATGTCAATCCCGGAATTGAAGAATTTGTTGATTCGCACCCTTCATTTTTGGTGTTCCGAGACTGATCACTCTTTTTCTAGGTCCAACACTGCTATTGTAAATTTTGTAAATAGCATAGACATTGGTTAATGTTTGGTTTGGTATACTTCTAGTGTACAAAGGACGCGTCACCTCTTTTGATGCTTTTTATATATTATTTACTTATCAAAAAAAATGCAAGTGCAATGTTAAATCCATCAATCTAGGTTCGATTTGCACCAAAACTAAAATCAGAACTGTACAATACCTTAGGGCGAGTAAACCCACGGTCAAGGAAACTATCGCTGTTTAGAGCTCCCTCGTTCATGGTCTCTTGAAGCTTGGCCAATTTGGTGTCATTTTTTGTCACACAATCTCTACTTCTGAAGACATGATTCAGCTGCATAAATATCCACACGTAACTTGTCATTATAAGATCATGAAACTGAAAGTTTCAACTTTCACCTGAAATGGACATGTAAAAATATAAGACAAGGGTACAAGAGTCTACACACAGAATGCATAATATATGCGTCCATAATACTTGAGTCTTCTTCTCGGCCTTTGAGATAAAAGGGCTTTTTGTTGTGGTGCAGTATATCTTGATAGCTATTACCTAGAAAATAAGGAAGGTAATCAGCAATTAACAAACAAATGCAATGGTAACTAGTTAGCATTATTAATAATATGCTAGGGGTGTCTTTCGAGGAGTGCCCATCTCAGAGATCCAACAGGATTTAGCTGCTTTGATTAATTAGTTTTATATGTTTTTTTCCAGACTGATGTCTTTGTTCCTTTTTATGTCTTTGTTCTTTTTTATGTCTTTGTTTTGATGGATTTCCTGTACGTCCTTTAGTATCCTTTGTTCTAGTAATCTAATCTTCTTTCTCTCTCAAAAATAAGATGAAATTATGCTAACTAGATGGACATAGATTGTTCGGTGTTCAGAGTTAAATTAGCAGTAGTATAATCAACACACACACACACACGTGTGTGTGTGTATGACATAAGCCCTTATACAGAAACAGTGTTGACTGTTGAATAAAAAACAATAATTGCAAAAGGGACTCTAAGAATATTTGGGAAAATTTTACTTCAAAATTTGTAGCCATGCTGATTGGTAGAGACAGAATCTCATTCCCATGGAAAGAAATATGGAAAGCTAAAATCCCTAGCAGGGTGGCTTTTTTGTTTGGGAGGCAGCTAGGGGAGCTATTTTGATGGGGGAGAATTTAAGATCTCGTGGCATGATTTACGTCAATCGGTGTTATATGTGTAAGAATGAGGAGGAGAATGTGAACCACCTGCTCTTGCATTGCCCCATTATGAGGAAGTTATGGAATTTCCTTTTCCTATCTGCTGGTGTTTCTTGGGCTATGCCCAGATCTGTTATTGAGTTGATACGAGAATGGTCGTTACTCAAAAGGAGGAGGAAGAACGTATTCTGGGACTATGCTCCTGCAGCAGTTTGGTGGACCATATGTAAAGAGAGGACAGGAGGGCTTTCGAGAAGAACGTCCTTCTGTCTTTGCGCTTCTGGTGCTCCATAGCTGATCCTAACTCAGAAGATCTTTTTCGGAGATAGCATGGACTATGGACAGTTCTTTTGTTTAGTCTATTATTGATCTTGTATACCTCTAGTGACTAGTGAGGACGTGTCACCTCATTTGACGCTTGTTTATAATACTATACCTTACTTATCAAAAAAAAATTACAAAAAATGATATCACAAATCAAAAATGTGTGGACTGAAGTAAGCCAAGAGAAAGGCATCAAGTATCATACTCCAAGACCAAGTATCCACTAGCCCAGAAACATGCAATGGATTACCACATCATCCAAAATGCAAATGCCTGTCTATTTATAAAAGGTACATCCACCTCAGTAACGACCCAGACCCGTCCCAACACTAAAACAAGTCTATAGGCTATCAATCTCACTTTTTCAAGAATCTCAAATGGTCAACATATCACGGGCTCAGTTTCCCCATCTTTTGTAACCTCATCCCCCTTCCATAGAGACACCTTTAGAAACAAGTAATCTCCCACCTCAAAACCTAGTTCATACGGCGATCATCAACCTAGAACTCATGCCTTCTCTGAGATGTTTGTAGTCTTTCATTAATCACATGTATATTTTCAAAAGTAGCTTGAACCAACTCCGGACCTAAGAGCTTCCTCTCACCCACTTCATCCCAACAAATAGGAGGTGAGCGACACTTACGACCATACAATGCCTCGTAGGGTGCCATACAGATACTTGCATCAAAACAGTTGGTATAGGTGAAATCTACCAAGGGTAAATGATCATCCCAACCGCCAAAAATTCCAAAATACAATCCCTAAGCAAGTGTTCTAACGTTTCAATGGTTATTGGTAGATTATCCATGTCTCTCTCAGGATGGAGAGCAGAACTCATATCTAGTGTTGATGCCCAAAGCCTTCTGCACGCTACTACTATAAGTAGAAGTGAGCCTTCAAGCTCTATCCAACACAATGAAAATAGAACATGTTCAGCTCTATCCAGCACAATGAAAATAGAACCTATGTAATTGAGCGATCTCATCGATGTAAAGCTAGGCTGACATCTCACATCTCGAATCAACAATTACCCAAATAGCATTAACCCATAACCTTTCCTGGCAAAAAGGCTACAAATCCATTGGGATGTGCCATTTACACTCTGGCATGGCATGGGTAACCTAGCAATAACCCACTGGACCTCTAATGTCCAGATTTGACTTGTTGACACACAAGACACTTACAAAAAGATCAACAATCTCTCTCTTTACGTTATTCCACTAGAACATATCATGTACGTTTCGGGGCATAACAAAATTCCAATTATGAACCTCATTAAGATCTCGCGTTTTAACCTCGTGAGTCGTGACAAGATTTAAAAAACATTTCAACAGGTCCTCAAAACAAAAGGTGTTGTCAATAACTAGAATAGTTAGAGGAGTGAGGGTAGTAGAAATGAACGGAACCACTTCTTGATTGAATGCCCGTCGAAGGAGGAAGCCACTCATATTCTGGAGTCGAAACAGTGGAAGGTCAATCAGGAAACTTTGCATCTCGAGCGTTGGAGTGAAGAAGGCAACTGTATCAGAGTTGATAGTAGGCCAGATGTTGTATGGGTTAGAGTCTCAGGGTTACCGCTGCACTTGTGGGGAGATGCTGTGTTTCAGGAAATTGGTAGGTCGAGTGGGGGTTTTATTTCGACTGACGAAGCTACAGAGAAGAGGCAAAATTTGAGATGGGCTAGAATTCAAGTACGATATTCAGATAATATTCCGGCCTGTGTTCGCATTGGAGTAGGGCGTAGCAAATTCAAAATTCCAGTATGGGTGGAGACCGCAGCTTACCATACTTCGAGGGGGAATTACGACAGTGGAGCAGTAGGGGGGATGAAGAAGGCGAGTGGTTTTCACGCTCGTAGGGGAGAAGCTCAAGTCCAAGGGTTTTGGAAAGTCAAAAATAGCAGCATTGGCAGGGACAGCATGTGCTCTGGTCGGAATTCAAAGTTTGAATTAGGTCGTAGCTCAAACGGTGTCGCTATAGGGGAGAGAGACGGGAGGAAGGGGAAAGAGGTTGACGCAAATGCCTTGGGCGCAATTTCCTGGGCTAAAGACAAGGGACAGGTGTCGACAGTGGGGCACGCATCTGGGAGCAGCACATCTGAAAGCCCTATTCAGTCTAGGGGCAAGTCAGTTAATGAAGATCAAGATTTTAGCCTGGGTAAGCTTGGTGAGATTGCTGGTGGGCTCAAGGCTGATCCAGTAGATGAAGTTGGACCTTCTAAATTTGGGTTGAGCCAAGTGGCTGATGACCCGATTGTTGTTGAAAACCTAGATCGTGGAGTGGGCTGTTTGAGTGGGTCTTATCCTTCTTTCTTTGTTTTAGAGGAGGAAATACAATAATACTCCATTGTGCTGTACCCCTCTTGCAGTAATCAGACCTGAAGAATTGTGCGAGATGGCCTATCTCACGGACAGAGAAACAGATGACGATATTTCGGTTTGGGTTCAACGGAGAGCAAAGAGCTTTGGGAAAATTCTGAGTGCGTCAGGCATAGGTTTTGAGGATAAAATTGTGGATTTACTGCTCAACATAGAGAAGAAATGGAGATCGTTTGGGGAAGGCAGCAGCAAGAGTTTAAACAAATCGCGGGAAAAAAGGCAAGAGGGAGCTTAAGCAACGGTGCTGTAGCCTAAACTTTGAGATGTTAAAGGGGCAAGAAAGAGAGGGGAGAAGGTGGAAAAAAATTGGTTGATATGCATCTTAAAATTTTATCTTGGAATGTGTGGGGATTAAATGATTCAAGTAAGAGAAACTTGATTAAAGGTTTATTGAGAAAGTGGAAGCCACATTTAGTTTGTTTCCAAGAAACCAAAATGGAGAAAGTAGATGTTAGGATTATTAACAGTGTCTCTGGGGAACGAGATGGGTGGAATGGGAACATTTAGGGGCTGTAGGGGCAGCGGGGGGTGTTCTGGTTATGTGGGATAGTAGAGTGCTATCAAAGGTGGATTCTCTTATAGGCGTTTTCTCAGTTTCTTGTTTGTTGAAAAATGTGGAAAATGAGAGAGAGTGGGTATTCACAAGAGTCTATGGGCCTTGTAATGGTTCCGATCGGAGACATTTATGGGATAAGTTAAAGGCTTCAAAATCTAAGTGGGATGTTCCGTGGTGTTTAGGTGGTGATTTCAATATGGTGAGGTTTCCGCATGAGTGTTCTGGCTCGTGTGCCTTTTCTAAGGAGATGATGGAGTTCAACGATTTCATTAATCATATGAAGTTGGTGGATCTCGCTTTAGGTGGAGGAGAATTTACTTGGTTCAGGGATGGAGACCGTCAACAATTTTCAAAAATTGATAGGTTTCTAATTTCAGGGGATTGGGAGGAAAGCTTCAGTGGTGCGATTCAGTCTTGTTTGCCTAGAGTCTCCTCGGATCATGTTCCATTGCTGCTAGAATGTGGTGGTTTTGCCAAAGGGAAATCTCCATTCCGATTTGAGAATATGTGGTTAAGAGAAGAGGGGTTCAAGGATTGGGTGATGAATAGATGGAATTCTTACATGGTGGTTGGTGATCCGAGCTTCAAGTTGGCTAGGAAATTGAAGTAATTAAAGGAAGAATTAAGGTCTATGGAGCGGTGGACATCAAAATTAAGGCTATATCGGAGGAGATCAATAGGTTGGATGAAAAAGCAGGGGCAGGGGCGGGGCAGCTGGATGAGGTTGAGGATTCCCACAGGATAGAGCTAAAGCAGAAGTTAACGCGTTTACTCATCAATGAAGAGATCAGCTAGAAACAAAAATCACGGGTTCAGTGGCTCAAAGAAGGTGATAGCAATACAAAGTTCTTCCATAGTATGGCTAGTATTCGAGGAGTGGCAAAGCGAATTCAGAAAATAAAGATAGATGGTGTAGAGCTAGAAGAGGGGGAAGAGATTAAGCGTGGTATAGCAGGTTTCTACCAGAGGCTTTACGAGGATTGTGGGTCTTGGAGACCTAATTTGGACGGGGTCATTTTTGGAAGATTAGAGGAGGCAGATTCAGTTTCTTTGAAGCGTCCATTCACCGAGGAGGAGGTGGTGGCTGAGTTAAGGCTAATGAGTGGTGATAAAGCTCCAGGCCCGGATGGATTTTCTATGGCCTTTTTCCAGCATTGTTGGGAGGTGGTCACATTATGGAGGTTTTTCAGTTTTTCTATACCAATTCGCATTTCGAAAAGCGCCTAAATGATGCTTTCATTTCGCTGATTCCGAAGAAGAAAGGCGCGACGGATTTGAAGGACTATAGACCCATTAGTCTAGTCGGGAGCATTTACAAGCTTATAGCGAGGGTCCTTTCCCAGAGGTTGAAGAAGGTGATAGGTAAGATTGTCTCAGAGTCTCAGCATGCTTTTGTTAAGGAGAGGCAAATCATGGATGCATCACTTCTAGCTAATGAGGTTGTGGACGATAGACCGAAAAAAGGTGTTTCAGGTTTATTGTGCAAGTTGGATATTGAGAAGGCATATGACCATGTCAACTCGGACTTTGTGCTCTATATGATGAATAGAATGGGGTTTGGGGATAAATGAAGGAGGTGGATCCACTTTTGCATCTCTTCGGTTCGCTTTTCTGTTTTGGTCAACGGGGAACCTTCTGGATTTTTTTATAGTTCGAGGGACCTACGCCAGGGTGATCCATTATCCCCGTTTGTGTTTATTCTTGTGATGGAGGCTTTAAGTAAACTATTGGAAAAGGCAATCCAGGGGGGATTTATCAGCAGTTTTAAGGTGGGAAGGGGAGGTGAGTCGGAGTTAGAGGTATCTCATTTGCTCTTTATGATGACACATTGGTTTTTTTGGGGCGCAGAAGGCTCAACCGGGTTACCTTCATATGGTGTTACTGTTTTTCAAGCAGCTTCGGGCTCGAGTAAATATCCTCAAGAGTGAGATTATCCCAGTAGGTGTGGTGAATGACATTGGGAGCTTAACCGGCTTTTTTGGGTGCAAGACCGCTACTCTCCGTTCCTCATACCTTCCTCATACCTTGGACTTCCCATTGGTGCTCCGGTCAGAAGCAAAGCTATGCGGGTTCCGGTTGTCAAGCGGTTCGAGCACCGTTTTGGAAGAAACAATTGCTTTTCAAAGGGTGCAGGTTGGTACTAGTCAAGAACACTCTTTCAAATTTACCGACCTATTTCCATTCTCTGTTTGTGATGCATGCCTCTATCCGGAATAGACTTGAAAAATTGGAAAGAGATTTTTTATGAGGTCAGTCGGAAAAGCGGAAATTCCATTTAGTCAAATGGTATAAGGTTTGTACTAGAATGCAAGAGGAGGGTCGGGGTTAGGAATCTTAAAGTGTTTAATGAGGCATCAGGAAAGTGGCTACGGAGGTATCTCACTGAAAGGGAGGCATCAGGAGGAGATTGGTGGTGAGTAAGCATGGTTTGGGGATCATACGGGTTTCTCATGAGGTTGTTTTCAGGGGGGGTGTGGAAGGGCATAAGAAAAGGGTGGAGTTCCTTCGAGAGGTTTCTTGCCTTTGAGGTGAGGGAAGCGGAGAGACAGCTTAGGTTTTAGGAAGATAGATGGTGTGGAGAGAGGTATGAAGGTGGATTTTCCAAATGTTTGAAGTCACTAGGATAAGGGCTGTTCGGTTAGCCTGTTGTCAAGGGAGGATGGTAGACTTACTTGGAGTCCGCCAAGAGAAATTTTCATGATTGGGAGGTGGAGTCGCTGCTGCGATTTCTTGAGCTGTTGCATGTGCTCGTAAGATTGATAGGCAGAAGATAGAGTGATCTGGAAAGCATCTAAGGGTCGATATTCACGGTTAAATCTAATTACTTGAGGTCGTTGAATTGTAAGCGAATCTTTTTTCCTTGAAAAAGCATGGAAATCAGTAGCTTTTAAGAGAATGGCCTTCTTTGTATGGGAAGCTATGCACTAAGCTATCCTAACGGTAGATAATCTTCTAAGCGAATATTTCTTTAAGTAACAGGTGTTTCCTGCAAGGCGAGCGAGGAGAGCGTGAACCATCCGCTTCTTTTGTACGCTCGCTTCAGATCCGTGGAGTTTGTTGTTGAATCTTTTAAAGTGCTTGGTGATGTCGAAATCGCTCAACCTGTTGAGGTGTTGGTCTGCTCAACGCAGTAAACAGTGCATCGGGTTTTGGGGAGGCTGCCCCTTCGCAGTTTGTTGGGTGATCCGGAGGAGAGAAATCAACGGGTTTTCGACAATGAGGAAAAGTCTATTCCGATCTTGAAGAATTCTTTGCTTCGCACTCTATTCTCTTGGTGTGTAGAGGCTCTGAACTATCCACTGGCTTCGAAAATGTCTTTTGTTGAGTTTGTAAATAACATTTCTAGTGGATATAAGCTCTCGAGCTTTGTATACTTCTAGTGTGCTAAGGACGCGTCACCTTTTTTGACGCTTATATTTATATAGTCTTTACTTATCAAAAAAAAAAAACTAGAAGAACTTGCAAGGAAAAAATATGGAAGCTAATGACTCAAGAAGATGTCAAAAATCTCATGGAATAACAAGCAGTGTTCTCATAAAATACTTGCAACAAATAACCTACAAATGTGAAGATGGGATAAGATAGTTCACCAATGCCAAGTTGAGTAACATCACTTACAAAGGGAGAAAAATGAACGCTGCTTAGATGAATGAAAATCAGTGCCTCCACAAGCGTTATATTTATCCACCCAGTGGTTATACAACTTTAGCTTGAGACCATAACCTGAATTTACATCACCATCCTGCAAAAATAATTGAAAATAATAGTCTACATTGTTGAGAAAGGAATTTGGTCTAATATATAGCAATATATATAGTGAGATTATCCATTATTTTCTTTGACGAACATAGCAGAAAACATATAGTGGCGAATTCAAAGTTAAACAGAGAAAATTTGAATGATCAACAAATGTGACCAGGGAATAAACAATTGCATATATATGACATCCATGTGGTATCATAATATGAGTTACACTGATAGCAATTACATTCAATGTTTATAATTTTGCTATATTTAGCACAAAGATTAATCTAAAGTAGTGGTACAGTGAACTAATGCTTCAATGAACAAAAAGATATTCATTGCCCAGTTACATTGGCCACAAATTTATTTTATTTTTATGAATGTTACATAGGCCACAATACAATCTAAATTGTCAAAATTAGTTTACTATTTGGAAAACACTGGAATCATAAAAAAATTCTCCCAATTAAATATACTGGTTGACTTCAATGGGTTCTTTTTTTTTTTTGATAAGTAAAGAGTATATAAATATGAGCGTCAAAAAAGGTGACGCGTCCTTAGTACACTAGAAGTATACAAATTTCGAGAGCTTCTACCCACTAGAAATGTTATTTACAAACTCTACAAAAGACATTTTTGAAGCCAGTGGATAGTTCACAGCCTCTACACACCAAGAGAATAGAGTGCGAAGCAAAGAATTCTTCAAGGCCGGAATAGACTTTTCCTCATTGTCAAAAACCCGTTGATTTCTCTCCCACCAGATCACCCAACAAACTACCAAAGGGGTAGCCTCCCAAATCCCGATGCACCTGTTTCTGCGCTGAAAAGACCAACACCTCAACAATCACCCAAGGAACTTTAAAAATATTCAACAACAAACTCCACAAATCAGAAGCGACCGGACAATGAAGAAGCAGATGGTTCACACTCTCCTCGCTCGCCTTGCACATGAAGCACCTGTTCACTAAAGAAATATTCCGTTTCAGAAGATTATCTACCGTTAGAATAGCTTTGTGCATAGCTTCCCATACAAAGAAGGCCACTCTCTTGGGCGCTACAGATTTCCACACCGCTTTCCAAGGAAAAAAATTCCGCTCACAATTCAACAGCCTCAAGTAACTAGATTTAACCGTGAATATCTGACCCTTAGCTGCCTTCCAGATCACTCTATCTTCTGCCCTATCAATCTTCTGAGCCTATAACAGCTCAAGAAATCGCAGTAGCGACTCCACCTCCCAATCATGAAAATTTCTCCTGAAAACTGGACTCCAAGTAAGTCTACCATCCTCCCTTGACAACACCGAACTAACCGAACAGCCCTTATCCCTAGTGACTTCAAACAGCACCAGAAAATCCACCTTCAGCTTCCTCTCGCCACACCATCTATCTTCCCAAAACATAACTGTCTCTCCACTTCCCACCTCCAAGGCAAGAAACCTCTCAAAGGAACTCCACCCTTTTCTTATGCCCTTCCACACCCCCACCCCGAAAGGCAAAACAACCTCCACAGGAAACCACTCATGATCCCCCGAACCATGCTTACTCACCACCAATCTCCTCCACAATGCCTCCCTTTCTGTGAGATACCTTCATAGCCACTTTCCCAACAATGCCTCATTAAACACTTTAAGATTCCTAACCCCCAACCCTCCCTCTTGCATTCTAGTACAAACCTTATCCCATTTGACTAAATGGAATTTCCGCTCCTCCGACCGACCTTCCCATAAAAAATCTCTTTCCAATTTTTCAAGTCTATTCCGGATAGAGGCAAGCATCACAAACAAAGAAAGGAAATAGGTCGGTAAATTTGAAAGAGTGTTCTTGACTAGAACCAACCTGCTCCCCTTGGAAAGCAGTTGTTTCTTCCAACCTGCCAAACGGTGCTCGAACCGCTCGACAACTGGAACCCAAATAGCTTTGCTTTTGACCGGAGCACCAATGGGAAGACCAAGGTATGAGGAAGGGAGAGTCGCAGTCTTGCACCCAAAAAAGCTGGCTAAGCTCCCAATGTCATTCACCACACCTACAGGAATAATCTCACTCTTGAGGATATTTACTCTGAGCCCCGAAACTGCTTGAAAAAACAGTAACACCATACGAAGGTAACCCAGTTTTCTCTGCCCCACAAAAAACCAATGTCTCATCCGCAAAGAGCAAATGAGATACCTCTAACTCCGACTCACCTCCCCTTCCCACCTTAAAACCGCTAATAAATCCCCCCTGGACTGCCTTTTCCAGTAATTTACTCAAAGTCTCCATCACAAGAATAAACACAAACGGGGATAATGGATCACCTTGGCGTAGGCCCCTCGAACTATGAAAAAATCCGGAAGGTTCACCGTTGACCAAAACAGAAAAGCGAACCAAAGATATGCAAAAGTGGATCCACTTCCTCCATTTATCCCCAAACCCCATTCTATCCATCATATAGGGCACAAAGTCCCAGTTGACATGGTCATATGCCTTCTCAATATCCGACTTGCGTCCACAACCTCATTAGCTAGAAGTGATGCATCCAGGATTTGCCTCTCCTTAACAAAAGCATGCTGAGAATGCGTCGTAGGCTGGGGAAGAGACTCCTCGCTATTGACTCGACAACATTCCTCTTCATCGCTTAAGCCCTGCCGCTAAGAATACGACCTCAGAATAGTCAACTCTGGGTCTAAGTCAAAGGGTCCCCTGAAGAACCTGCTAACCACCCCAATGCCGTTAACTCCCATCGCAGCAGCACGGTCACAAACTCCCCTGCCTTCACCCCGCGAACCGCGGCGTCTCGACTCAACCTCCTCACACGTCTCCCCGTGGTCCAAACCTCCAGCTTTTCCTAATTGTATTTCCTCCTCTAAAACAAAGAAAGAAGGAAAAGGCCCACTCAAACAGCCCACTCCACGATGTAGCTTTCAACAACATCGGGTCATCGCCACTTGGCCCAACCCAAATTTAGAAGGACCAACTTCATCTACTTGGATCAGCCTCAGCCCACCAAAGAATCCCACCAAGCTTACCCAAAGCTAAAATCTTGATCTTCATTAACCGAATTGCCCCTAGGCTGAATAGGGCTTTCAAATTTGCTACTATCAGATGCGTGCCCCACTGTCGACACATGTCCCTTGTCTTTAGCCCAAGAAATTGCGCCTAAGGCATCTGCGTCAACCTCTATCCCCTTCCTCCCGTCTCTCTCCCCTGTAGCGACGCCGTTTGAGCTACAACCTAATTCAAACTTTGAATTCCGACCAGAGCACATGCTATCCCTGTCAATGCTGCGATTTTTTACTTTCCAAAACCCTTGGACTTGAGCTTCTCTCTTACGAGCGTGAAAACCACTCGCCTTCTTCATCCCCCCTACTGCTCCACTATCGTAATTCCCCCTCGAAGTATGGTAAGCTGCGGTCTCCACCCAGACTGGAATTTTGAATTTGCTACGCCCTACTCCAATACGAACACAGGCCGGAATATTATCTGAATATCGTACTTAAATTCTAGCCCATCTCAAATTCTGCCTCTTCTCTGTAGCTTCGTAAGTTGAAATAAAACCCCCACACGACCTACCAATTTCCTGGAACACAGCATCTCCCCACAAGTGCAGCGGTAACCCTGAGACTCTAACCCATACAACATCTGGCCTACTATCAACTCTGATACAGCTGCCTTCTTCACTCCAACGCTCGAGATGCAAAGTTTCCTGATTGACCTTCCACTGTTTTGACTCCAGAATACGAGTGGCTTCCTCCTTCGACGGGAATTCAATAAAGAAGTGGTTCCCGTTCATTTCTACTACCCTTACTCCTCCAACTTCGATTGACCCAATCCTGAAAATCCTTTATGAGAAGACCAGAGCTCCCTGTATTACCCACAGATCCCACCAGGCATCTCTCAAGAAATCTTCGATTCACCTCGCATGACTTTTCCTCCACCTCAAAATCTGCTACCGCAAGATTTTTACTACGAAAGGTGAGTAGACTTGTATTCGACCAAGGCTTGATTAGCGCCGCCTCCTTGTAGGACTGCCTCGTCTCTTCTACGGACGAATGATGAAACTTGTCTCGACTCTCCTTCAGCGAACTACTCAAAATCTAAGCATTTTCTCCGCTGGCACAACCCATCCAAAACAGTGTCAAACACTGGGATACAAATCGTCCCCGATTTCCCTACACCCCTGGCAGAAACCTTCATGAACCATCCTGAGGCATTAACTTCCTTGGCCACCGTCACTTCCCTACTGCGAGCTTGCAATTTTTTCCAGAAAACCCCTTGAATAAGAGACAAGCTGCGCAGACATTCGCATACCCATTTGAATTCGTGAAGAGACAGGAAAATGTGGAACGGTCGACCTCTCGATCTCTCCACTATCTGGAAGACAACACCATTCTCCTCCAGATTCTTCAAAACGTCGAACATTTTTCTGCCTGCTTGAAAAATAGTCCTATCCTCGGGATCTCTCATGGACCACCAGATTGAAAAGGCTACTATGCAGTATCTTGTCGAGAGCACAATTTCGGGCGGACTACCTCTACTCCTCTCCACTACCTTGAACTCCACATGGTCCTAAACCTACCGCGCTGAAACACAGTTTAATCACCCATCACAACACCAAGGATTGGAAGCAGTGACCTAATCAGACAGGAAACCCAACCACCAAGCAGGACTCGGGACCTCCCCCGTCTGTGACAGTCCGAGAGGAAACCAGCAAAAAATTTCCGACTACGCGCCGGCGCGTGAGAGCTTTCCGGCGACTTTCTGACAACGGCGAAAGGACAGATCTGGTCGTCTGGTTTGGGCGAAGCTCTCTGCCTAGACAGAAACCCTCAAAACACAACGTACCTCCTACGGCAACTCAAACCCTAGTTTGAACAGCGCACTAACTCGAGAACGAAGACAGCTCAATGGGTTCTAGTAGCAAGTTGTGCATGCCTACTAACTTGACCAATCACGTTCATACGGAAACCAACTTTGGAAAGTTTTAGGGATCCCTAGCATTCCCAAATATTTAACAATTTGGAAACATTGAACAAATATAAATATGTGAAATAAGAAAGCAACGTAACAACAAATAAATAATAGGGAATAAGAAGGCCTTGTCACAACAGTAATTATTTATACAAAAGGGGCAAGTTGACCCACTATCACCAACTTCCATCCCTTCACTCAAATTTTAGGTCCCCAGAGTGTCTTATTGTCTTAGTTGACAGTTTCTCCCATAAGCACACTTCTTAATACTTTCTGAAATTCAACATGAAGGCCATCTCTATGGTAAAAATTGTACTACTGCTCCAACCCCACACAGAGGCACAAATCCTGGCAGCCCATGAATGGGAACAATGATGCCATGACGGCAATGCACTTTAAGTTTAAGGAAGCTGTTTGGTTATAGGGTTGGTATTAAGATGTCGATTACTTTTTTCAAGAACATCTAAACTACCATTTCTTCCAAACAAAATTGTGTTTCTAATTCTTGGGAGCTCCATATCTGGCACCTCCTGTGGCAAGGTTGCCTTCATATCCTAACTTTTCTTTCATAAAATAGGAATGCTCTTTAAGCAAGCTCCTTAGATCCTGCTCTCTTGATAGCTTTCTGGACAGACATCTTGGACTCAATTATTCTGGATCATTTTCTTGTGGGCCATATTTGGTATTCTTTGTTGACCTCCTGCACCAAACTTTTTCCCTCTGCTGGCTTCTAGTTGTTGGAACTTGGAAACCAAAGGTTCCTTCCAAGATCAAGGCCTTCACATGGTCTTTGGTCCTAGATGGTCTTAACATGAACAAAATGTCAGATATCAGAGGCCTTATAAGGCTCTATTGTCAGACATTTGTTTGTTGTGTTTGGACACGCCCTCACCTTCTCCCTAACTACCCATTTACTAGAGGACATAATCTCTTTTTACTCAAAATTCTCAAGAGCTATGTGTATGTCCTAATTAGAAAACAGAACAAAATATAGGGTTCATCGGCACACAATGGTTCTATTATAATGTTGGTTTTGTTTTTTGTTTTTGTTTTTGTGTATTTTCTTTTTTATGCATATGAATATAATCTCTCCACCATACACCAAAGCTTCCGCTGTCACCAAATAAGCGAAAAATTTGAAGACCACACTTACAGATGCACCCAGTGCTTAGAATAAGGAAACGAAACATATAAATATACCCTTTAGGCAAGCAAGAACAATAGTCGGAAGGATATTTTTTAGACAATACAATAAACTATGGACAACAAAAGTGAAGCAAAATGTGAGATATATACCTCTGGCAAAACCTCCGTTGTTGCCATCCACTTGCAGTTGGATATGGCAGGTCCAGGCACCTCCCATTTATATTTCCATCTCTTTTTTAGGAGAATATCAACCTCTTCCTTTGATAGCTTGTATGCCAGGTGATCATCAAAGGATCTGCACGAAAACAAAATTAAGAGTAGCAACGTTAAGTGAGGCAATTTTGCAAAAGAATTAAGTACAATTCTACTTAAATCCACAGAGAAACTATAAGCAGTTCATTATTTACATAAACCCTCCCTCCTCCCACCCCTCTCTTTCTCCATCTAATTTTGAAAACCTAACAAAAAGGTGTAAATCTGCCATGCTGTAAGATACCAAACATACCACACAAAAGCTCCAAAGAAATGGGATGACATAAGATCAGATGATCACCTGATCTGCCGTGCTGTAAGCATATAACAAGGGACTTGACGCCTTACTGCACTTGGAAGAGAGACAACTCAATTCAGCCTTTGTTCCAATTACTTGGGGTCGACTACATGAATCCTTTTTCACCATTCAGTTTGGTCCAATGCAAGGTCATTATACAAGCCATGGTGATTCAAATCCTTCTTTTTTTTATTCATGTCTATGTCAGTTTTGACCTTAAGCCTTCCCCTGCTTCTAGCCTAGTTGGGATTGATACAATCAAACTTACTAACGGGTGCACTAAGCGGTCTACATCGTATGCGTGCAAACCATCTTTAGCGAATTTCTCTCATTATATCTCCTATTGGGATGGATTTTACCGTCCACTAACTTGTTCATCACGGATTTTATCTTTCCAAGTTTTGACCATATCTATCTTAAAAATTCTCATTTCAGCTACAGCCACTACACTCATTGTAATTAAAATGTTCTTTCTTAGTTCCCCAACATTATGTTCCATAGAGTGGAGCAGTCCTAATAATTATCCTATTTAACTTTCCTTACAACTTTTTTTCGATAAGTAAGAGTAGTATTAATTACGGCATCAAATCAAGTGACGCATCCTTGTGCATAGGACGTATACAAAACAAAAGTCAACTAACCGAAAAACTATCCACCATATCGACAAAAAAAAATCCTGCGCTCGAGTCCATCTCCATACACCAGAAACGAAGAATCTGAAAGAAGTTCCTCTTAATCTGATCAAGATCTGATTCCCTATTATCGACAATCGTTTGGTTCCTTTCCTTACAACTTAATAGCTATATGCCTCTTGCATTACACTCCGGATACACTTCTTCATGATTTTATACTATTATTAACATCATCTCCTACCTCCCCATCTTGATTAGCTATAGATCATAAATAATGAAATCGTTCCATTTAGATATTTCTTGGCCATCTAATGTAGGGGAGAATGATATAGAATGGGATAAACTCTAGAACAATTTTGATACCTCCGTCCATTCAAGAGTCAATTGAAGAGCCCAATATCTCTTCCTTGTTCAAACTTCTAAACCATTTTCTGACTACTCATGTGCTAAAAGATAATCAAGAAAATATATTGTCAACTAACATCTCTATGTAGAATATTCGCATATATACACCATGTCCACCCTTGACTCGTCAATCAGTGTTTACCAACCCAAAAAAATTCATAACGTCAAAGGATTATTTCTCACCATTACATGTCATGAAAGAAATATGTGAAAAAATGTATTATATAATAAGGAGAGGGAAACTGTGAAAAATTACACTACTATAACCCAGAAAATGTTTGTTTAAAAAAAAAACTTACCGGGCAACTTTTGCTCACCCTTTCTTCTTTCAATAATAATAATAATAATAATAATAATAATAATAACCCAGAAAATTTCAGTTTGCGTCTTCTCTAGGGAAATGCAGTATGAGAGAAAAAAAATTAAGGCAGTATCCTGAAGGCAAGGTAGGTAACTGATAAAATAATGCAACCCACAGAACAGCAATAGTAATATACTGTGCACACTCGCACTCGCTGTAACTGATTTAGGGAAAAGGGAAAAACTAAGTAAAAGAAAAAAAGCAAAAGCTTAATCATGACACAACCTTGTGCTCACTGATGCCTTGCCGATAGATTGACCATTTGCTCTTAAGTTCTGTTCTTCATCCCCTTCAAAGACATGATCACCATCATCCGATTCATCATCAGATTCATCATCCTCACTGTCTTTCATAATATTTGCTAGACTAGATCCTTTTAGATTGCTTTGCTCCAAGGAGCTTCTAGGAGACTCATTTCCAATCCCTAATAACAGAAATGAGGAAAAGCAACATTTATTAGAGTGGACCCTGTTCACAAAGGATTAAGCAGCAACTGAATCACGAAAAGTTTGTGCATCATAACAACAGAAGCAGTTGGCTACATTGAAAGCAGACCAGCTGTTTTATTTTTTATGTTAAGATTAGAAAAATATATAAACACAGCTTCAAATCAGGTGACACGTCCTTTGTATACAGGGAGTATACTCCGACAAACGATTTACACAACCGAAAAAATTTCCACAAACTCTACAAAAGGATCCCCTAACCTTAGGTACACCTCTGTGCACCAAAAGCAAAGAGTCTGAAATTTCCTCCTTCAATCTTCAGCACTTTGATAGCGCTCACATCTTTTGACCAGGAGTATCCTCGAAACTTCTTTTTGTTGTTTTCACCTCTATCCAATTGATAAACATGGGCATGCCATTCTATGGGTTTCTCTTCACTTGTTGAGGCAAGGAGCAAAGACGCAAGCACTTGAAGATTCAAGTTGTGTGAGAGTATGTATTCATTTCAATCCTAAAGTATTTCCAATTTTCTCCCTAATTCTATCACTCCTCTTTTCCAGTAACCTTCCCGCCCTTGATCAGGATACCAAGGAATTCCTCTTTCTCCTTCTCGAATTATCTTTAGCCATTAAGTTCCACCAAATAATCATGGCAAGACCAAGATGAGATGCGCGTTCACTCTCCTACCTTCTCTCCTTTTCCCCTATGTGCCAAATTGGAGCCTACCCAAGACCCAAAGCCTCATAATTCAGGTTAACAGACCTTGTGAATTGTTCTATAGAAAAAAGGTAAAAGAAACCACGAGATTTAAGCCACACATGTACATAACTCCTGTAAGGAAAATTCCCACGTAATAGGATTTTTCAACAAGATTAATCAAAGACCACATAAAATCTGATCAAAGTAGGCACTCAATCCAAAATAAAATTCAACTATGTAGTCAGACACACAATATTAAAGAACATTGTTATATGATGGATAAATAAGTTAAACTTTGCATGTCCCTTTTGCTTCTTTGTTTCTAATTCTGCAATTATGATCAAGTTACTGAGTTACTAATTAATTCAGTTTATATGAATGTGCTACATATTTGAATAACAAATGCTCATGTTCCTTCTCAATAAATGCATCAACATTATCTGAGCTTGATCACTGAATCCAAAAAATGAAATGATTGTGCATAAATTGCACGTAGCAAAATAAGTTTTTGAAATAAATATATTTCATATGTTCCAAAAAGGGTAATCCAATTTTGACCTTTTTAGTCAAAAAAACTCTGACCAATCAATTTATAAGAATTCACTATAGAAATGAGTCCGTCTTCTTTGTACCTTCTTCATATTTAATCCAATTGATTTTTTTATGATTTAAAAAAAATCACTACAGAAATGGGACTACTTTTTGGGATGAGGGAGTAGTAAACATTGAAGCAAGTAACTATGATAAAGACCCTAACCCATTATGGCACCCATACCGAGGTTGTATTAATCCTTGGCATTAGTAGCACAAAGTAGCTTCCATTATCTTTTAAGTATTAAATTTTGAACTTTTCTCCTAGGGTATTAGTCCAGGACTTCTATATGCAATGGGAAACACCTTCCCTGGTTAAAAAATGAGCACGAGATCACAGATATATGCTCCTTACCATCCTCATCTTCCTTGTCATCCTCAGATACACCTAAAGATTCTGAGTCATCATCTTCTTCCGAGTCACTTTTACCTTCTTCAGCTCTTTGTCTACACACAACAGAAGTGAATTTGCAAAGTTTTATCTTAATATACTCAAACAGCTAAAGTTAAGGCAACTATCACAATTAAACAATACTGATGCAATCCGTAGTAGTCATTGACATTCAATAATTATGAACTAGAGCAACTTGACAATCCTGACACAATAGATAAATTCTACTTTACAAATGAATGAGAATGAGTCAAGGCTCCGTCATGGTTCTTGCATCTGCCAGGCATAAAAGTATATCAAGTTACCAACTCGTCAACAAGATTAAGTTGTTATATAGTGGGCCGAACAATGTATAACATGCCTTAAAGCTTCCCCTCACGCTAGGGAGAGCAAGTGCAAGCAACGGGCGTTAAACCCAGACCTTGTCAAATCAGAGTGGTCTGTTATCATATTAAGCTCCAACTCATTAAAAGCTTAAGTTGTTATCCTATCCATATAAGATTTCCCCTTGAATCTGTAACCGACATTAGGATCAATATCCACATATCAATTTGAAGGCATCATACTTTCACAGCCAAAAGCGCCTGGAAAATAGGTTAGAACCAGTAGATGAACAACATTGGTGTTTAAAAAAGAAAAAGGGGTGGAAAAGAAAACATCAAGCTAGAGTTAGCAAGAGAAGCTACTTCCTGTTTCCCCTCTATATATTATCAATCATTTTCTTTTTTATGACAAGTCAGCAGACCCTTTAGTTGGGTGTAATCAACAATGCTGCATAGAGGAGCTAATCACACACATAAATCAAGTTTTAAATTTAGGAATACATGACTAGGAAACGATGAGAAATATATTTTCCCTATGTCCATATAGACAATAAAGGATGGACTGTCAGACACAAAAAGGGAGGGACAGGAGCAAAAAAATGGAGGTGGATATAAATGGGTAAACAAGAAAAGAAAAAAAGTTGCACACAGGACAATACCTCATCTTGTTTGCATAGGCAATTGATTCACTGCCAGACCCCAATGTCTTTAACAAATTATCATACATTGACGGCTCTCTATGAATCACTACCTCTTCTTCTGGCACTTCCTCAGAAGCTATATTAGAATCTTCCTCGGATGAATCTCCTGTATCAGATGAAGCGAGAGGAATCAATCGCAGAGTAACACAAACTAAAACAATTAATTCTGACATTTGACATAGATTTGTAGTTGGCATTTGCTATCAACTGATGACAATCAGTTTGAGACTTTTAGTAGATGCAAAGAAAATACAAAAGTCAAGTTTTAGCTTCTATCCATCTTATGCATCATCTTTAATAGAACTCTTTCCACTTTATGTGTATTAGAACAGATATTATAATGGCACTTTCTGGTGGTGTCATTTGGTTAATGTGTAATTTTGAGCCAAATTTGGAAAATGACATTAGGCCAAAAAAGTTAATCTCTAGCTTCTATGCATCAATATTTATTAAAAGCTTTTAGACAAAATTAAGCCCACAGTGGACAAAAAGTAATTTCAAACAAGATTTAGTCCAGTCAGAATATAGAATTCGTTGGAAGCAACATTTATCCCTAGTTGCTTTAAAATTTTGATTTTAGAGCTAATGAATCAGAATTCATCGTCGTGATAATTATTACGACATCTTAAACAGACTTTGAAACATGAAACGTGGTGGGACTAAAATAAAAGAAAAACACTTGCCTGAATCACTTGGAGAGTGACTAGGCGGAATCTCCTCTTCCGCTTCCTTACGACGATTCTTTCTTCCGCGCCTGCTCTTATCAGAATCGCCTGGTTTACTGAATCCTGATAAAAATAAATATTTTGTCGGAATCCCTCAACTAAACAGGCTAACAATTCGAGCACATTAACAAGAAAACAATGCATAAGCTTACGAATAAAACAGATGCATGCATAAACTTAACTCCGTGAATTAATAACTAAGAAGAAAAAATAAATAAATTTGCTAGCAAAGATTTCTTAATTTTTACTTTAAAAAATATGACAATTATGAAAAGAGAATACCTCGTTTTCTCGAAAACCGCTGTTTGCCCATTGCCAGGGCTCGAGTTTTGAAAGTTTGGGCTCAGGTTAGCGCTTAGTTATAGGACGACTGCTTTTATGTCTGTTCTGAAATCTTCTCTACTGTCGAGTCACTTAGTTAGAATGCAGAATCGATGAACACGGTCGTCGGTCGTCGGTCGTCTCCGGTCGGGGTCGGATTTCGGAGCAGAAGATTTGACCTACCTTCTTCAAACTAGAACTCCTATTTGGAAGAGCAGAATCCACAAAGCCGCATCCCTCAAACTCATGGAGTATTTTGCGCACAGAGCAGAATCAGAGAATAGTTTCAAGAGGGACCCTAAACTTAACGTTCTAAACCAAAGGTACCACCCATTTAAAAGCGGTGATATAGACCCCCCAAATCCTCTAAATTGACCCCCATTCTTAATAATTATTAAAAAAAAAAATTAATGACAAAAATACCCTCAACCAAAAGGACAATACTACCCTTTATTTTTCTAAGTAGACCCCCCTTATTTTTTGTATATAACACAAATCATCTAACTAAACCCCCCATTCCCAACAAATATACTTCATTATTTCCTACTCATTTGCATTCATTTATGAACAACTATCAAAAGTTTTCTTTCAAAAAACTTCAACAAACTTCAATATTGGTGTGAAAAAATCAAGTATGGAGCAAAAACAAACATTTCTAACCATTTTATACTTAAAATTGTATAAAATATCATTTTTTTCAAAAAATGAACTTTTCGTCATGAAATGTTCGGACCTAAGTCGAAAAAACATTGCTCAAATGTTCAATTGGCGCCAACCGAATATTTGAGTAATGTCCGTCTCTAATGGCCGAACAATTGATTAATGTTCCAATACCCATGGGCGGATAGTTTGAAAAAGTGTCATCAATTTGGGTTTTGATGTGGTATTGTTTTTGTTAACGGAGTTCAAACACGTTGTCTACGGATCCTAGTGTTGTTGGTCCTCCCGATAATGAAATTGCAGTTGATACATTACTTTAAAAAAATTAATGACATATTGCATATTGTTCCATCGGGTTTGATGGAACGATTTACAAATGTTCCACAAGGAGTGGTGGAACAGTTGACAAATGTTCCATCGAGAGTGGTGAAATAGTTGACAAATATTCCACGGTTCAGGGCCATAAATTTAAGCCAAATTGTTTCAAATCCTCATAATTTTTCAATATTTTGGCCCTAAAACTACTCACAAATCACAATCAACACCAAAGTGATCCTAATTCCTATCTTAACCCTAAACACTTCACAAACAAATTATATTGTAACAAAACATCAAACCAAAATTAATAAAAAATATATATATAACTTGATTCTCCATTTTGCCAAAATGAATATAAAGATGAGTTGTGATGAAGATGGGTGGTATCTCCCCTTCAAATTTCTTCAAATGTGGTTGTTGAAGGATGTCAGAGGAAAGTGTGGTATGGGTTTGTGGTTTTGTGTGTGTAAGGTAAGGAGGGGAGGGGGTAATCGAGTTTTGTTGGGTTTGGGGATAAAGAGGGGGTGGTTTGTGTAAAATGTGGGTTTCAAAATTGAAAAGAGAAAAATAGGTAAACATGGGAGGTACACTCGGTATTTTTGAGTATTTTTAAAATCAGATTGGGGTATACATTGGAAAGAGATCAACTAATACATTTTGAAGGTCTATATAGTACCAACCCCCCCCCCCCGGTTTAAATGAGTAACATTTTTACAAGACACTTACTCTCCCTTGGGAGAGTTGCTAGAAAGGGGTGGATCGAGGATTTTAGTACCACATGGGCTATGTATTAAAAAAAATAAATGCATACAAAATACAAAGTTCTATAAATAGATACTATAAAAAAAATTACATCATTTTATCTTAATATTTATCTTAATACATCTATAAATTTTTTTAACATCATAAAAAATCATCATTTTTCGAGAACTAATATTCAAATAATTTTAAAATAATATAAACTAAATCAAAAGGAAACACAAAGACCAAAATGTGCACTATTTAAAAAAATGAGTTTCCAAAATGATAATATCAAATTAGGTATCGTTTGGTAGTCAGGATTAAAGTTAGATAAGATTAATAAGTCAATTTGTTTGATGTTTGATACATAATAGGTCTGGAATAATAACATGAGTTACCCGAATAAAGTAATTATTCCCATCGCTATTAATACCAAAGGAGGGTGGTATTATTAGCACCCTCACTAAACAAAATTAGGACTAACATTTTTTATCTCAAAACTATCTCCAATATACAAGTGAAGCTTAATAATGAAGACACTAATAATATTAGGATTAATAACATCATTTATCACTGTCCGACTACCAAATAAGCTCTTAAATAACTAATATTAAAATGATTGAATGGTATGTGATTGTGAGATGTATAATCTTTTTATATTCTTATTTTGTTTGCAAATGTTTGAAGTGTGGTGAAACCTACTCCTCCTACCTCTATATATGCCCATGTTGATATGGTTGGTGGCTCTTCTTAAGAAGGGTTGTTATAGCATGGTGACTCTTTGATTAAACAAAACAATTTTTTGTTTTCATTTCTTATATTATTCAAATGAATACAAATGTAACTATTATGTATTTTTTAGAGAGTGGGTGAATTGAAGGTTGTGGTAAAAAGTTGTTGATTATAATTTGACATTTTAAGTGTTATTACGTTTAGTGAAAAATGTGTTATGCTATGGAATTATGTGATTTGAAAAGCTAATACACCCCTTTTTATGAGCTCATTATCTTACCTTCATAATGACATAACCACAACTATAACTGTTTTTTCTTATATAAATCCATTAGTTTGGGTCCTTTTTCGACGCATGGATTTGAATTTAAACCAAGTTGGTCTTCATAGATGGTCGTGCTAAAGTAGTGAACGGTGGCAAGACCAACTCCTTATCCTACATAGAGCCCGGGTCCAACCCACTCACCAAACTGGCTCGGCCCACTCAAGGAAAGGGTGGAGAGGCCTTAAATTGGTACGTTGAGAACATTAAAAAATTAACCTCTTAAAGTCCCACGAGAAGAAGATACATAATCGATATATTATATCGGGCCTCTGAATACACCCTGATTATTTTATTACGAAAAATGAATCGATTAAAATAAATTATTGCCCTTCAAAATACACCCCCTCTCCTTTCCTTTATTTTCATTTTCTCCTTACTACTTATAACTCATATTCAATCATAAAAACCCATAACTTTGAAAGTGGAAGAAACATGTGCTATTGCATACTAATGAACTTGAAAATAACTTATCCCTAACATTGAAATGCTTGAGCTTCCCTCCTATTGTTCACATGCCTAACAACTCATCAACCAAATTCACAATTCTTTCCCGCAACTATCTCTCTATTTATCTTCCTCTATCTCTCAGCATGAAGTGTTACGACAACCCTCTCTTTCATTTGTTTTTGTAAAGAATCCAACTAAGAGGAGATCAAGGCCTCTCTAAAAAATATGGATTCATGATGTTTGACCTTAGTTAATCAAACAACACACACAGCGTTGTTTGTTCAACCAGAGTCAAACATTAGGAATCCACTATACTTTTCCTTTGGTATTGGTGCAATGGTTGGAGGAAGAAAATAAAATAAAGGAGAGACATAGATTGCTCGAAAAATGTTTGGTTTATTTTCTTCCTCCTCTTCTTATGAGATTTTTTGCTTTCCTTTTCTTCCCTGGATGGTTTGTGTTTTGAGTGGGGGTTTCAAGTGAGAATAAACAGGGTGCATTTTATTAGAAAGTGATATTATACGTAGGAATATATTAAGAGGGGTAAAATAGGAATTATATAGGGTGTATTTAGTATTTAAATTAGATAAGTATTAAATCACTAGGGGTGGTGTATTTAGAATATGGGTGTATTTAGAGGAAATGGAGGTCAATAGCTAGGGTTGGCAAAAGTCTTGCTTTTCCCGACCGACATAATCTCGATCAACCATGTAAGGATTAACGACCCAACCTGACCTGACCCGACAAAATTTATTTATTTATTTTTACTTATAATTTAAAACAAATTTTAAAAAAATTGTGAGTGTGTACTGTTGTTGAGTGTTGACTATTCCACAACTCCGGAGGATTGTTGGTAGATATGATTTGCCAAGACAAGAGACTATCTTTCAAACAATGTCTATTTTGTATTTGCTAAAATTACTTAATGATGGTTGTTAAATTTATTTTCACAATGTTGTGGTTTTTTGTGTTTATCACGTTTTTCTTCACTTAGTGCAGCACTTCTCATGCGAGTGAGGGGTGCATTTTGTTTATAATGATAGATTTATCGATGCACATTATTAAACAAATATTCAAGTATAGTTGTAAATATATAGTTTGAAATCTTAATTATAATGGAAACATTTTAAAAATATTTTAATGTCGAAAGATATTATTCATAAATATTATAGTTGGGATTACGAGATTTTTATCTCCCAAAGTCGGATCCTAATTTGTTGGGTCCCAACACTAATCAGGAACGGAATCGAGAAGGAAATTGAAATCCCAAATTTTATCGGGACGAGATCGGGATAAGGGGTATCGGGACGGATCCCGTCTCTATTCCACCCCTATTAATAGCCCACTAAAAAAGGTGGCGCTACTCGGCCCCCTTTCCATATGAGTTGACCCCCCAGAAATTCTTAAAATTAATTCTTCCTATTTTACCCTCCTTATAAGTTGACCCACTTCACTTTCCCCCTCAATTGTTCTACTAGAGCATGTTGAACCACACTATATTATTCGACTAGAGCATGTCGAACAACACTAAATTTTATTGTTTTAAAAATATTTAAAAAATGTTCGAACCTCCTTGGCCGAACAACATAGTGTTGTTCGGCATGCTCTATCCTAACAACACAATGTTATTCGACCAAGGATGTTCGAAAATTTGAGAAATTTTTGGGGGTTAATTTAAATGGTAAAATAAAAAGTTTATAATTTTGAGAATTTTTGGGGATCAATTAATAAGAAAAAGGGGTTTGAATAAGGCCACCCTACTCAAGGAAGTAAAATGAAAACATGGATAATGTGTGGGGGTAACAGAATAATTTACCAAAGGCCGGCCTGTGTGATTTTAGCGGGAGGAAAATAGGGTTTTTGAGACTGAAGCCAAAACCCCCGAAACTGCTTCCTCCATTCATAGGGTTAAGGTCTACGTAATTTTTACGAGTTTGGGCTTGAAAATTCCGCTGCCTTTGTGAAATTCAAAGAGAAAAGAAGAGATGTCGTCAAGGCCTGAGCTACAAGCACCTCCTGAGATATTCTACGATGACGTTGAAGCTCGCAAGTACACTTCTTCTTCTCGCATCGTCGGAATTCAGGTCTATATATATCTATCTATCTGCATGTGTTTGTTAGGTTGAATGTTGTGGTGTTTGATAAATCTGCTAGTTGTTTGTCTGCAATTATTTTTTCAAGGCAGAACTTTCAGAAAGAGCTTTAGAACTTCTTGCATTGCCTGATGATGGAGTCCCTAAATTGCTACTCGATATTGGTAATTTACTATCTCGCCCCACTATGTGTGTGCCCGCATTCGACTTACATATATATTTACCTAAGATGCTTCTTTTTCTAGCTCATTTTATTGTATGTGTTTAATCTCGCTGAATTACAACTGACTCGCCCAATCGCTACGACATGAGAATTTCTTTTCGGCAATGTCACTTGTTGTGTTGATCATTTGATTTTCGGCTTGCACTGGGATTCTAGGGAAGCTCACATTTCGGAATTGTATTTTCCATTGATTATTGATGCTTTGGGGTTGGTGACATTTGATAATTGAAAGAAGCATCTATGATGTCAGATGTTTGCTTTGAGGTTTGCCCACATTTCTCAGCTCCAAAGTATTGACGGGTTATTTAGCATTTCCACTTGTGCTTCTCTTTCCTCTACCATATGTTAGGTACCAATACAACATATTTCACTTAAAAGCTAGATTAAACACTATTTTTGTTACAGACTGAGACACCATTGTCTTGGGTTTTGTTGTGACTTGTGAGTTGATCATTGACTTTTTATCCATATTACTTTGTAATAGTACTTGAAGTTGAATCTTCAGGTGCTTAGTGCTTGTAAGAGATTAAGTGTTTTTTCCTTCATCATGACGTTATTTGAAACATGCATTTGCTTGTTTTTATGATTGGAAGGTTGCGGATCTGGACTTAGTGGTGAGACCTTATCCGAACATGGACACCAGTGGATTGGTCTTGATATATCCCCATCAATGCTTAGTATGTTCTCTCTCTCTCTCTCTCTCTCTCTCTCTCTCTCTCAAACACACACAAAGGCCCAAATTCCTTTGTAAAATAAATTTTGAAAGAACCCCTATCGTTTTGTTCTATCAATGAGAAAGGTTATCTGTTAATCTGTTGTGCACCTATATAATCTCTAACAATACATATCCGTAATCTTATTGTCATAAACCTAGATATTGCATTGGAGCGAGAGGCTGAAAGTGATCTTATACTCGGTGACATGGGTCAGGTAGCCATCGCTTTATTTTCTTTCCTCTTACAGCATTATCGTGGAAAGTGTTATTGTTTTTGTTGACAATTTTACTGTTTACACCATAAGTTCGTCTAGTAGGTTGCCTGTGCTGGGGTCTTGCTAAGTTTCATGAATAAGTTTTACGAATAAGTTTTACCATCTATAATTTCAGTTGATTTGTTTGCAAGTGAAATATGCTATCAGAATTTTATTCATTTCTTTTCACATTTGGGTGGATCATATTATGTTTTGCTTATGCTGTAGGGCTTGGGACTTCGACCAGGAGTTATTGATGGTGCCATCAGTATCTCTGCTGTTCAGGTTTGTTTCCTTTTTCCTTTTTTTGGTTATCGAAACACAATCTGTAGCTTCTCTTTTATATTGCAAATGTTATGTTAGCTATTAACATTTCCTCTATGCTATGAAAAATTTCCTGGAAAGTTCTGACTTTAGGGACTAATTAACTATTCCTTTGAAAAAGCACTATTGCGCATTAATTGCTGGTTGATATTTGGCCAGTTTAGTTAGTTTGAGCTCTTGTTCATCTATGCTTGGTCCAAAATATTAGTGACTTGAGCTGTTGAACATTACCTCAATCTGGGGCACCACCTTGACTTGTGTGTATAAGAAAAAAGACCTGGTAGAGTATTATCTTCTATTTATACACCCATTGTTATGGTACAGTGCCTTTCCATAACTTACGTTTTGTGGTATTTCTGTAAAACTCTTGAATGGTAGAAGATGGTTCAATGGACTTGGGAAAAAATGTTGGTAGGGCTTGGAAAAATACTATAGTTGACTGCAACTGCTTTGCAATGAGTTTTATTTTTCTAAGGAGCAGTTATGTTCATGACTATCTAAAAATAGCACGAGACATTTCATTGCTTTATTGATATATTGTCACTCATCTTACTATTCTTTTTATAAATAAATTTCCAGGCACTCCATGGGTATAGGAGCAACAAGGTTTCTTTGGCTGCAATATGACATTATACGAGTGTAAAATGAGAAGTGGAAGTTCTCTCGTAGATTTTTCTGCCTAAACTCATTGTAATACATCTATAAAAGGTGCTTTTTGCAATTAATTACATGAAAGGAGGAAATCCGTGATGATAATAGGTGCGAATGACATTAAATCAAATATTGCATCCTGAATAAATTGATATTGCGGACCCCAAGGGATGGGAGAGATGACAAGGGCAATCAGGCAAAGACCTTAATATTCGCATTCCTATAATCCGAGTAATTTTAGCATGCAATGTGAGAATTACATTTATTCATTATTATGCTTGATTATCCGGAACTTACATGGGTTATGGTTGAGATATTCAATTGGCAGTACTTGATTTAACACATCTGATTTGTATAAATGAGGAAAAGTTGCGGATTTTAGGTATTTGGGTTTTTCAGTTGAAATTGTGGTATTTGAGTATTTTTGCTGTTCGGTTCCACCCCTTGCAGAATAATGCTTTCATGTGTACCATGCAGAAATTTTGAGCCCCCGTGATTTTATTAAATCTTATTACTGATTTGAGTGCTTTGCCTTTTGTCATTGCTGGTAGTTACTGAATTGAGAGTAGCTATAGGAGGTTTACCTGCCTTTGGTTCTGGATTAGTCCATGTCTCCATGATAATTTTTCCCTCTTTCTTCTTGTTCTTGTTTTCTTTATGCCAATGTTTTCTCTTTAATCTTCTTTTCTATTGGCCCGATTTTGGCTTGAAAGAGTCATACTGTTTTACTGATTTTCTGTGTGATATAACCGGCGAAGATTATTATGCTCTGATGATATGGTGTTATGTAAAAGCTGCTTTTAGCTACAAGGTTTTCTCTGATATTGTGCTCTAACTCTATTCGCATTTTGGTTTGATTGAGCAGTGGTTGTGCAATGCTGACAAGTCCTTTCATGAGCCTCGGTTAAGACTGAAGTATGTTCAAATCCACTGCTTACCCCTATCCTCCCCCCCAAACAGTTTTAAGTAGAAGTGATACCTTATGTTTGGCACAATCTCTTTTCCAGGGCTTTCTTTGGAACATTATATAGATGTTTGGCAAGGGGAGCAAGAGCAGTATTTCAAGTATATCCTGAAAATAATGCCCAACGAGAGTTGATCCTTGGTTTTGCTATGCGTGCTGGATTTTCCGGAGGTGTAGTTGTTGACTTCCCTCACAGGTATGCAAAATAGACATTAGATTGCTGTCAATGTTCTTTCGATATGAAGTTAGGAAGTAACTACCAATTCTAGGACATCACTTGAGGGGTTTCAATGATACATCTTGATCGTTGTCATTTGTGAATATGTCACCTTTGTGCTTGTGCATATACTTGGCACCATATGCATTTATGCTGAATTGGGATTATCAGTTTAGAAATTTGTATATATACTCCCTTCAAGTTATTAAAGAAATTTATGGATCTTCATATTCTTCCTGGGACTAAATTGATATTTTGTTTCATCGATCCCTATTAGTGTGGGATACAGAAGGGACAGTGTTGACCCCAAGGGGTGGGAGAGAATGGTGAGGGCACTTGGGTAAAGACTTTGAGGTCCTTGGTTCCAATCCCCATACCAAGGGGCCACATATATATATATATATTGTATTTCGATTTGATTTATCCGAACCAAATGGTGAAAAAGGATTCATGTAGGCTATGTAGCCGACTGAGTTGAGTATTGCGATATGTGTTGACATTTTATTAAGATGTTGAGGATGGGATCTTATTAACATTCATACTCGTCTCTGTGATATTATAAATGTGGAGAAAAATGCACTTTACAGCACAAGATTCTGGACTGTCACACTCACAATGCCAAGGAATAGAACAGTTGTCTTTGTCTTGTCCTTGACCAGATGTTCGAGCAATGCAAGTAATCAGCCATCTGATCTCCAATTCTCTATTACTTTGGCCTTTTGACCGCACAATTAAGCTCTCTCAGTTGCTTCGTGAGTAAGTTGTTTAATTTCTATCTCTATGCTAGTTCATAAAAGCACAATTTGCACTGCTTGGTTCTCTAACTAGTATAAATTCCGAAGCCATTCAGAATATGGTCTACGAGCTTGTCAAAGTTCCAAAATTACCTCTCAATATTTATTTTTCTTTTTTCCTTTTTTGGAATTTCTTTGAGTTATGTAAGAAAACGTTGCATCTCTTTTTATAATTTGAATTTCTTTGTTGGCATGTTTCTATTCATGGAAGTTGTCTGATTTGTTAACTGGTCACCTTCTTTTTCAAACAGTTCTAAGAAGAGGAAAGAGTACCTTGTGCTTACTTGTGGTCCACCAACCTTGAGCAATTGCACACCAAGAACAAAAGGTGAAGATGAAGAGAGTTGTTTCGATGATGACAGTAGTGGAGATGAAGAAAACCAAACTGTGAGTTCTGATGCAAATTCTTACTATTACAATTTAGGACCTCCATTGGAATCATCAAGGAGAACACCATTTAGCAAATATCCCCCTTTGCTCTGCTAAATACTTTCTAAGCTGGAATGTTCAACTTAAAGAGTCCAAATTAGAAAAAAGTGTCTTTTAATTTTTTGAAAGACATAATGTAGTCCTGCTTATTTTTGGAATAAAAAAGGAACCGCGGAGGGACTTATGAGATGCATTTGGCTTGGGGAATTTTTTTGGGTTTGGAGATTGATAGAAATATGGTTGGACCAATGAGATAAGGCCAAAATCCAGAAAAGTAATCCTGAATCCTAATGCTAAAAGCTGTCGTTAAGCTTCATGTTTTCTGCTAGTCAAAATTGGCATATTTAGCTGACTTTGTCTACTATGTGCAGGTTTATATCTCAGATAGGCATAGGCCGAGGAAGAAGCAAAAGACAACCAAGAAAGGGAAAGGAAGGGAATGGGTACTACGAAAGAAGGAGCAGATGAGGAGCCATGGAAACACTGTGCCCCCAGATTCAAAATACACTGCACGCAAACGGAAAGCCCGCTTCTGATCCTTGGATAGTATTTCGCCTATCATACAGATTTCCTTGGGGTGTTATATTATCTATTTGGTGTTGTGGTACGGATCAAATGAGAATTGGGAAGAAGCATGCATCCCGATGGAAAAGTTTTGGGGGCAGGCTTGAAGTGTACTATGCAGAGCAATGCATATATTAAGCATAATCCATCTTTTTCTATTTTATTCACAATGATGATAGGCTACATAATAGGGTTGCCATGGTAATTTGAATTACATGCAAGTCGGTATGACCTTCACAGGCAAGCTTCAATCTTCTGAGCGTCCAAAGTAGGCCGAGAAAGGCTGCTGAATCAACTCAGGCTTGCACCTTCTTCCATATTTATAACTAGCAATTTCGAGCCTTGGAGGTTTGGAACATTGTTCTTGAATCAACTAATCAGCGGCTTCTTCTTTTTAGCTGAGATTTGGATTGAAATAGAACAAATCAATTATGGGGTTGTCTTTTTTATCCTCCTAGAAAATGAGAAAGATGCAAACAATACTCTAAATTTATATGTAAACTAGTGTGTCACTCGTGCTCAGCACTGGATAATTTTTTATTTTTTTCTTACTAAATTTATTAAATATGATACATATTTATTTTATAAGATATGTTACATGATATAAATATATTAATTAAAATATGGTATGATATTCCAATGTCATTAAACAATAAATTGAATTGCTAAAAACTTATAAATTTATAAAATGAAGTTTAAAAGGTTGGTCAATTAAAAAAAGCAATGGATCATATTCACTTTATTATTATTATTACTATTACAGTATTACTATAACTACTCAAATAAAAAGTAAATGTTTAATATATAAATTCTTAAGGTTATATAAATTAGTAGAATTCTTAAAGTTTCCTCTTAAAGTTCTCTTAAAAGGTACATATTCAATACCCTAATGAATAAAAATGAATAATTGGTTGTCATTTTAATGTTTCAATAATAACATAATTAATTAGAGCCATATTATTATTTCTCTTTCACTCTTCTACTCTATCTAAAGATTTTTTGTATTTCCGTTTTTGTATGATTCATAATTTTTTTTTGCAAGACATTCCAAGTAAACTACTCTATCGATCTCGACATGATCAATAAACATTATTATACTTGTGAAATGGTTGTTTTTGCCTTCAATTATTTTTTCTTGTAATAGTTAGTAAGGTAAATACATAAAATACACACATTTGGTAGTAATGCTTGTAAGCAATAGTATTTAAACACATATGTAGATATTTTAACTTATTAAAAGTATTTACATGGTTAATACATAATAAATCAAACTAAAAAATTTTATACCAAAATTAAAATTGAAATAAAAAACTAAAACAATCAAATACTAAAATCAAGAGCAAAATAAAAAAAACTAATTTTTACCGAGTAGCAATTATCAAATTTGAAATTTGAAATCAATACTAAATTGAAGAAATTAACACAAATAAAATCATAACTAAAAAAATAAAACATTAATAAAAATAAAATAACAGTTAAAAAAGCAACAATTAAGATCAAAACCAATATAAAAACTCAAACAAAAATCTAAACTAAAACTAAAATCGATGCCAAAACAAAAAATCATAATCAGTCAAAATCACTTTTTTTTTAAAAAAAAATCAAAATAGAAGCAAAAGCTTAAATTGAAACAAAACTGTTAATCAAGAACCATAAATCAAAATTGAAACATAAAACAAATCTAGGAATCAATAACAACAATAAAACATACATTATATTTAAAATCCAAAATAAATAACAAATAAAACTAATATCAAAATAATTAAATGACCAAAATTAAAAATTAAAACAAATTGTGAGGGCCAACACCAATAGATCATTAAAAATCATGGTATTATCTAAAAAATGAAAATGAAACCAAAATTAAAGCAAATTTTTAATTATCATCCATCAAAATCAAAAGTCAATCGCCGAAATCGCCTAAATTATTGTAGATAGTTATGTAGTAGTGAGGGAATAAAATGCTTCTTTTCGTTTGCTTTTTAAGAAATAACCATTAATAAAAACTAAAATAACTGTCTAAACAAAAACCAAAACTAAGATAAAAAATTTAAAAAAAAATTAAAACTAAAACTAAAATCACTGTCAAAATTAAAAAAAATCTCAATAAGTTGTTATCATTATATTATCATCCAGAAAGAAAATGCAAAAACTAAAATCAAAAATCAAAAGCATAATTATAACAAAAAAATTTAATCATGGAACTAAAAAGTCTAACCGTAGTAAAAGGAGGAGCAAAGCAAGAAGGAATAATTTTCTAGTGATGTCCAAAAGAATGGTACTCTTCAAAAGAATGAATTAATGAAAGTTACCGACGGTGAGAAAGGATTGGAGGAGAGATAGATTTTTCGGAGTTATCTCTCTAAATACAAAGTGAGAGGGGGGGGGGGAGAAAGCGATCGAGATAACACCCTAACAGAGAGGAGAGACGTTTTGGAGGCTCTCTCTCTATCTTGTTGCGTAAAAGGCTTGTGAAAGATGGAGAAAGAACCGGTAGGTTTTATCTTTGATAGTGAGAGAAAACCTTTTGGCCTATCCAAGTCATTTTCCTCCATACCCATTAGCTAGAGTTTTTATCAAATGTTGTGGTGAAAAAGCCTTTAGTTAAAACATTTTTCCTAATATATATACCTATATTCTATTACCCCTTATTATAGTAATTATTAATTATTATTATTGTTAGTTAATGGTTACAAAATAAAAAGTCTCCATGAATTGAAGAGTCACGCCTTCATAATTGATCGAGATTTAACAAAAGTGGGTGAGGTGACACAACCATAGTGCTCCTCACCAACTTTATATATATATCTTCCAATGATTAAGATCGATTTTGAGATTGTTTGGTGTGTGTTTTGACCAAACAAAAAATGCAGCGTTTTAATGTGTTGCGATTAAAAACACTCCAATTTGGAGCGGTGAGGGAAAACAAATGTTTTAAAATGCTATGTAATTTTTTACAACTACTCTGTTTATGAAAATAGCGTTGCGTTTCAAAAGTTGCGTTTCAAAATACCGTACAAAACGAGGCCTCGGTCAAAAATAAAAATGGAAAGCCTGTAATCATGCAAATTTCAAGCATCCATAATCTTTTAGAATAATCGGTAACCAAGAAACAAAACATTAGGATTCCCTCATCTCTATTACTATCAATTACGAATTTTGACAGAATCAAGAAAAGGTTATAACTCATCAACTTCAGCAAAATTCTAAGTTTATAGCCATTATTGTTTAAATCTCTCTCTCTCTCTCTCCCCCTTGACAAATCTGTATATTTTCTCACGTGATTATTATCAGAAATCAAATCTTTCCAAACTTTTAATACAATATACGTTTATATTTTCTTCTCAGTCATCAAATTTCCTCTTCCACAACTGCTCATACTTTGTTTTTAAGCTTTTCCCGCCTCAACTTTCTCTAATTCTTTTTTATATAAATCTTCGTTTTTTCCATCCTGCGTTTGCTAATTAGAACTAGAACTGTTCCCTCTCTCTCTAATGGCCAATAATATGCATGAGCAATTCTTGAAAACCGCAGTCATCTTATTGATGACTCTTACAGTTGCCGTTGTTGGCGAAACTTTAGTCCCCTCGGATTCAAAAAGATCAAGCACTGGATGGCACAAAGCCCACGCAACTTTTTACGGCGACATGACCGGAGGTGAAACCATGCGTAAGTTGCTACCATCAACATATATAAACAAAACTACACGCACTACACCCCCTAGTGTGTGTGTGTTTCCACCTAGCTATATATGTCAAGGGGTGTAGTAGTTAGTTTGGTTTTCAGTGTGGTTGTGTAGTTTTGGTTGTTGTTATTTGAATATTTCATGACTTTGGTTTGTACTGTTTGTTATTGTGATTGGCAGAAGGAGCCTGTGGTTATGGTAACCTTTTCCAACAAGGGTACGGGCTCGAGACGGCGGCTCTAAGCACAGCACTCTTTAACAATGGGCAAACATGTGGGGCTTGCTACGAACTGGTATGCGCGGATGACCCACAATGGTGCATTCCAGGTGCTGCTCCCATCAGAGTAACAGCAACAAATTTCTGCCCTCCAAATTACTACCAACAACAAGGTAGTTGGTGCAACCCTCCCCAGCTGCACTTTGACTTGTCAGAGCCCATGTTTCTAAAAATCGCACAGTACAAGGCAGGGGTGGTACCGGTCATGTACAGGAGAGTAAGGTGTGTGAAGGAAGGAGGAATAAGGTTCCAAATGAGTGGGAATCCGTTCTGGATTCTCGTTACGGTGCATAACGTTGGAGGTGCCGGAGACGTCGTTAACATGAGAATCAAGGGTTGGAATAGTGGATGGTTACAGATGTCGAGAAACTGGGGACAGAATTGGCAAGTTGGAGGAGTTTCTTTAGTAGGGCAGGGTTTGTCTTTCCAAGTGACTACCAGTGATGGGAGGATGTTACAGTCTAATAACGTTGCTCCCCCTAACTGGCAATTCGGTCAGACTTATCAAGGACAAGGAAATTTTTAATTTACATTATACTCCCTCCGTTCCGGGAAAAAGTCCTGTTTGAAAGTTAAATTTTTTTTTTAAAAAAATAACATTTTTAGTAGTAATAAAATGATATTTTTATGCCTTAATATTTGAAAATATTCCAATATGGAATAGTAGACTCTTTGCTTGGGATGGAGGTAATATATAGTAGAAAGCTAATTAAACTACTTTATTAGTATATGTTCTTCATTTTCTTTCTATTTAGGTTTAGTTTGAAATTTAATTGATATAACAATCGTATAAGAATTTTCTAGGAGATTGATTGTACGGCTTTTCTTTCGGAGAAAAAGATAATAATTGAAGCATAGAAGCTCTCGTAATCTTTTAATGTTTCACGTCTCTGTTAAAACATTTTTATTTCTAAGTTCATTTTGGTAGGATAAAAATGTCAGTACTTATTCATATATTTAATTCTTTTTTATCCTTAAACTTTTAATCATAGTTAGGCTGAAGCCTTATTCTTTCTCATATATTTGTTTTAAACAGCTAAAGTACATTTTAGAAGGAAAAATAATGAAGATACCCTTAATGAAGGAACGACACGCGGATAAAGCCACAGTCCAAATTTGGGCGATGCTAAAAATTTTGAGCATTGCAATGCAAAAGCCATTGCCCAAAATTGGGCATTGCAGGGAAAAATATTGGGTGTCGTTGCCTCCAATTTGGGTGTCGTTATCATGGCCAACACACCCACTTCATATGCAACGCAGACAGAACAAAATAAATAAATGAAATTGTGACTCATAAGTTCAAAAACAACATGGTTTATATTCACTGAAATTGTTATGATAATAATTGTACTCTTCATATGCAATGCCATCAAACTTGCATGATGTGCGTTGTTGCCTTCAATTTGGGCATTGTTTTCTTTAATTTTGGCGTCGTTATCTCTAATTTGGTCGTCGTTGCTTGTAATTTGGGCGTTGTTACTATGACCAACACACCCACTTCATATGTAACATAGACAGAACAGAAGAAATAACTTCTATTCTTGCTAGGCCATCAACATGAGAACATACGCATAGTGCCAAAATCATTTAATTGAGTTCTCTGCCCAAATCCAACCAACGCAACAATTGGAGCCAACGACGCAACAACCGAAGCTAACGACACAGCAATCGAAGCATACGACGCAACAATCGAAGCCAACGACGTAACAATCGGAGCCTGCGACGCAGGAATCGATGCCGTCTGAGAAAAAGAGAGACGAAAATGAAGAATGTTTCACCCTTTATGAAAACAAAGCGTCGTTAGCATTTGATATTGAGCGTCAGTAAAGTTTTCTTTGCTCAGAAACAATTGAAATCCATCATTGCTAGATTCTAGTACTACACTTCCACTGCTACAATTGCAGCTTCTTTGATAGAAGAATTGCTTTTTCTTTTGGCGACGTGAAAAATTTTCCAGAGAGCTTCTTCTTCTTCTTTTGGCGAAGACTCTCACTTCATCTGTCTCGCCAAGCAAACAATTGAAATTGCAGTTAGTGTTTGCGGTTGCGCTAAAAGGAATTCATGTAGAAATAATTTGATTTAATAAGAAAGAGGAAGAAAGCAAGGGAGGAACGAGAGAAATTGAGAATGCTGGGCATTTTAGGAAAAAATAAACTAAAATGGACTTATGCGGTTGAAAATAACAAATAGGTACTGTAGTGGTTAAAATTTTAGAAAAAGGTACCGGCCTACAATTATTCATTTTTTCAATCGCTAAAATCTATTTTCAAAAGATTTTTCATATATTACCAAAATGCAGATAACGTTGTAATTTTTTTCTTCTTTTTCTTCCTCGTCGTTAAATTTGTTCGCCCAGAAGAAAATATGAAGGGCATGGAGTGGAGAGTTGGATGGTAAAGAAGAATGTTGGTTACTACATATCGATTTGGTTTTGTGGTTTGACATAAAATCAAATTAATCATTTTACGACAATTAAAAAATTTAATGGTTCATTAATAAATAATAAAATATAAGGATATCATTTTATGGTTTGGGCCAAAATGGTTTGGTTCGGCTTGGAAACATAAACCATGAACCGAACCGACTAGTTTTTGAATTTTGAAAACCAAAACCGAATCGCCTTAGATCAAAACTGAGCCAAACCACATGATTCGGTTCAGTGGTTCGATGGTTCGAACCGAACCGACCAATACTTTTCGTATAAATTCCTAAAACAAGTACTTGCAATCTATTGAAAAGATTGAAGTAGCGGAAGTCTTGTAAGGAAGACAATTCAAGTCTACCGATGAAGCACTACCGGTAGACTTTGCTGAATACTCAAGTTTGCAGTTGAAGCGATAAGTAAAGAGATATGAAACAGTATAAAACAGTAAGCAACAGTAAGGAAAGAACAAAAGTATTTTGAGATGATTCGCACTATAAAGAGTGTTACGTCCACCACCAAGGCAGTCAACCTTGAATTTAAATGTGCACTATGTTTTCCACTAGTTCTATTACAAAGAAGTCTAATGGATCGTGTACAAAATATTTGACTTGTGTTTGAGGGTTGGGAATTGAATATCTGGACAAAACAGAATATTCAATGTGTAGAAGAATAGTAGAAGAAACAACAATAAGAAGCAAAAGATTAAATGTTGATGCAGATCTTCTTGTTGTTGTTGAGGACTTCGTTGATCAGTTTATGATCTCTTGAATGCACTGAATGTATAAAGTTTGATGTTGTTGGGGAGATTCAGAGCAGTGTTTCTTCAGACTTTAATGGCGGTATTTATAGTTAGGCATTCTTGAGACCGTTGGAGAAGATGAAGAGAGTAACAACTCTATTAAGTTGAATGCATTAAATGCATGGAGCTGACTTAGGAGATATCGTCTTCACTGATACTGAGCAGGAAATGGTAGAGAGTTGTTGCAGCAACTAGCAGGTGAGCAATCAGAGTTGCAAACCTGCAATAGTTGGTACAGTCTGTATGTGTCAGTCTGTTCACCTGCTCTGTCACTTTTCAGAAGGCGAAAGTCTTCATGCTTTTCGGAAAAATTGAACAGGCGTGTCAGAGAAATCAAATGTTGATAGAATATTGGTTTAAATCAAATTCAAATTGATAAAGGTTGAATTTAATTAATCCACTAAAAGCTTGATGACCGGACATGTCATACTTGAATAAGTGCAGACAAGGTCTGCCGCTGGATGATGTATGAAATCTTCCGGTGAAGCCTTCAGCTGAAGTCTTCCGTTGAACCTGTGAAGTCTAAAAACTATTCTAAGGCAAAGTTCTATACACAGTTGTCACGCTAATTAATACACAGCCCAACTAGCCACTAAGTATAGAACCTATTGTAATACATGAACAAATGCAAATCAAGATACAAATGAGAAACAACAACCCTAACTTTCCACTCTTTTACTTATTCATATCATGTTGGTGGTGTTGTTTTTCTTTTTCTTCTTCTTTTTTTGTCATTGCGTTTATGTGATTCAAAATAGATTTTACTTTTGTGTTTTGTGGTTCTAAGTATGTAAAGTGTTCGATGAAATGCCAAAATAGATTTTTATTTTCGTTGTTGGACACCTCTTTGAATCTGAGTGCATTAATTTTGAATCATAACACAACGTTTGTGAATCGTGATGCATCACTTTGAATTTGAGATACATAAAATATGCATATAAATTTGAATAATGTGTTGATTGTATAATGCAAAGAAGGTAGATAAAGGTCTTGTTTCAAAAATTTGAATCACAATATTTTGGCTGTGCGATGCATAAATTAGGTAATTTATAAATTTATGCATCACAACATAAATTGATGCAACACAAGGCATAAATTGAATTATGTAATTCAAATAGTAGTTTCGCGAAACAAAATTTTATTAGATAATTTTAATTGATGCATCGCAATACAAAAATTTATGTACCACAATACAACGAGTGAATGATTACTAGTGCACCTTCGGTTCATTAAAGGTATCATCATTTTTTTACCACAAAAGTATATTTTATTGGTCTAAAAAAAGATGATGAAATATAGCGATCGAAAACTTTAAAATATGAACCCAACCGAATTTACCCCTTTTAACTCCCCAGCAAGTCCGGTGCCATTTAACTCCTCCGTAAGTCCAGTAATAGTCTAGTCTAGTCTAGTTGAAGAGACAAGATTTTCTTTTGAATATGGCCTGTCTTGAAATTATGATGCCATGTTTTATAACATTCAATCTTGACAGCTAGTTACGTTGGTATAACTCAAGTAACTCAATCCTGGGCAGTAGTAATACTGAGCATTAATGTAATAAGAATTACCATTAAGCACTATGGGACCATGGTTTCATAAAAACTTGATAGGAAAGGCCTTACAAACCTCATGACCGTACCCGGCTAGGGGATTAATCTTGGGTCTACCAGCATGGATACTTCAAAAAAGTGTATACCTTTTTCTTGACCTCTCCCAAAGAACTGAAATCAAACAAAGAGATTGGAATGTGAATGAGCACAACCTTTTCCACGATTGAAGACCAGAAATCTGCTTTATGGGATCTGCCACTATTACTTGGTTAGTCAAATCCAGCTCCATAATTTCTATTATACTAAAACTGGGTACCCATTCATCATTCAACACAGATTTGGTAGCCTCTCCCTTCCCTCCCTTCCAACACAAGTTCTATAAAAATCGTCTACGAAAAAGAAGATATCTAACTAACTTAAATGCAAGCACAATGCAATGCTTGGTCAACACACAGGTGTAAGAATAAAACATGAAACACACACACACACACACACACACGGTAACTTCTACTATCTATTACACTTTTAAATAGCCACATACTTGAGCACCAATGTTACAGCAATTTACAGCAGCAGCAGCAGTAAAGGAGGAGCAGAGGATCTATATTTCTGAGAGTAATTTTTAATCATCTCCCATCCCATCAAATTATTGGAATTTACCATCATCCTATACACATCACATAAACAAAGATTGTCTACAATCCCTAACTACTTGGAGTGTCGACCCTAGAGACAATAAGTTAACCAAGGTCGATTACAAAGCGTGCTTCCGCTTTACCTTTTAATTGTTCAATTGACTAATGGATGCAACCACTTTCACGAGTCCAACGGCTAGACTGGAAGAAGACCTAACAATATATACCCTGCTGCTGCCCCTTTATGATTCTGATGTCTGAATTTCTGCATGCGATAAGAAATGTTATTAAGATAATTTCTTTCTATGGAAGTATGCATGTACAAAACATGGATTACTAGTTACTTCTCAAACTAAGCTAAGAATTCTTTGAGACTGCTGATCAAGAAAATAAAATAAACTAAACAGATAAGACCAACAAACGCCACATTTTCTAATGGTGTGCTTAATTGTATCTGATCTATGTTGAGGCTTCCGTACCCATTAATGAATGTATCCTTGTATGCCAAATCAGGTATCCAGAGGAATATGAACAGACATAACAATAAAAAAAATGATGATAAAACACAGAAATCTACGTGTACGTGTTTCTAGCGACAGTAATGCAAGTAAAATAGACACACCTTCACCATATAGCTGCTCAAATCGGGCAACAATGTGTTTTCCATAAGTATATTTCTTCAATGAATTGAGATGAATTCTTATACGACTAAGCAACATCTCCCGCTGGTCAGGAGTACATGTTTGAAGAATCTTCTGGACCACATAGTTTGCAAACTGGTCCTTCACCATAGCCTAGCTCATAAAAATCAGAAACACATACTATATTAGCTGTTCGCGCTGAAAAAGTGAAGCAACAATATCAGGTACAATCATGCAAGGATTTGCCCAAGAAACCTTTTCATCACAACACAACAAAACAAACTGATATGTTGCCTAAACTGAGCAAAGCAAGCTTGAAAAAATTGTCCAAAGAACGAACAGTACATTACATCATTTTCATGTATAACTGAAAATATGATGTCACTAAGCTTTAGGCAAACTTACCAATAAATTGTCATTTCCATCGCCATGCCCCACAATCTCCCCAATCAGGATGTCCCTTGTAGAAGAATCACCATATTCCAAACATTTCTCAATAACATTTGACGCAAACTTATGTTGGCTCAGTTGCACGATACGTCCCGCCAACTTGCAGATAATTTGGTTTCTTTCATGAGGCTTTCCTCTCTCCAGTACATGCTGTGGGCAACACAACCAATGAGAGCATTACATACAGTTTTAAGTAGGGAAATGCTTGCAGCAAACTCTCTCTCAGCTAAAAATTAAACCATAAAGTTTCTGCACATAAATTTCCATACTATTATATATTCTTCGTATAAACCTTCAATAGTTAAATTTTAAATGTACGTGGCAAGAGCAGACTCGTCAAAAAGAAATTACTTGTTCAGAACCAGTTAAAATTTTCATCATAACACACAAAACATCTAACTTCAAAAAATATTAACCTCTAATAACATTACCTTTAGTTTCCAAAACACATGAAAACAAATATTTTATTCTCTTTTCCAAAACACATGGGAATTTTTCTAGAAATGATAAATCCTCTTTGACCCATTAAAGTACAAGTTGGCATTATCAGAAAACCAGAAAGAAGAGACAATGATAACCCAAATGAAGAAATAGATAAAAGAAAGAAAAAGCACCAACCTGGGTGACATAATTGCCATACTGGTCCTGTGCAAGAGTACAAACAGACTCCAAGATCTCATCCACTATAAACTGGCTTTGTAATTCATCTGTCGAGTGCTCTAATACCCTCTATTATAAGCCAAAAAGTATGGAGCGCTTTGTAAGTACAATTCGAGAAACCCAAGGACAGAGAAAAGAAAAGAATTGTAAACAGCAGCAGAGCCATGAACCAACTGTCAAATTAGTACCTGAATGACACGACAACCATAAGGATGCATTGATAGTGTTGCAACTTGACCACGAAAAGAAGAAATTACAAACTTGATTTTCTCCGTTGGAATACTCTCTATACACTTTTGTATTACATGATTTCCATTCTGATCTCGAACACATCTTAAAACATGTCCATCCAGCTCATGGACAAGCTTTGTTTTTTGTTCTACCACAATAACATCGAGGGCCTACATAAAATACAGCAAAGGAGAAAAATACTTGTTTTCATTTGGATATTTGCCAATCACCAACAAAGATGTAATGTATAAAAAGTGATAAGCCAAAATAATAGCATTTTTTTTTTTGATAAGTAAGCCAAAATAATAGCATTACAGGAGGACTAATATTTAGTCATCAGCTTCATTCACTTTTGAGGTTGGTATAATGGAGACAAGTGTGAAAGCAAATATTTTTATCACCAGAGGCAAAAATAGGCTGTTATTGACTATAAAGAAGGCCCATCATTCATCAAATTACCGCACTGGAAATAGAAACAATTTTTATGTTCTCTCACTAAAAGGAAGGTAAAAACCGAAGCCAACATGGTCTATACGTACCTTTTGAATTACACGACACCCATACATTTGCAGACTAAGGGGCAATATTTGACCTTGAAGTTGATCCCCAAGCTCCTTCCTCTGCTCAGAGCTTCCATACTCAAAAAACTGTAATACACCAATGACTAAACATAAAATACATACCTAAGTGAACAACATGGAATCTACACCATCATGTTTAATTCCTCACCTTTTGAATAACATAGTTACCGAATACATCTGTCATTAGTTTGGAAGCATGGGGTAGAACTTCCTTGAAAACAGATGCCTTCTCCTCAGCGCTACAATTCTCTAACTTCTGCTGTATGAATCGACTTCCATGTTGATCAGCACTGAAGTTACAGATTCACAGTTAATTATTTTCTTAAGACAAGCTGATCAAATGTGAATACTACTGAACAGCAATATCATTTTCAGCCACACCTGAATTCGACGATATGTCCAACAATGTCAGACAGCTCAAATCTGCGACCTTTACCAGATTTCAATTCTTCAAGAAAAGAGAAGGCTTTGACATCATCAAAACTGATGCGTCCACCTTGACCTTGACCTTGCCAACCAGGATACATACCAGCACTTCTAACTGCACCCGGGGAAAACCTCACTTCGCTTCTTCCGCCTGCAAAACTGGTCCCACCTGATGGGGACCCAGGTATAGATGGACTAGCAAAACCTGAGGTCGGGAATTGCAGAATACCCATGTTTGTTGGGCTCCCAAAATAATATGAACTCACGCTACCCATGCCCCTTGGTTGCAAATTACCATGGTTCACAATTCCTTGATGCTGGAGTTTTTGCTCATCTGAAAAATTAGTATGCTCTCCCCCTTTCCTCTGGCTGCCAGAAACAACATCTCTAACTGCTGAGTAATCAAACTGACTAGAAACAGGAAAGGCCTCACCAAACTGCTGTTGGAAGTGTGGGGTATGAAGAGGATCAGCAAAAGAAGGTTGCATGGGAAACCCTAGCTGCCCATAAAACTTGTTTAAATGTTGCATATCTGCTACATGAGCAGTGTGCACCGGTGATGGAGCTCCAGAAGTTTGACCACCAAAGTTTTGACCAGTAGTGGCATCAAAAGATACGGGAACAGCACCACTAGGAAGGTATCCAGCAGCTACAAATGGGGAAAGAGCTGTTGGGTTAATAGCATATCCACCTAGACTATACTGTGGAGGAAAGTAGCCAGATGGCTGTAGATTAGGGTAAAATGCATTTGGTGCAGTCATATAAGCTGCTGCTGTTGCATAGAGTGGGGGGGTAAATCCTTCCGTAGAGAAGTTGGAGGGCCCAGGGTGAAACTGGTTCATGCCAATATACGTGTGACCTAGCCCTTGCGGAATCATTTGGGAATGACCCCCCTGAACTTGAATGGGACTGCTTTGTTGCTGGTATACCTGCTCTTGCAGCATAATATTCTGACGGTTCAGTTGGCGATCCCTTTGATTTTTATGACTTTCCAGTTTTGGAATGCCGGATATATTAAGAGCAACTATCCCGGATTCCATACTAGTAACATCTGCATCAGTGACGCCACTAACTGAACTATCAACCTCTAAATGAGTATCTGGCTTGTTTGAACTTCTTCTGTAAAGAGGTGGCTTCAAAGGTGTATCACCTCCTCCATCTATAGATGATGACCTTGAAACAGGTGCAGTTGGGGGATCAGAGTACAATGATTGCCCCATATCATCTGCACTGGCTGTAGAAGTAATCGCATTTGATGCGGTAACTGAAGGGTCGTGGAAGGAGCTATCAGCATCACTGTTAGCTGCTTCCTCCACTGATTCATGGCTGAAGGTGCGAGACTGGTTATATACAGGTGATGGAGCACGACGGAAATCTTCCTGCAAAAAAACACAATCAGCAACTGTTTTACGTAAATTAACATGAGTAAGGCAACATGTAGACAATGTAACTTCAGTATCACCTCGATCACATTTGCTCCTTGTGAAATATAAGCAAAAGCTTTCTCAAGTAAAAAAGAAGGAAAATGACCTACCTGACCAGCATGCGTTCATATGAATTAAAAATCTGAAGACGTACTATTATTCTATCATTCCCATCATCCAGTAACCACAGGAAATCTACAAGAAAGGTGGCAGAAGTCTACCCTACTGCAGCCCACCCCCTGACCTGCTGGGATGGTTGGCTACATTAGGATCATCAACCCACAAAAAGGAATTCCTTGAGACAGATTGACATGCTTTTTTCAAATTCCCCTAATCCCTAACGTCGATTATTTTCAGTAATGGAAAAGGTTGACCTGGCATTACTGGTTCCCTAATGAAACATTTAACGTGTACACAAATATCATACACACCGAATAAAGGGTGTGTTGAAAAATGGGGCCTACTAAAGTTACATTAGCATTTGAATTAGTGTAGACTGCAGATTGATAGTGCTATGTATTGGGGAGAAAATTGATAATTGTGAGAACCCCGCTTTGAAACCCTCTATTTAAATGTGTTTAAACACGGGTTCGAGAATGGGTTGTCTACCTTAACCAACTCCGAAGTATGAATGTCAATCTGCCCAAAACATACGACATTTGGAGAACCATAAAAAAACAAGTTTTACATAAAACTACGCTAGCCAAATAGACCAATTTTCCTAAAAACAATAAGAAAGTACTAAAAAATTAAGGGTGCATGAACATCATAGAATCTTGACAATGGAAGAAAGATCGAACAAACATTCAAAAACACAGAAGAGGATAATTAAAAGAACTTGGAGGTTTACCAATTCTTTTTGTCCCACTTTTACTATTATCATATTCATTATACTAAACATAAGTTACCTGTACAAAGTCAACTAAACTTTTGACTTGGCCCGGCAAAGCTTCTGGTCCGGACCAAAACCCACTGCTCCGGTCTGTGTAATCATCAGGGGCTCGCTTTGGTGATTTATCATCTTCAGACTCCTCCTTGTGAGTTGAAAGATTAGTACGAGCGAGGCGTAAAGAACTATTGCCAGAGTCATCAAAAGATGTCAATTTCCAATTATTGCCAGTAGCACTACCTATGTGGCGAACAAGATGACGGTTTTCTGACGAGGTAAGAGGTGGAGGGAGTCTGGGATTCAGATTGACATTGGAGCAGTAGTATGCAAAATAAGATGGATCAGCACGAAGTTGCTCTTCAGAGTCAAAGCTGTCAACAGCATTGTTTAGACTTGCCAAGCTAGAGTCTGAAGTTAAGTTATGCTGAAACATAAGGTTTTCAATAGCTGCAAATGAGCCTTCCATGCTTGGAGGTGCACTTCCACTTCGATTAGGGGCCAAATTATTCCGATGCCCTTGAAATCTCTGACCCTTCAGGAGTAATCCCAGTTCCTCCATGGCCATATTCGCAGAAGATTGTCCAAATGTAGCAATCTCCTTGTGCGAGGGCCATTTCCCTCCTGCTTCTAGTATCCTTATGGGGCTTTCAGTTGCCATTCAATGAATTTACCCTATTTAGTATCAACTGCAAATATCACATATTCTGTTGAAGAGCAGCTGAGTCACCACACAATGCAAACTGTCACAATGATAGGCAAACAGAATTTAACCGAGATGCAAGGAAATTGAAAAAGAACTCATGGAAAAAGGGAAAGAAAAAACAAGTTGGAGACAAAATATTCTAAAAGCCATCCCCAAGATGAAGCACCAAGAAGGTGCATGTTTAAGAGCACTATTGAACTATTTAGTGCCAACTGCAAATTGAATATAGACTGCAACTGAAGAATGCATCATTTCCTTTACAAATTATTGTTTCAAAGTTCTCTCGGCGCACCAAAACGCCACCAAAACTGAGTAACAAATCCATTGTCAGTCATGCCACATGCTGGATTAAAAGTAAAATAAAACTAATCACTAAAGAAAATTTCCCCTACTCCAATTTATAAATTCCTGTAACAACCAAGGTCCAGTGCACGAGGCTCGTAGCGGGTTATGAACTTAATTAGAAACATAAAATTTTAGTAACTTCATTTCCCAAAGAAGTTCAGACCCTATTGCACCTAATAATCCTAATTTGCCTAAGTTGACTTAAAACAATTCTTTACTCTGCAGCAACCCATGCCAACCTAAAGCCTTCAGAATCAGCAACCTTTTTCTTTCTTCACTTTACTAAGGCAAACAAAATAATTTCTTCAACATCAAAACACACCCACAAACCCAGAAAGATTCCAACTTGATTAAAACCCAGTGATAGTTTGAATTCAAACCCCTGTTTTCAGAACCCTAACCAAAATTTTGACAGATAAAATTCAAGGAACGATGAAGATTCTTACCTGATAGTGTCAGCAACAGCTGGATATTCAGTTTTTGAAAACCCTAGATTCCCCTTGATAGAGTACGAACAGAGAGAGAGGGGGGACGAGGGAGGAGAGAGAGGGTGTGTAGAGAGAAAGGAGTATGAAAATGAAATGGGTGGGGCTTGGTCAGACATAAGAAAGGGTTTGCCAATTTAGGGGGAAAAGGAGGGGGGGGGGGAAAATTGCTAAGTACAGAGAGTGTTTTTACTAATTATACTCCAACATGTCTAACTCTGGTCTCTGGTGTATTTGATTTTGTCTTAATAGATGGGAGGAATTGCACAGTGCTGCCAGAAAAGGGTACAAAAAGACAACCCAGAAACTTGGCTAAAGATTTGCGTTTAAATATGGTAATCACTAATCAATTTGGAGGAGTGTATATTTTAGTGCTCTTCTCAATGCGGTGTCATCACTTTATTCAGCATCTTATCTGGGTAAACTTATACAAAACTACCCTTGACTTCATAAATTTATTATTCACCCCCTAGATAAGCATTTCGATGAAGATCCAAAAAGGGAGGAAAAATCATAATCTTGTTCAATGTGCATGTTTAATGTACTCAATGTTTGATAGAATATGCATGCCCTCTATGAATGAAATAGTATCCACTCATATTTTTTATTTTTATTATTTTCAGATGATTAATATAGTTTATTCGAACGCATGAATGTCTATACATTTTTCACAGAGTCACAATAGTCGAGACTGACTCATGCTTGACCTCTTTTTTAAATGCACCATTATCTTATTCACAACTCCAAATACATTCCTCCAAAATAACTTGCATGAGAATATAAAAAATTTCTCTTAATTCATCGCATTCAAATAGAAACTGAGTGTGTCTCACCACCAAGTGGTCTTTGTTTACTTGCAAAATAAAGGTAAATGGCGAGAATTATATGTCTTGTTGTGCACCCCATGACTCACTCTATGTATTTAGAAAGTACGTATCAAATACAACCCACAAGAATCAAACTCGAATGAATAACCACATGAGTAAAGTCAATTATACTGGAACTAAACGGTGTTTCATTTTATGACATTCTTCCAGGCCCGGTTTTGGGGGAGTTCAAAGTGATCGACCGAACAGGGCCCCCAATGTAAGAGGGCCCAATTTTATATAAGTGTACGCTAGTTTTATTTAGATATATTATAAAGAATGTAAAGTTAGTAAACGAATTGTTTTCTAGCTCAATTGGTTGGAAAATTGTATATAGGTGTTAGGGAAGTGGGATGTCTTGGGTTTGAGCCTCATGTTGCCAATTTTTTAATTTTTTTTAATTTTTGGTCTACGGTCAAGTATTATATTTTTTTATATGCATGTTATATCATATATTCCCCCGATTTAGTTAAATATTTTACTATACTATTTTGAGATGTTTTACGCAATAATCAATTTTTAAAAAATATGCTTCTAATTTTCACAATCGGTTCAAGCACTTACTCGGCCATTTTTGTATTTTTTTTACTTTGGGTTAACAGTCAATTATTCAATTTTTTTATATGCATATTATATCATATACTCCCCCGATTTAGTTAAATAGTCTCATATACTATTTTGAGATGTTTTACATAATAATCAACTTTTTAAAAATATACTTATAATTTTCACAATCTTTCATCTTTATACTCCACTTGTATTGTAAGTATAATGATTGTGGTTAAGTATTTTTTTTATTTATTACCAACTTCAAAACTACTTATATATGTTTTAATTACTCTGGAACCTAATAAATAAATAGTTACTATATAAAGATAAAGATTTTGTATTTGGATCCGGCAAAGTTATTCAACTTTAATTTTATTTTGCATTCGCTAAATTTACTTATAAAAAAAGGTTAGTTGACCATCAATTTTTTTATCAGGGTCATAAAAAATAACAATTGATTGGGTATATAATATCAATATTTCAAGAAAAAATCAAATTTTATTGTTATGTTACTATCATTTGTATTGCTTATGTTTATTTAATTCTTGGTTTTTTTACTTGAATTTATAGTGTATAATACATGTTACCAAAAAAATATCCATCCAGAAGTCAAAACATAAATAAAAGAAAAAAATTGATTGTGTATATTTTTTTATTGCAATTTATTTTATCGAATGAAGAATAACAGCTTTCAATAATTATTTAATACTTATTTTCTTATATGTTTGGGTATTATCCATTTTCAATACTTCAAATGATGAAAAGTCAAATAAATTATTCGTCTAAATTTCTTTTGCTTATATTTTTATTTTTATTGACCCTTCATTAGATTCTTCAATATTAGATTATTTGTTTATTTTCAACATTGTTGTAAATTACTTTATTGAAGCTCATGCAGAAAATTTTGGAATTGTACACGTTAATTGTGTCAAATGGATTATAATCTCAAAGTGGTTAAGAGGATCATTAAGATGAATAGTATTTGAAATTTCTGAATAGACCAAGGGGGCCATGGTCCCCCCAGGCCAATCGTCTATTACAAACTTCATACCAAAATTTGGTAAATCAAATATTCAATGTCTAAGACCAAATCAAATATTCTATGTCAAGAATCTTTTTGTATATCCCAAATGTTTTGCAGATACATATTATATTATGAAGGTAATGTTTGGGTCATTCTCATTTTGCTCCAAAATATAGAATTGCTATCCTTTAACAAGGTTCCAAGATTTTTACAAAACGAGGGGGGGGGGTCAGTACAAGTTTCAGAATCACGCTTATGGAGAAGTTTACCAAGGTTCTTTTCTTTGTAAAGATCCCAGCATCCTCCTACAGAATATATATATATATATGTGTGTGTGTGTGTGTGTGTGTGTGTGTGTGTGTGATATTATATTCATGACATGCAAACTGAGAATTAAAGTAAGCAAGAACTTGACAGTTGATAAACCAGGTTCCCCTAACTGATATGGAAGGAAAACTCGCTGCTGAATACATTGGAAAAGACCAAAAGGAGGTAACAAATGTCTTACCTAAGTTATTACACAATTATATGGGGATCTAAAAAAGAAATATTTGCACATAAACACAGTGCATGCAACTATAGATGACAAAACAAGAGTACATCATTCCAGCCATAGAGAGAAACGCTGTCTACCAGACTGACAAACCCTAGTACACCGCGAATGACTCCCTCTCTTGCATGATGATTATGGAAAAAGCTTGCGACGCCTGCGAGGAGTTTCTCTTTTAACAAACATCTTCTCCATCTCATTCAGGGGTCGGGTGGACCCGTCTGGCAAACTAACAAATTTCCACCCGCCACCATTCCCACGTTTCCCACGTTTCCCCATTTTCTCAACAGTGATATTCCATCCCTGCGATGGACGCCTCCGGCTATATTTGTGGCATTTCACTTTTCCTGCCATCTGTAACGTGAAAGTAAACCAGATTAAAAAATATTGCATAGAACTTGACTTGTCAACATTGACGGGAATACATATTTTACAACCAAGAACACCCCAAGTAGAAGTAGCTACTTCCAAAGATTCTGTCAGTTGACAAACTGAGAATCGTTAAATGCAAAATGCTACTAGGACAGTAAGCAAGTCGAGCTGTGAGAGTGTTTGAGTTTGGCTCTTTCAATTTTAACCGAGCTCAAGTCTTACTCAAACCCAAGAACCTATGTTCAAGCTCTCCTCAATTACTTCCTGAAATGAGCTGTAGTGGAGCTGAGCATGAGTACTCAAGCCTAGGTCAAAAATATAGTAAAATACACAAATTGCACAAAGTTTCTGATTGCCGAGCTTATTCAAACCAAGCTGACCCGACCTGAACAGGGCACATTAATACCGCGAGCACAAAAAAACCTTCAAGCTCGACTCAAACCCAAGTCAACTCAAGCCTAGTCAAAGTTTTAAATGAGTTGATGAGCCTGAACCAAGCTTGAGAGGCCTTAGTTTAGTAAATAGCCCTGCAAGTCATAGTTATTATTTATAAGCTAATAGCGAAGGTACTTTAGTCTCGAGTAAGAAGGGTGGTAGGCAAGGTGGTTTCAGAATCTCAGCATGCTTTTGTGGGAAGTCGCCATATTTTAGATACAGCTCTTATAGCGGACAAGGTGGTGGATGTCAAGGTAAGGAGTGGTTCCGGGTATACTCTGCAAATTAGACATAAAGAAGGCTTATGACCATGTCAAGTGGGATTTCCTGATGTATCTCTTAGAGAGGATGGGGTTTTGGGAGAAATGGAGAAAGTGGATTTTTTATTGTATCTCTTCGGTGAGATGATTTTTTGTCTTGGTCAATGGGGAGTCAGCAAGGTTCTTTTCGAGTTCAAGACGCCTCTGTCAAGGGGATCATCTTTCTCCGTTTCTATTTATCGTGATCAGGAGGCGTTGAGTTGTCTTCTAGATAAGGTAGTCGCAGGGGATTCATTCGGGGTTTCAGAGGGGCTATTCCAGTTTTTTCAGTCTCATTTATTATTTGCAAACGATACCCTTGTTTTCCGGGAGGCGGAGAGATCTCACTTGGGTTATCTCAGATTGGTGATTTTATTTTTTCAGGCAGAGACTGGTTTGAAGATCAACATTTCTAAGGGTGAAATTATTCCGGTGGGTGAAGTGGACAATTTGGGGAACCTGATTTCTTTGAGATTAGACAGTGAGTAGTCTACCAACAAAGTACCTGATCTTCCTCTTGAGGCTTCTTTCAAGAATGTAGCCGTGTGGAATTCGGTTATTTGAAAGATTTGAGAGAAGGTTGGCGGGTTGGAACATGCAGTATCTGTCAAAGGGAGGTCGTTTGACTTTGATCAAGAGTACTTTATCTAACTTGCTCCCTATTTCGGTGGTGAAGAGAATCGAGAAATTGGAAAAGAGGATTTCCTTCGGGAAGGGGGAATAGTGGGTCAGAAGTTTCATTTAGTGGACTGGGATACAGTGTGTGGCAGTGTTTGGAACGGAGGATTGGTAGTAAAAAATATAAGAAATTTCAGCAGCGCTTTGCTAGGAAAATGGTTGTGGAGGTTTTGGTGGATAGAGAAGCGATGTGGAGAAAGGTAATTGTGGGCAAGTATGGTGAAGAAAGTCATTTGGCTTCTGAAGGAAGTTTCTTCTTCTCATGGGCTGAGTGCGGAAAGAGATTTTGAAAGGATGAGATTTTTTTGAACAGCATATAATGGTAATGGATAACGTAAGATTTTGGAAGGATAGATGGTGTGGAGAAGCTTCTCTTTGGCAGGAATTCCCCAATTTATAAAATATTCCTACTAATCACAATGAATTGGTGAGCTCTATCTTGGTGAGTTCTAATGGAGTAGACTCTTGGAACCCTACGTTTCGCAGAAGTCTTCAAGACTGGGAGATTGGAGATATTACTAAATTGTATGACATGCTCTACGCCTTTCAGAGATTCGAGGGAGGATAGAGTGGTTTGGAATGGTTCTAGAAGGAAGATATTCTCGGTGAAATCTTTTTATTCTTGTTTAAGAAAGGAGGGCAGAAGTAACTATCCTTGGAAGGCAATCTGGAAGGTAAGGACTCCAAGTAGAGTGATTTTTTTTCGCTTGGGAGGTGTCACACAAGACAATTTTGGCAGAGGAGAATTTGAGGGCTCGAGGGAAGATCTATGTAATTGGTGCAACATGTGTAAAAAGGAGGAGCAAAGAGTTAATCATCTTCTCTTGCACTGCCAGTTGCTAGGGATTTATGGAACTCCCTTTCCCTCCTGGCAGGAATCTCTCGGGTTATGCCCACGACTATTCTCCAGCTCTTTTGTGGGTGGTCTATTTACAGTCAGAAGAAAATAGAAGAAAATTAGTAGTTGGGATTCTGCCCCTTTGGCGATATGGTGGAACATTTGGACAGAGAGGAATCATAAGATTTTTTTTAATAATGTAGAGTTAGACTTCACTCGGCTAAAGAAAGATGTTTTTCAGACTTCAATTTTGGCATTCGGATATGAGATTGAGTTCAGGGGATTTTTTTTGCTATATAGTGGACAGATTGTAGCTTTTTTAATTCTTTGGATCTTAAATACTCTCTGTCTGTGTACAAGGATGCATCACTTGATTTGGCACTTTGATTAATACTATTTTTACTTATAAAAAAAAAAGTAACCACAAAACATAAAGCTCCATCTCATGGATAGTCTATTTTTATGTTGTTATTGACTACAAAAGCTTACCTGCATTTTGTTGAAGTTCATCCTCCGAACAAAGTCTTGATACAACCATTCATCTTCCTTCATTGATATTTCATAATGCACCTCATCTGGGTCCTTGGTAGTACCATCCCAACCCTCGGGCATAACCTTGAATTCTGGCTTGTATGGGAGAGATGCAACATGAAACTCCCTGTCATGGGAAGTAAAGAATCTGCAGAAGGAAATGATAAGAAGCCATGAAAAGCTATGATCCAAATCAATGGAAATTCTTTAGTTTGAGCTATAAGTATTCATAAAGCGCCATAGTTACTTCTTATCAGACAATGTAGAAGAAAAAATTCTAGCTTTAGCCAGAAATGAATGGTGAAAAAAAATCATATAGTGGTCTAGGAAGCTAGGAGAAAGCAGAGTTGAGATGAACTATTCATGAGTGTGTGTGTGTGGGGGGGGGGGGAGAGTTTTCAATGTTTACTTTCTCTCACTATCCAGTGATGGTTACTTTTATATTATCCATTGGATTAAAACCAAAGGATGGGATTCATTAATTGCATTAAATAGTTTGTATTCTCTTTAGGTGAATTAATTGCATTATCAACTAATCAATAAATCGCAGCCTCCAATCAATGGTTAGTTAATAAGAGAAAGTAACCATTGAAACCTTCCCCGTATATGTGTGTATGTGTGTATTGCAGTCATTTTACATTGAACAGTATAGACTTGCGTGTATATACTGTTAAATATACGTGTTAAACTGTTAATGCAATCATATAATTGTAAATGCATGTACAGATGCAGATGAATTCTGCAAACATAAAATAATTTAATTTAATATTATGCAAGCACGTCGAAGTGTATTTAAGAGTCACTTTTTAATTTAATTATAGTTGGGGCAGATTGTTTCGTTGACCTAGGATCATCTATTACTAAAATCAAGAGAAAGTTGTAGTAAATGTATTTGGACTTTGTCTAACTTTATTTCCTTTATGCCACTTGGCACAATGTAGATTTCTTCTGCTTTTCAATTTCAGGACCATCTATTAAGAAGAATGAAAGACAAAGAGAGTGAAGTGAGGGTCCAATCGATATGAAAGTACCTTTAATACGAGAGAGAGAGAGAGAGAGAGAGAGAGATCCAAATTAATATCAACAACTTTACTAAAATACAAAATATATACTTTACACCTGCTCAGGGATTAAGACTAGTATAGATCAGGGGATTAAAAACAAACTTTATTTCACCACTTAAACTCAATCACAAAAGTTATGAAGTAGAATCACATGATTGCATAAGTATTACAGTGCATTGTTGCTATGCATTTAATATACTGATTGCAAGAAAAACATCTGCTTTTGTTTTATATATGTAGCAGCTGGGCTACATGACCAGGGGTAACGCCTCCCCTTCCTAAGCCCTCACCGCCAAGATAGACTTGCACTCAAAATGACATGATGAGACAAAAACTTGCAACCACATGCGTACGATGAGTTCTTTAGTAACAAACCATTCCTTTGTTGTGAAAACAGTAAAATGTATGCCAATCAAATCCAAAACGATATTTGCCATCTCACAAGCCTTCTTGAAATCTAACTAAAGAAAAGATCCTTGTAAATTTCCGATTCAAATTGTCTACAACCTCATTAATCAAAAGGTGATATCTAATTTGGGCAATCACTGATAAAAGCACTCAAACCCTCATAGCAGGCATCTCATAAGCCTTCTTTTTTTGATGAAGGTAAAAACATATCGTGGGTGCTTCCAAACTCTACCAAGGATCTCATAAGCCTTCTTGAAATCTAACTAGAGAGAAGATCCTGGTAAATTTCCCATTCAAATTGTCTACAATCTCATTAATCAAATGGTGACATCTAATTTGGGCTAATCACTGATAAAAGCACTCAAAACCTAACAGGCATCACATAGAGCCTCAAGCAACCTTATAAACAACACTTCTGTCAAAAATATACATTACACTCTACTCTCAGTCAAAACTTTGTGGTATTTCTAAGCAACAAAATCCTTTGCTCTTCATTGCTATCAAGGTTAGACATCTAATAACTTTTCCTCAGTCCACCTCAATCCTCTTAATATGGTTCCTCTCCTTTGGAGGCCACTATATGGATAATTAAACTGAGGCAACCACCTTGCCTAAGCCTTTAGACTATGGTTTCAACCTCTTATTCTTTTTCAAGATCACCTCCTCATCCTTTGTATGACTAGATCTTAAGATATATTAGGATTCCCCTACTCTAATCTCTCAACATCGGAGTATCAAACTTCTTGAAACACATATCCCCAAAGACCTCATGGATCTCTTTGGTAATCTCCCAAGAGTAGCAATTTTCAAATGTCAGCTTTGCCCACCAGAGTGCAAGACTGTACACCATTGACCAACTAGCCCCTCAAAGCCGCTTGACATGAGAGAGCTTCTTGAACTGAAAATAAAAGGAGTGGGAACCCACTTAATCTGGTGGGATTCAAGGCCAGTAAGTTGTAGGAAACCAGTCTAGAGAGAGCTTCTTGAACTGAACAGAAAAAGGCATCCTCCACTGCTTTACCAAGAGGAACCTATAAATACCTGTGGAAGCAACATCAAACATTTATTTTAGAGCAAGAGAAATGCATGTTAGACAAAGTCGGTAATCCCAAAGTCACAATCTTGTGTGAGAGTGTTGATGATGCGCTTCACTTTTACGCCACCCCACTCCTTACCGGCTTACCCCCAAGTAAACTTCAAAATTCCACAACCACACAAACCAGCCACAACTATGAGCTTCATGCTCATCTCAGAAGAATGGCTAACTGCCTATTTTCTGGGTCTGTTACACCTATACAGAAAAGTGAACCACCAGGCCATCCTGTTCCCTCAACATGTGAACAAACAAATATAGAGAGGTACAAGAAGCACATCAGCTTTCTCGTATAAAAATAAACTAACTCTCTCTCTCTCTCTCTCCGAAGAGCACAATAAGCTTACTCCCGGAATGCTCGAACAAGGATGACATCAAATATCTCACTCAGTTCCTCAATGAAGGCTATGATGGGGTGGTCGATGAATTAAGCTTCGTAACCTTCCTCATTTAAATCATTTACATGACCTACAGAAAAACAAAGAATCCCCAAAAGGATTCCTTTCCTGGATCTATAAAATTCTCCAGCTGTATTAGTTTTCTATTAGGCCATGACCCATACTCTTCTCCAAATACAAAACAAAGGTAAACTCACACCTCTCATATATTTGGTCATTGTACTCACAATCTTCAATCTCAAATTATCAAAAGACTTGAAGATCTAGCCATCCAGGCCATCTATCCCACCCCTTAAAAGCTAGACAGACCTTCTGATGCGAGACACAAGAATAATGATGGCATTGGAGTTGAATAGGTTTGGTTTCTGTGCATTGCCATTCAGGGCTGAATGGATTGTAATGTATCCGGTAGATGTAATTGGGATAATTAGTATTTAGATTATGATAATCCAAGTGAGATTATGGTTAGACTTATTGCAATCTACTTAGGATCTTATTGTTATATTAATCAAATAGTCCTAGTCCAAGTAGAGTTAGGTATTCTTGTGTTCTATTGTTATTTTAATTTATCAGTAGTCCTAGTATAGTTAGAATTTCTTGTCTTATAAAGATTGATGTAATCACCCACCTTGTAATTAGATAGAGATTAAATATTATTGAGTTTTGAACCTTTGTGGCATTTTGGCCTTTGGCTATAGCTCGTTGGACTAGTCTCCATTATCATTTTCGACATCATCTTTCCTTGAAAACCACTATCTTGGACACAAAGGTGAGGAAGTTCCATTAGCAACAACCAAAGAGAGCAAGATGCACACTCAGGAAAAAATGGGGCCCAGTGCAGTTTCTAAAACATTGACCTTGCAAAAACATGAACAAGAGCGCTTGTTGCATGGAATATGCAGATTAAACAATTTTTACAGCAATTGAGCTACCATCATCATCTAGGTGCAAAGCTTGATTCGGGCCATTGCGATACCCAGGCAAGTGGGTATCATCATCATTATCATTATATCAAATTAAAGTGTCCTCGCAGTTTCATCAACCACAGTATTCCAAACTACCATCCCACTCAGATAAATTAGGAGATATTCAAGAGTCACATGTTCTTTGCATGTACATATAACTGTGCTAACAACAGGACAACATGGAGAGATCATGCAATACCCATTAGAATATCCTCTGAAAGATTGCCATCCTTGCGTAGCAAATATTAGTTTTTTTGTAGTACATCTTCGAGAAAAATGTTTGCCCTCTAAACCTACCTACAGTACCAACTAATGATATGGAATCCTCACATGAAACAGCTAAGATCAAAGGAAGATTCTGGTAACAAATTCTTGCCAGTGATTAAAAAAACTGCAATGTTCTCAGCAAGAAGTTGGAAGCTAAGATTCTCTACAACTGTAAGTGCCTTCGTTCCTCGCCCTCCATCAAATAAATTCTATTCTACGGTGTTTGGAGGCAGGGGTAATGTAGGAGGAATTTATAGACCAACTTGAACTTACCAGCCTATCGAATAACCCCACAGAGCATGCCAAGTTGATAACACAAAGAAGCCAACTCCGAAGAAGCAATGCTATTACTCTCCAGCTGTTCTCCGATTCAGAGGGCATGCAGTCCCTAATTCCACTCATCTGATTGGTACAGACAAGTCAACTACCTATATTAAGACAATAGAGAAGGACAGCACTCAGGAATCAGAAAACTAGACCTAACATAACACATCCCACCATACTGAGGATTGATGAAGAAGCTGTAAGTTTTGAAAGTTGAGAAATCACATAGGATTTCTCTTAATGTTTAACAGAGGTAAGGGGTCTAAATATGCTTCAGGACTGATATAGGAAAAACAGTAGAGTGAAAAAGTTACAAAAAGAAAAAAAAGAAGATAAACAATCCTCCATCTTCATTCATGTGCAAAATGCCATGTTCAGCCATGAGAAAACTATAAAGTTTTTAAACAAAGAAAGAATATTCATAAAGAGGAAAGAACTATTAGGAAATTACGAATGCACATTCCATCATTAGGCAATAAAGGTTCGTTTGACCAGACAAGCTGAAAATTTGGTCAGTAAACATTGCTTCGATGACAAGGCATGCTATTTTCTGCATAATTACCTGTGTACAGCACATTAGCCTCAGTGAAGCCATGCCATCACGCAATCCAACTTCAGGTTGGTCACAGCTCCAAAGTGTTACAGCTGAATTTATTGGATAGGATTTGACTTCTTTTGGTAAAAAGTAGATGGTCTATATATTTCGGGTTCGTGAACCTAAAGGTCGTTATTTTGAAAATGAAAAATTTGATGCACATGTTGGGGTTTGGAAGCGTCGATGACAACAACTTGTCTTCCATGGCAACTTGTGTTAGCTCAAGGGAGATATGTACGGAAGATTCGCTTTGCTTACCTTTTTTTTTAGGTTGACATTTTTGTACATAATTACACCAGCAGACAGCACATTAGCCTCGCTGAAGCCATGCTATTACACAATCCACTTCAGGCTGGTCACACCACCACTTGCTTTCAAAGTGTCACCCCTTACCCATATGAAATCAGCAAGTATGGAACTGCTTTCAACCAAAGTAATTAAGTAAATCTAATTACAAATTTAACAGCATCAACCACAAAGAAACTGTAAGGAATTAAAGGAAATTATTCATGCAGCTAATGCTGACGAATGAAATTATAGGATTTCTCAACAGTCTTCCTCATGCTAGAAACAGAGGCCATTTCTACGAACTTATTAAACATTTATTAATCATTCATCAACACCTCAGCAAAGAGACTCTCCTAGTCCATCAAATTTGCATAAAAATAAGGTCCCTTGAACTCCTAATTCCTGAAGGCCCTCTTGCAAGGCACTATCATATATCTCCACCATACTGAGATTCAGATATTAGTAAATTACTCCTTAAACAAGGTCCAAGGGATAAGACATTCTTAAACTTTCCAAATTTTGATTTGATACTGATTCCCCATAAATTCAACTCTCACAAAGCTTTTTGTCGAAAGGCTTCATCCACGAAGATTTGCAGCCCGGCAGTTGGTTTTTCTTTTTCCATCAAATGATCTACCTCCATCAAACGAACACAAACATTTCACAGAAAGCCATATGTCAAGAATTTAATAGTTGAAGCTCCAAAAACATATCTCTAACTTGAGTACAAATTACTTTTCATTATAGCGGGTAATGTTTAAACTCCTATGACTGATTCTTAAAGAGATTATCCATTTACCTCATACAACTTACATGACTTCTGACATAAAAATCAATATTTGGCACCCTAGTCCTACACTTCAAACCTAGGTATCATTTGTTATAGAGTCACTTCTAAAAAGAAGTACAAGAAATTACACTGTCCGAGAATTGCTCCACTATAGGCTTCCAAATTTGTCTATGCATTGGAATCTCATAGCCATTAATTTTAGGCTTGAGGTCTAAGCTAGACAAATGGCCTAATATAAGATACGGTAAAGATATACACAAATAATACATGCACATCTATATACCAGCTGAAGGCCCTTCTATCTATGTGTAAGAGGTAATAATGAACTCATAATGCATGCCATTTTGGAGTTGCTAACAGTGAAGACTTACTCCCAACCCTTGGTCTACCACTGATATAGACCAAATATTCCCTTTAATTTGGTCGCATTGAATTCTGCAATCCAGTGTTCTTTTACAATTTGGATAATTCATAATGAAAATAAGCATACAACAAAATGTATTAAAACATCATAAAGTCATAAACTACAGTAGTACAATAGTAATTGGCACAAGATATCTATAATGAAAATAAGCATACAACAAAATGTATTAAAACATCATAAAGTCATAAACTACAGTAGTACAATAGTAATTGGCACAAGATATCAATCCAACTTATATTGATAAATTACCAAAAAAAGCAACTAACTTAACCTCGGTAACTTTGCAGCAGCTTATGTATTGTGAATATTTCAAACCCTTTGCTATCACCCAATAGATAGTTAATGGGCTCTAATAACAGGAATGGACCCAAAAACATGAAATTTAGCATATTCATCATGAAAATGAAAAAGTAGTTCCAAAAATTCACTTGCATATAATAATCCCATTCATAGGAGGCCACACCAATCAATAAAAATGAACTATCCATTATACGTATAACTCATGATCCTATGTTACAAAAACAGAAGATCAAGATGCCCAACAAAAGGGAACAAAAATTTAGTCACCCATGGTCCCAAAATAATGAGCGAAGACCTGAAGATTCATAACTGAAAATGAATATAGCATCATGAAAGTGCAAGACAGCTAATTGAAAATTAACTAATAACCTATTTCCATTCTCTCTTTTTTCTTGATTCTTGGGGACTTTAAGTGGATCCTTTCAGGTTTTGGACAAAATAAGAGAAGATTTTCTTCAAGGATTCCTAATTCCTATCAAGTTTGTGAATATATGTTAAGTCGAGAAATGCCTTTCATTGACTTGAAAACCAGCAATCATAATAAAATTCTGTTGACATCTTATCATACTTATCAAAAAAAAAAAAATCAACTTATCATATCAAAATGGGAAGCAACGATGAAACTGCGCCAGTTCTCAACCAATTAAAAAAAAAACTCAAAGAAGGAACTCTTTCTACCATCAAGAATCAGAATTCCAGCTTTGTCAAAATAGAAATAATAGGTTTCCCAACACAAGATGGAAAAAGAGAGTCGCTCTTTATCTTATCCGATGTTACCTAGACCCTTCATTTTTGCCAAAGTACCCGTGTCAACACTACATGACATGGGTGTGAGTGTGGCAATTAATACTAAAAATTGGGTGGATCCTCACCCGGATCTGATCCTCCTAGCCTAGTCCAGGTAGCATGGATCATAGCCAAACCTTATTAAATCCACAGTAATTACCCAAGGGGACAACTGTTTTTGTCTTCTTCTTGAAAATCTAAGAACCCTACCTGAATTCCAATAATATGCTCCAATAACAAGCAACTGAATATAGTGGAGGCCTACACTATTGTATAATAGCAAGTAGTGACACAAAACTGACAAGGTGGTAACACTTGCAAGAAAAATAATATGGCTACGGAGATTATAAAAACAAAAACAAATGAACTTAAGAATCCATATGGAATTACATATTCAACTAAAGAGCATAGTGTCATATTGACATGAGAATTAGCTTACTCAGGGAAATTGTCGAGCAAGAGCTCCACGGAGTCATCGAGAGGGTGCCCAAGCTTTTTCTCTTCTTCCTCTTCAAGCTCCTTCAGCCACAGAATTGCATGCACCCTCTGCCTCATAATTCTATAATCTTTTGCCAGCTTCTCTACAGTATACACTTCCGGGTTCTGTTTATGAAGCTTATACATCTCCGCCTTCTCTGAGTCCTTTAGATATGAGCCTCTTACCCCGGGCTCTAAAACCTGCTTCATCAACCCGCTCGATTCCATCCATTCCTCTTTGTACCCACAGCACTCGTCTATCAATTGATTCAGTTTGTGCCTTTCTTCATCAGTCCATCTTGCATCACTGTACCCGGATTTCTCCGTCCCTGCCACTGTCCCAGCTTCACCTTCATTAATCTGGCGACCCACCACCTCCCCATCAAAATGCTCCTTGGTAAGCCCCGTGGACCATGAAGATGCATTTACCCACTCTGTATTGTCATTGCGGCCTGTAGCATTCCCAGTCCCACCTATATCTCCCCAGTCACCTACTTCATCTCCACCATTACCTGACTTGGTTGACAGAAGCCGATAGTTCGAAAGAACCTTCAACGCTGATGAGCTTGTGTTACTTCTCAGTGGGTTAGTACTTGAGTTAGCACATAGTTGGGATATAGCACGGGTCAGTCGCAGCATCTTAAGAAAGCGCTTGCGCTTATGCTATGTTTCTATAACAAACTTATACCTAATCAGAACAACCAATAACAATAAGATCACCAACTATAGATACACCAAATTTAAAACTTCAATTCAATTCAATTTTAAAAAAGGAATCATAACCATTCTAAATAAATATGAGACCTCACGTGCTTAGTTAATTTCATCTGCCCTGACTAAACATATTAAACATTCATGAAAAAAAGTGGCTGTGCACATCCTCTGTAATCTGGCTCAAAATCTCTAAAAGGAAAATTTAATAATGATTGATGCATTCCATCAATCAGCTCATGGGCCACCGATTCCACATGGTTGTGAACTAACTCAAATTAATTTGGATGGAAATAAATTGCAGGAGAGTAGGGCCGGCCCTGTGAAATCAGGGGCCTAAGGCCTATCATTTTGAACGGGGCCTTTCCTTTGTAGCAATTTTTTTTCTATTCTTTGAAAAACTAAAGAAACAATCAAACAAACATAAAATGTAATAAAATTCAAGAAAAAATTGTCAATCTGCAAGAAAAAAAATCAAGTCCCATTATCACTCAAAAAACAAAAAAATTATTTTCTTATTTACCATGTACATTTAACATTATCTCTAAATAAAGGAATTAAGCAGACAGAGGAACCAAATGGTCTAAATCAGTGAAATCACCAACACCAATGAACAGCCTTTTGTAAACATAATTGACGAAAACAATAGAAACCCATCAAAATTGATTTCTACTCAAAAGCAAATAAGCAAAAATTCAATGTTCAATAGAACAGAAAGTCAGAAACCCATCAATTCAAGCAAAATAAGAAGTCAAAACAACCCAGTCCCAGATCTAAACATTTATGATTTGAGTGATTTCTAAACGAAATTAAAAAAACTGAAAAACATGATTTAAACACAAATATTGAAGAGGCCAAGAGGGAGAGGGGCTGCCTAACCTGGAGAGTCGGACAGTCGGAGAGACCGAGAGAGGCTGAGACTTGAGAAGCCGACTCAGAGACAGAACAGAAAAATCAAAGGCAACGAGCGGCGCTGTGGCGGTGCGCCGGTGCCGCGGTGGTCGTCGTTTGAATGGAGGAGCAGGAGCTGCTTGGTCCTTGAAAGTTGAATCCTTTGTTTACTTATTACTTTTACATTTACATTTACATTTACATTTTACTTTCCCAATCCCGTTCTCAGTACTCCTCCTGCGAATTGCAATGGGTTATATGGTTTTAGGGCTTTACAGTATTTTATTTTTTTTAATCTATATCTATATTAAAAGGAAAAAATTTCCAATTAAGGAAACTTTCCGCCAAAAAACAAGTCACCAAAAATAGAAAACAAATATTTTTATTTTGTAAGGGTAATTTGGTAATAACATTGAATTAGTCCACATTTTTTTAATCAAAATAGTGGGCGACCACGGTTTTTGTTTGACGGTCTCCTCCAATTAGTCCTTTTCTCCTTTTATCTACGATTAATTCTATCAATTTTTCCTATTTTCAATCCTCATGGAAACCAAAAGAAAGTTGTTTATATCAGTTATGAATCATGCACCTCCTTTGATACCGGTGCCTACTTGATTCTCGCGAAATGGGCCGACAAATTCTCTTCGGTTAGACACCGAGGATGACAACTTTCCATCTCTTCTTCATCCTCATGCGAATCGCTCATCTTCAGCTTTACAAGGGTCAAGTCCACTTTTGGTCTTTCCCTAAACATCCACGAATCAGTCCTCTCTCTCTCCACAATTCCTCTCTTAGTGACACCACCATCCTCGACGGAAATGGTTAACCATACACCTAAATGTGAGCTCTTCATAATCTTTTTTCCCTTTTCTTACATATTTGTAATCTAAAATTGACGGACCTTTCTCTCTACAATTCTCGAAGGTCAGATCTTCCATATTATCTCTCTCTATTTCTATCTCTTTCAAATAGGCTTGATTCCAAGATTAGGGTAGTTGATTTAATTGCAGAATATGCAAATTTCTTGATTTTAATATGGAAGTGTGTCCGTGTGTTTGATATTATGGGTTTTTATTTCAATAATTTTTAACTCTGATCGGTTAGATTGTACCTTAAATTTAAAAAAAATTAAAAAATTAAACTTAATGGATTATTATCCGGTACTGGAAATGGATTATGATGATATGGAAGATACAATTGATTTCATTAGATGTTTTGTGTGACCCTTGCTATAATTTGGTTACCTAAAGAATAAAGTTTACCTAGATGAGTTAGAAAATTGGTTCAAAGATGTATAGAGTATCCAGTCAATCACATGTTTGTATTTTAGTGGAAACACATTTTTACACACACTAAAGGTGCGAATTAAGTTCTTTCTGTTTTAGGGGTTTGCGGCTAGGGTTTTGCATGCCGGGGGACCCTCCCCCTGGCTCAAGTGGCTACTGGTGTCAAGGGGATGGAGAGTCCTTCTATTTCAAAGTCTTTTGCGAAGGCGGTGTTGAACAAAAGGGAGACGCAATGTTCAAAACCCTAATAGGACTTTAGCTTTTGCGTGAGCTTCATATCCCTCCAAGGCAAGCAATGACGATGGACAATGAACCAGGGGTATTATTCTCTCAGTTGAGATGGAGATGGCACATGCTCAGTTTTCTAACATTGTAATTCTAAAATTCTCGATAGGGAGACCATCGATGCATGTAATACACGAACACATCTCAAAGTCTTAGCGGCTTACGGGAAACTTCGTTCTTGGGCTCCTCGATCCTAGGCATGTGATGGTACATCTTTCATCGGCAGAGGATATGGTCAGGGCATTATCAAAAGAGTCGCATATGATTCAGAGGTGCATGTTCAGGTTATTTCGATGGACTCTGGATTTTGAGTGGCAGTATGGGTTAGGTTACATCACCTACCATTATCTTTCTTCAACAGCTCGTATTTGCAGCGCATTGACAATGGGTTAGGGAAATTCTTACGCACTGATGATAGGACTTTAGCCCTAACTCACCCAATATACGCTAGAATTTGCATGAAAGTGGATGTTTCAACAAGGCCACCTTCACGGATGTGGCTTGGTACTAAAGATGTCACACGGGCTGGGCCGGGCCAGCCCATCGGGTTTCACTTGCCAGCGGGTTGGGTCTAAACAGTAACGGGCCTGAAGAACTCAAGCCCAGCCCATGTACTCCTCGGACCTGTGTGCCAAAATATAACTTTTTTTAATTCAAAAAAATCACAAGTTATGGCATTGGAAATTTGGAATGCAATTGGTTTATGAAAGGTACTTTACCAATGACCATACAAGCTGAAGCTATGCAGTCTTGTCCATATAATACAAGGCACAAGCTGATAAATTCGAGCTCATGACATTCAAGACTAATTAACACAAGTTATAAAATATAAGAGAAACCAAGAAGAAGAAGAAATGCCCAGCTATTCTAACCCAAAATGTCAACAAATTGATATATAACTATAATCCCACTCTAACTCCAACAATATCATATGCATTATGCAGTTTTCAACAAAGTTGTTTCAAGGACAAATATCGAATTGACGGCTTTCTTGTGGAGTGGATAGAGTAACAGCGACAGCGGCGGTCTGGCACTCTAGCAAGATGAGTCGGCGTCGGCGACAAGAGGTGAAGTCTGCAGAGAGTTAGAGAGAGATCGAAGAGAAGACGACGACCTGTAGTGCCAGCTGCCGCTTTGGAATGACTCGGAGTTAGAGTCATCTCGGTGTGGACGCGCGCAGCTTGGCGTCGGTGAGTGGGAGGAAAGGAGAGGATTGAGGATCTGGGTGGAGGAGGCGCCGGCGGATCAAAGGATAAAGGGTTGAGGCGATTGGATCTGGCGAGTGGCGACGGCAATAAAAGAGATCGAAAATCTCAAATTTGGAATGGGAGGAATAGGCAGGCAACAGATTAACTGATTGGGATTTGGGAAGAGTGAAGACCGAAGGCGTGTGCCTTCAGCCTTCTTAAATCTTAAGTCATGTACTTCATATTATTATATTAGATGAAGATTTAGGCTATTTAGCTATTTCATGACTCATGAATTGAGGAGGCAGACATGACATTGACAATACATGACCCTTGAAAATGGAGCACTTTTCTTTTAGTTTTGTAATTTCTTCATTTTTTAAATTTCCTTTGACTTTTCAACATTTTTGTTTCGGCCAAATACTTGTTGGGCCGGGCTGTGAGGCCAGGCCCAAGGAGGCCAAATAGGCCCCAAGTGGGACCAGGACCCATGGGTCGGGCTCAATTTTGACATCTCTACTTGGTACGTCTAAGGAGGAGGGATTCTGGCAAGGTATTGAGTTTGAAGGTAATATAGCTAATAGCTTACTATTCAAGGTGCGATTTATTGGGACATCTGGCAATGGAGTGTTGTAAACGCTCTAAGGCTACTACCAACAAGGTAGGATCAAAGGAGGATAAGGGCAAATAGGCTTCAGGGATGGAGAAAAGGCAGACAACACATCCAGCAGGTGGGGAAAAATGGAACCTATGGTAAGACCAACATAATGGGTAAAGGCTCCATCGGTTTTAAAACACTAGCAACCGATGACGATATTGAAGAATGACAATCAAGGATCGATATCTAATGCAAAAGATGACAAGGGCCAAATGGTTGAGACGGAGGTCATCAACATTCTTGCTTCCCCTAAGAAGGAAATCGACATGGGCAGCTTGAGGCCAGAAGTTATGAAGGCGGGGCTGAAGTGACCTTATCAAATTCTAATGGGAAAGAGAACAAGCAGACCAGGGTGTAGGGGCTGAAGAGGGTAAAAAGAATAAAATGAACTTTGATAATAAAGATGGGGCTGAGACGATTGTCGAGGATGTTACGATGAATAATTATTTCGATATATTGGCTAATCTGGATGATAGCTGGGAGACATTTGAGACGATGCTAAGGGATTCGAAATCCTTAGATATGGACATCCCTAAGAAGGAGAAGAAAATATATCGTGTGGCGTCGCTTGATAATATAAAGGATATGGACCAAAAAAGTAGTACAATAAATGACTTCCATAATTTATGTCGAAAGTTGGGAAAGAAGGCTAAGAAGAATAAATACGTGCAAGATAATATTCGTCTCATGAGGGCGAAGAGTCATAAGCTAAGGCCTCGGATACATATGCTACTCAATAAGTTTTTTATGTCAATTTTAATATGGAATGTGCGTGGATTTGGTAACAAGGAAACAGTTGATTATGTAAAGGCATCAGTTGGGAAACATAAGCCGACTTTGTGTGTTTTCCTGGAACCGAAGATACCTGGAGAGATAATCACCATAATAGCAAAGAGATTGAAGTATAATAATTGTATGTAACAAAGTCCTATCAATAAACATATTTGGCTTATGTGGGATGATATAATTGATATTGGTTTGGTGGGTGTCACAAAGCAACAAGTTACGGTTTGCTTGAAAATGGAAAACGGAGGTAGTATTTTGGCTTCTTTTGTTTACGCGACCTGCACGATATTAGAAAAGACAAGACTTGTGGATGGGCCTCTCCAACATAGCAGGCATTTTAGCAGAACCATGGCTAGTTGGAGGGGATTTTAATATTATTGCTAATACAGGGGATAAGTTAGGAGGGGTTGGCTACGATTATCATGAAATGAATGACTTTAATGATTTATGATTACTACGGGGTTGGGAGATGCATGATTTGACTGAAGAAATTTACATGGTGCAATAATCACGAGGATGGTACAAGAATCTGGTAGAGGATTGATAGGGTGCTAATTAATGGTCTTTATACGGCTAAGTACACATGAGTTACTGTTGAACATTTATGTCGTGTCATGTCGGACCATTCCTCGTTGCTTATGGGGTTTCCGTTTGTTCCAAAGCCGAAAAGTCAGTTTAGATTTCAGAAAATGTGGGTGGATCATCCAGGCTTTCTTAGTTTTGTTAAAGACTAGTGGAGTTGTCCGATAGCTGGGGACGAGATGGAAGTACTGCATAGAAAATTATTTTTTTAAGGAAGGAATTAAATAAGTGGAACTGGGAGGTCTTTGGAAATGTGCATCGTAAGATGGCTCAACAATAAGATAAGGTCCAATACTTTCAAGATGTTTGTATTCAACAGGGGGGAGACAATGCCATTTCTTCTTTGACCGAGGCTAAATCGAAGCTTGCTTAGCTTGTGAAGTGGGACGCTGAATTGGTACAACAGAAGGCTCGCTAATTATGGATTCAGGATGGTGAACGAAACACAAGCTACTTTCATGCGAGTTTAAAAGATAGGCAGCGAAATTTTTTTATTAAAATGAGAAATGAAGATTGTACTTGGTGCACATACAATGAGGTTATTGGGGGATAATGCTGAATTTTTCTTATCTAACTTGTTATTTAGTTCTGATCACGTGGTGGATGATGCTCTTTTCCAGAATTTTCCTAAAACGGTGGATATGCAAGACAATGAGGTTATGGAAGCTATTCCATTGGAGCCGAAATTTGGGCAGCAATGCAAAGCTTAAATCCCAATAGTGCGCCAGGAATTGATGGATTTACAAGGTGGTTTTTCTGCACTTGTTGGGAGATTATTAAGGGGGATATGATTGCAGCGATTCATGCCTTTTTCAAGGGGGCGGAGCTGCATAGAGGACTGACCACCACTTCTATTGTGTTGATCCCGAAGGTGGATCATGTAGGTCTTGGGGATTTTCGGCCAATTAGTCTTTGTTATTTCGCAAGTAAAGTTATATCCAAGATTCTTGCGACTCGTTTGGCCAGTGTGCTGCCCCGATTGATATCTATGAAACAAACGGGATTTGTTAAAGGGAGGAGTATCCAAGAGAACGTGGTGTTGGCTCATGACCTAGTCCACCGGATTGACTCTTGGGCTAGAGGTGGAAATATGATTTTTAAACTAGACATGTCAAAAGCTGTGATAGGCTAGAATGGGATTTTATCATAAGAGCTTTGCGGGGGTGCAGCTTTAGTGAGGGGGTTTATGCTATGGTTCATTGATTTTTGAGCAAAGTGTGGTATACCATCAGGATTAATGGTGGTAGCTTTGGGTTCTTTAGTTCGACACGGGCGATTAGGTAAGGGGATCATTTATCTCCTCTGTTATTTATTATTGCTTAGAAAGTTCTCTATTGTAATATCAAGGCTAAGATAGAAAGTGGGTTGATCAGTCCTTATATGCATAAGAGAGGCGATTTGGTGATATCACACTTGTTATATGTAGATGATATGTTGATTTTCTGCAATGCTCGCAAAGGTTCCATTCTTGCTTTGCGGAAGGTGTTAAGTGAGTATGAAAAGGCTTTTGGGCAACTTATCAATCTTGAGAAAAGTGGTTTTTACGTTTCAAAACATTATCCGAGTAAAAGGATTAGATAGATTACAGATTGGTCGGGTTGTTCGCACAAGGTATTCCTCATGATTTATTTGGGTATCCCTCTTTTCCAAGGACGGATCAAGGCTCAGTATTTCGAGGGATTGGTGGCTAAAATTATGTGAATAATTGATGGGTGGAAAGCGCATCTTTTACCTTTGGTGGCAAGCTTGCGTTTCTCCGTTCTGTATTGTGTAATATCCCGATCTATACTATCGCTGCTCTTCACGTCCCGAAAAAGGTCCTGACCGTATTGAATTTGCAATGGTTGTCTTTCTATGGAGTAATAATGGGGAAACTCGCACACCTTGGGTGGCTTGGGAGGCAGTCTGTAGGCCTCTTAAAGAGGGTGGCTTGGGTCTTCATTCGCTCGGTGAATGATGTCTTATTTTTTTTACCTCGCAAGTGCACGCATCAATATAGAGTATAGTGATTGGAAAGCAATGGTCGAACTACAGAGACAAGAAGCAATTAAAGCAAGTAAACAAGTAACAATTATAACTAAGCGGGGTAGTTTGATTAATTATATATAATTTAACTAAACCAATTTAATCTATTAGTAATCGAGTAATCTGAGGGGAACAATTTATTAGCAAGCAGCAAACACAGTTTGTGAAGATCTGATTATGGGGGGAAATCTAGGAGTTAGGATTCAATTGTATCTTTTTTAATGCTCTTTTGTCTAATATATCAATCATTATGTCTTGCGTTTGTTCACGAAGGAAAAAAGTGGTACGCTATTGATCCACGATTTGCAAACTTAGTGTCACTAAGTTGAATTATATTTAAGTCTCTATCCAATAATTCAACCGAGGATATACCTTAAGAACAAGAACATATGAACCTAAACCAAACTTATCATTCTCATGCATCGATAGGTTTAATTTATCACAGAGGTGAGCTAATATACGATATATGCACACAATCCTGCAGTTATCCGCACCCATGAGTCTTTAAACTACTACGATACCATTAATTAGGAAAAATATGAATAGCAAAAAGATTAATAAACTCTGCGATCAACAACACTTGATTGAATAAGAAATTAATATAGAGTAAAAGATTTGATACAAGTTACCTTCAATTCCTCGATATGAGCGGTTAGTTCATCGTCAATGATGAACTAATCGATTGGGTGAATAAAAGCATGAACAATCTTCTCAAACTATAATTACAACTAATAAAAACTGTATAATATTGCTAATTTTCGGATTAAATTCGGACCTCTGACTTAGGGCTACAAGGTTTGTAGCGCCCGAGAATTAACTTGCATTTATTATGATATTTATTTGTTAATCACGAATTGATTAATGTTAAACTTGCAATGCTAGCATGTAAGTCAAATAGTATTTTTATTGAGTTTTGAGTTTTAATGAGAACTTGGTTATATCGTGACTTGGACTTGTGCAATAGCACATTTGGAATCCGATTGTGTTATTTATGTGTTTTGCATTATTTGTGTGTTTTGTGTTGTGGACTTGGGTAATTGTCCTACGAGAATCCATTTAAGCTCAAGATATGTTGGGCTTAATGTGTGACGTATTTAAAGTCCATATTGGACTTTGGTTATGTTAGTTATGATTTTTATCGTTCGGATAAGAAATAACACGTTAAAATTGGAAAATATATGTTTTCGGCTAGATTGACCCGAAATATATCGTACGTTACGTGTTTCTTTTTATATTGTTAAAATATATTTTTATTTTAACATTGACTAATTAATAATGATTAATTAGTGTCAAATTGGATCAAATTGATGATTAATTGGTTTGACATTGTTGACTTTTTGACCAAACAATACTATTGATACTTTAATAACTAGTTATATATATATATATATATATATATATATATATATATATATATATATATATATATATATATATATATATATATATATATATATTTATATATATATATATATATATATATATATATATATATATATATATATATATTTATATATATATATATATATTGATTATTTTATTAAAACCAAGTGATCATTCACTTGGAAACTTTCTTAAAATTTCGGCTGTGATTTATCTCGAAGTCAAATTATATTGTTTCCTTTCTTTCTTCATTCCTTCTTTCTTCACCCGAGCGTCGGTTACAGTTTGTTTCGAGGGTTTTTTTTACTTCTGCCTTGATTTCTTAACATAAAATTACCTAATTTTAATTCTGACTCCGCTGGGGTGTTCTATGTGTTGAGGGCTACATTTACATCCGAATATTTTGTATTTTCATCGATATTTTTCGGTAGAGGTAAGTTGATATCCCCTTCCCTTTGTATGTAATAATTTCATATATGTAATGTGGGCTACCCCCACGTAATTTGTTTTGAATTTGGAGTAAAAATACTCTCGTTATTGATTATTGAATATTTGAACTGATATGTGTATTTAAATGTTTGAGATTATTATTTGGGTCGAATTAGTTATCGGTAAGATTGTGTTGGGACGAATCCTGCAAATCGCAGTGATGCCCGAAGTTTATAAATAATAAATAAATAACTCAACGGAATCGATTTAGGCACAATAAAATATAAAGAGTGTTGTATTGAGTTCCTACGATATTGGGGAATATTTTGAGTTAAACATTTTATATGAAATATCATATATGTGTTAATTGTGTTTAAACAAATAAATGCTTCGGTGTGTATTTTAAGTAAATAGATGTTTATGTGTTTTAATTCAAGCAAATAAGCATGCTTGTATGTGCATTGAGCCCCCGTACTTGGGACTCGATGGTTGTGTTTAATTACGAGTAATCAACTATATGTGCATCGCATTGAGTCCAGCTGGCATATGTGGTTGTGTCGACAATGGGACGACAGTAGTCTTTACGAGAGTGAAATCTCGTGATCGCTACGGGTCGTTGCATGGGTCTCTCCCTTGTTATTGGTCATGACAAGGATGTAGCCTTGTTAGAAAAATTCACATGAAAAATAGAGGCTAAACACTTGGGTAAAACTCGGGGTAATGAGACTCTGGTTAAGTCCCATGATCATTAGTTCTGGATACTATTGGGTTCAGACATGATTTCAGCATGTGTACTGCAACAGCAACACAACTACGACTCTTGGGTAAAACTCTGGGTAATGAAACTTTTGGTTAAGTCCCAAGGTCGGTGTTTTCTGGATACTATTGGGTTCAAACATGGCTTTGACTTTCAATTCTGGAAACTATCCGATTCAGACAGTATATTATGTGTATCGCGACAACAACACATCTATAGTGTTCTTCTGGATTTCTGGTGCAGTTATATATGTGTATTACTTCAGCAGCACAACTACAATGTTTATAGCAAGACAAGTTAAAAGCTCTTTTGCAGATTCATCTCAGATACAGATCAAATTGAGATACTGATTTATATCCTAACTATGTGTTTATATTACGTTGAGTCAATGTGCATTATAACATGATCAACGTGAATTGTGTGCAAGTATATGAATTGCTATACTTGGTGTATCATGTATCGTGCATTATTTATTGGTTATATGTGCATAACAGCATGCCATATAGATCACGTAGTAACTTATTGAGTTTATCACTCACCCCATTCCTTTTGTTTTCCTTAGATCTCAGCCAGGCAGGAAGTACGCGGTGAGGTCGGCGAGATTTATTAGACGTCGACAGTCTTTGGTATGCAGCACTTCAGGAGGCTGTATTGTGTTTTGTGAGGACATGGGTTTATAGGAGAGTTGTGTAAACTCTTCCTTGGGTTTGTGTTTCATATGGTATTATTCATTTGTTGCCGACGTGTAATGTTCGTGCTTGTATATGATACTGTAGTGTTGATTGGCTTTAGAGCCTGGCATAATCCGGGCATTGGCTCGTTGACTTTGTTATTTTGTTTCTCGGCCTTTGGAGCCGCGGTGTTTTTAATTATCATATTAGTGATTAATACTTTGTTAATCAGGTTTTTGTTTAGCTCACTTTTAGCAAGGGCTTTGCACGTGTTTTATTTGAACTAGTGTATTTTGTTTTGTTGTTACACGCTTGACCCAGATTTCGTATAGAGATTTGGGGTCGAGTCGTGTCAAGGTTTGTATTTATGCTAATAGTTACATGGCTTAGAATTTGAATACAATTAAAACTATGTCTTTTGTGAAGTGAGAGGCTTGTGGTCGCAAGGTGTTGGAGGCATGTGACCGCAAGGTCTTGCATTCTTCGGGTACAACAGACTGGGAACCTTGCGGGGCCAAGTTTGTAAGTCTAGTTGGCAACTGATAAGGCTAGAGGGGGTGAATATCCTGTTTAAAACTTTGAGGGTAGTTTTGAAAAACTTCAAAGTTACAGCGGAAATGAGTAATTTTGTCAGTCAACTGATCTGGTGTCAGCTAGTTGATGTTTTAAAGAGGCTGATGTTGTAGACTGAAACAAAATTAGTCAACTGGCTGACACAATTAAATGCTTATGAAAATGGATCACAATATACAAGGAAAGTGTTGAAAAACAATTTATAAAAACAAATAAGTAAACAATTTATGTAATGAACTGGCTAACACTTAAGTAGATTAAGACTTCTTAAGTGTTGGAGCAGTTTGTAAGAACTGATGAAATAACTAACAAAGGAATTAAAGTGGTTCACAGTAAAAACTGTTACGTCCACTACCAAGTTGGTCAAACTTGTATTTTTGAAGTGCACTAATATTATTAAAAATCTAAGTGATCTCTAATAGATCAGTGTACAACAAAGACCAGTGTTTATGGAGTATGATTGAAAGACAATCACACTCGTGAGACGATCAAACTGATTCCTTAAAGAATATGAAAGAAGTAAGGAATAACGATTTAGTGATCGTCAAAACAATAACTAGAAAAGAAATAACAATGAAGATTATATATCTAGCTAAAGTTTTAAAGACTGAGGCACTTCAAGTGAGTAATCTGCTTTGAGAGTATGAATTGCTTCAGATCGTTTCTTCAAGTGGTTCCTGTGGGTTTTTATAGATGAACTTTGAAGTGTAGCCCGTTAGAAACACTTTTGAATTTGAAATATGCCACAAATTCGGAAGTATCTTCTTACAAGATCATATGGATCATGTTTGAAAGATAAAGAGTAGTAAGATCTATCATAAGACAAAACATGTAAGTGTCAGTACTAAGAAATGTTTAATCAAACAAGGTAAGGAAGCTGACACTTTAAAATAAGGGTCAGCTACTTTTAAGTAGCGACAAAAATATACTGCAAGTTGACCAATTTACTTAACCAAACAAATTGTAAGTTTTAACTGAATAAAAAGTATAATGATTTTAAGCAAATTTAATTTAGACAAGATTCAACAAAGGTCTTAGGGGCTTGCGACCGCAAGTCTTTTGGCCTTTTTGGTCCTTCCTTTCTTCAAACTTTGCACTTTGCACCCTTTCATCAATTCTTCACATAAAACCTTCAATAATTCCATAATTTCATCAAAAACCCTGAAACTTACAATTAAGCTCCAAAACACATATTAGTAGCCAAAAGCCTCGTGAAATAGTTATTTATAAGCTGAATAAGTACTTCATAGATTCATATAAAACACATCTATCAAATACCCCAAAACTTAGACCTTGCTCGTCTACGAGTTAACTACAAAACTAATAAAAACAAAAGCAATGAAATTACAAAAGCAAAAAAATCTTTTTGGAGGGTGACACTATTTACACTCCTCTAAAAACCCACAAACTTAAGAAGACTTTAACGCGCGACTCAACTATAAAGATAAATACAAAACACAATTAACTAAAATTACACTAAACTAAGTACAACAATAAATAAATAACAAAAATTCTTTTTGGTTCATTCTCAAGTCATAATAGCATGGGCATTCAAAATTTGTCTCAGGAGGATGCTCAAATCATGCGTAAGGACTCACCTCAATGCCGAAATAATTTACACTTAATTATGTAAATGGTACTAACATTCTCCGTGTGTGTGTGCAAACCAATAATAACTTATCTTCCAACTTAAACATTTTTATTAAGTTAAGCACAATATTCATTCTCAAAATAAATTTTTAATAAAAACATGTACAACACAGAATATGCAATCTACCATCCCAACATGGTCTATCACAGAAAGAGATAACACAATGGATTTCAAATACTTATACATACATCTCATGCACTTCCTATGTATGATATACAATGCTCTCAAATCCCAATTACTTACAATGGCTAATATTATGCTAATACGGTGAGCTTGGTGAGAAGTGTGAATATATGAAACATGGATCAATTTACATATGTCAAAATCAAGTCAACCAACACAAGCAACTGGTACTAGGATCAATATGACTTAATTAAGCTTGTAATGTAAGGTCGTGGTGTTGGGGGATAGGATGGAAATGGAAAGAAATTCAAAGCGAGAGAGTAAGACTACCCTTTACCCCATTCATTTCTACTGCATGTAGAAGTATTTCCCATTAGGCTAAGACCTGCTAAGACCACAAGTGAGAAGTTTCCCCAAACTTGTATTTTACAATACTATTCACTAAAAAATAGCTAACGACCCTTTCTTTTGATCTCTCTCCTTTTTGTCTCATTTTTTGAAAGCTATGTTTTCTTTTGAATCTTCTTGCACTATTTCTTTTATCATTCTTTCTCATGCTCATTTTTCTGCTCTTTTGTTTATAATATTGAGACTACGACGAGGAAGAAGAAATCATAAGGAGATTATTTATAACAACTATCCCATGAGAACAATTCCCCACCCAAATTCTACTCTCTCAAAGGGTATGCTAAAGTGTATAAGCTTTACGGTTTTAGATAATGTGGGTAAAAGAAATGAAGTTGAATGGGGGTTGTTGTATGCTTAGCATACACCATTATGTAATTCAACTCAAAGGGGACACTAGGGATATATATATATAGTGATGCGTCCAAAATAATCCTAGGACGCATTGGGCTTCACAACTTGGATATCTGGCTTTCAATTCTATCCAATATCTTCAAGGCCCAAACCTGAAATATAAATAATGATTGTGACTGGGCACGGGCTTACCCTGCAAATGCTCTCCGGCGTGAGAATCAGTAATCACTTAGGGGAGTAAATAATTTGACAGAGTTTAGCCTTGGTTTAGAAATGACATACCTTCCTCCTTTAATGGGGGAGGTTTTTATAGCCTTTGGGGGAAGCTGGATAACTCCCCACTAAATGTTGTTGCGTGCATGGCGGGCACATTAACTGCCACGTCCAGCACAACGGTCTGATAACAAATGTGGAAGCGAGTTTCTCGGAGATAACTGCCCACGTCCGGGATGACCATTACTTACACAACCGAGCACAGTAAGCCTGCTCGCTGAACACTTGCCCAATGGGTGTTGAGCCCCCAGCTCGCGGTGCCCTTGCTCATTTGGTATCTTAGCCCCCAGGTTATGAGAGATAAATGCTCAGCTTTCACATCATAATGACCAAAGTCTGGCCGTTGCCCGCTTCATAATTTTGACTTGGACTTTGGAGTGCACGTGTTTTGCTCATGACTGAAGGAAGTGTGTCAGGCACGTGTCTTATATTTGGGCCAGGCATTTCATATAGTATGGTCGAAAATATTTAGGCTCAAACGATCCAAAGATGACATAAATCACGTCCTAATGCCAAAATTATTCATGCCAATTTCAAAGAAAGTAGGCATAATTAAAACATCACATCCAGTATGAATATTATGAAATGAAGATTTTAGCATCATTGGATTTCACATAAGCATTTGCTATAAAAGAGGTAGGGAAATCGAGGCTAACATGAAGTCACGGTTCAAAAATGTGTTTGAGATATATTATCAAGAAAAATCGAAGGGATCTAACTATTATGCAATTTGATTTTTCTTGTTAATATATCTCAAGCACACTTTTGAACCATGACTTCATGTTAGCCTCGATTTCCCAAACTCTTTTATAGCAAATGCTTTTGTGAAATCCAGTGATGCTAAAATCTTCATTTAGTTGTCTCTTAACCTGCACTCTAAAAATTCTACGGAAACAAAACAAAACAAACTATTAGAAAACATTTAAATACAACACTATGATGTTTTTCAACCCCAAACTTGAATTATGCCATGACTGAAAACATTTAATTAAATGCACATAATTAAATAAGATGACAAAAAATATATTTAAATTACACTACAAAAGCAATTAAAAATTATCAAAATGGGTTGCCTCCCATCTAACGCACTTGTTTAACGTCGTTGGCTCGACGCAGATTCAAGCAAAGCTACATGGGATCCCCAAAGAAGAATCACATCAATCATCGCACAACTAGCGACTCCCTCGTTATGCTTGATATGGTATCCGATCATCGTGAATTGATCTTTCATTTGAAGAATATCTTGAATCAGACAAACTCCTTTACTCTTAGAATTTTGGTAAATGATACCTACATCAGGCGGTTTCAGCACTTTTTTTTTCCCATTGTCTCTACTACGTGAGGGTCGAAACTCCCATGATGTTCTCTAGAGATTTTGTCACCTCTTCGATTTGACTTTCATTAATGCACATGATAATGCAAATGCCCCCTAATTAAACCAAAACTCGTCTTATAGCCTCTTTGTGTTCACATAACACACTCAACACTCTTGCCTCCTGGTCATTAGTCAAATCTGATACCATAATGATATGTAATGAATCTTCCTCCCCAAGGAAAACATATTTTAGATGAGCATGCAAAGATTCTAACTCAATTGGTAGATGAGACTCTATCAATGGAACCATTTTAGGATTAAGGTGTCCCAACAAATCTCTTGGGACATCCTTTGAGGGTTTCTCATATTCATCCATAAAACTCGCCACCTCGTGAACTTCCTCTCTATTTATTTATAATGTAGGTTTATCAGACATGCGATCTTGGGTCAAAATTTTAGCATCTAAAGCATTACACTTATTAACTGAAAAACATGCAAACATCACTTGACCCCTTCATGGTGTCAAAGACAGACATTTCCACTATTTCATTAATCACTGTCATTGATAGTTTACCATGGACTAATTTAGGATTCTTCACTTCTAATGGTTTATGAGGAACATCCTTCGTTAGGATCTCTTCTGAGTTGTCCAGATTCTCACTAATTTCTTTTACTTCTTTATTTTCATTATCACTTTCTCCATTCATCACTTGTTCTAATATATCTCTTTATGATATGTAATAAGACTTTGGGCTGCGAAAGTGTCTATTTCATCTATTGAGAAACATGCATTCATGTCACTTGGTCTATTCATGGCATCAAAAATAGAAATCTCTAATGTTTGATCCATTACCGACATAGACAACTTACCATTACTCACATTAATGACTGTGATGGCCATGGCCATGAAAGGTCGTCCTAACAGAATAGGAACTTCATCATTGGTGCACACTTTTCTTTCCATCTCTAAGACCATAAAATCAACAGATATGATTAACTTATCGACTTGTACTAAGATATCTTCAACTATTCCTAAGGGATGTTTAACTGAACGCTAATTGTAAGGACATAAATGTGGGCTTTAATTCCCCAAACCTAATTGTTTGTAAACTCAGTGAGACATTAGATTTATACTAGCACCTAAATCTAGCATAACTCTCATTTTTTTTCTTCGATCTACCCATAGAAATTTGTATGTTAAAACTACCGGAGTCTTTCAACTTAGGTGGAAGTTCAGGTTGCAATACTGGACTCACATTTTCATAAACAATTACTTTCTCATTCTTTTCAAACTTATGTTTCATAGTATGTAAGTTTTTGAAAAACTTAGTATATGATGGAATATTTTTTATGGACATTAAGTAAAGGAAGATTTATATTTACCTTTGAAAGCATATTATAAATTTCTGAATTTTTTTGTCCATCTTATTTCTCATTAATGTACCTGGGAATGGTATGAGAGGAATATGATGGAGGTTCAACGTAACGTTCCAAAGGAGGTTTTGCCTCTTTTTGCGTTGTACCTACATCATGTGTTTCTCCACTATTATCAAGATTATTTTCAACAGGGGTGTAAGAGTGAGTATGAGCACTTACCTCTTCACCGATCACTTTTCCACTACGCATATAGTGATAGCCTTTGCTTGTTCATTTTGACTAGGGAACTTCCCTTCGTCTCTACTTCTTATAATAGCCATTTCATCTACCAATTGTACTATTTGTTTCATCACCTTTTTCATGCTTCACATTCATCGTATTCTATTGATCCAAGTATTATTGTGCAAGTGGGGGAGGTCCTTCAATTTAAAGTTTTCCTTGTTGTGGAAGTTGTTGTTGTTGAGGTTGCGATGACTTGTTTCCTCCCTACAAAAAGTTTGGATGATTTCTCCAACCAGGATTGTATGTGTTGGGAATACGGATCATTCATTGGTCTTTGATGATATGAGTTCATATCATTAGCCTGTTCGAAAGAAGGAGTACTAGACATGCAAAAAATAGTAGCATGATTGTTTAATCCATAAATATCACATACTTCATATACTTGGGGTTTGTTTGCATTGCCCAATTGGGCTTCCAAAGCTGCTATTTTAGCATTAGGAACATCTAATTCCGAAAGTCCATTATAATTATTTTGTATTTCATATAAATTATCAGGCTTTCCCCTAACACTTTTCAGTTGTGAATTAGATCCTAACATCTCAAATAGTTCTTCCACCTGTGTTGGTGTTTTTCCTCTTATTGAGCCACCACTATCTACCATAGTCTGAAGGTGCGGATGAAGTAAATCATAAAATTGCGTGACTTCGATATGCTTTGGAAAATTATGTTGTGGGCATGCAATTTGCAAATTTTAAACCTATCTCACGCTTCGTGAAATGACTCTCCTTGTTTAGGCTGAAAGTTCATGATTTGTTTTCTATAGTCGGATAAATATGCATGTGTTGGAAAAATTGTGTTTAAAAAATGAAATTGTGCAATCTTGTGGCACAGATTTCTTCACGTGTCATTTGTGTAATGACAAGGGTAATTGTGGAATCGTGTTCTACTTTGTGAGAACATCGAAATCATATATTTATTTGTCAAATTTGGTGTTTGGATGAATAAGTTATAATTGATTAAAGTGTGGTTGTTGGAAGTTAGTTTATCCCACATTGGAAGATTAACAAAACCTTGAGTGGTTTATATACAAGTACCTTATGTGGTAAGGGTAAACTTGTATAGAATAGAGGCTCTTTGTCGCACACGCCTGCACATGGGGGTGTAAATCATGATCCAGTTTAGCCTTCGGGATACTGTGCGAGCGTGTCCCGCGGACACGAATGTCGGACCAAATTTGTCTGTTCAGACCAACTTGTGTTTTGTTAATTATTCTTTTGGTTTTTGTAACTCCAATATTTATAATAAACTTTATGGGCTGTTATTACCAACTTTGATGAGAGATTTTATTTACCTATTGATGATGGATTTATTTCATCATCAATGTGGTCCTTAATTAGTCTCGATTTTCTCTACATAAAGAGATTACATCCACAATTGAAAGATACATTTTAGGACAATCTCCATTTCTCTTCTGCAATCTGTAATTTGTTGAGCGAATTTCCTTGGCCTCCTGTTTTCTTATTGGTGATAGAGTCAGACACAAATTCAGTTCGTCAGAATCCTTAGTGCCTAAGGTTTCTCTGGTGTCTCCGTTGTATCCGGGGAGACAGACGTCCATTACAACTTCCAAGCACATACGGGAAGGGGCGAATCTGATTAAAGGAAACTGTGAACGACACAGGCCTCGGATCAGTAGACTTCGTTCGTCCACCAGCAGACTTGAAGTTCACCAACAGACTTGAAGTTCACCAGCAGACTTGAAGCCTACCTGCAAACTTAGAATACAAAGCAGTAACTTTTCCTACTGTTTTCAATTATGTAATTTGTTTTTCTTTGTATTATTTCTAACAACATGTTGATAGAATTTACATATAAACAAGTCGTATAGTTGAGTCCAACTATAGATACTTCTAGGGGCCAAGTTCATGTACCACTTTTTAGTTGCATCTTTCGATGCACATTGAAAGTAGCGCATTTTCAATTGTTCCTCAGTTAGACCTCCTAACGGAAAATTTTGAGTCATGTGAAAGTACTCATGCACAAATGAAACAGGATTCTTAGTCGCCATACCATGAAAAGCAGGCAACATATTGTAAAAATGTCATTTTAATTCAAAATTTCTAACTACTGCAGGCAGTACTAGACAAGATGGTGTAGCATCTAACATGGGACGAGCATAATTGTTCATTGTTCTTTAGTATTCGTCTACAGCCATGTTAGGACTCCATCATCTTCCGTCTTATTTTTGGATGAAAAACGTTAACATAAGTAAATTATCATCAGTAACTAAAAACAATTGAAAATCCAAAAATATCTTTATAGAAACAATTTATTTGGTACATATTTACATGTTTATTCAATATTTGTTATATTTCTTGTAGTTTTTGGAGATCATGTGTTTTGAAATATTATGTAGTTTCCTTTTAAAGTCGTATGTACGTGGCTCATAATTACAGTCATATGTACGTGGCTCATAGACAAAATAATGTTGTATTAAAAAGGAAATAAACAAACAAGACAATTTCATTGAAGCAGACAAAAAATGAAAGCATGATAATAATTTGTTAGGAACTTGGACAAGGTAAAAAGGTTTATATATTTTAAACCATTTTTATTCTAAAAAAATATCGTTAGATTCTTAGATCTGATAAATTAAATGTATAAGTTATAGTATCTTTTTTTTTTACAAATATATAGACATTGCATTTATAAATTTATTTATTAGTAGAAATTTTCAGTTTTTTAATAATTTTAAAAAATCTAAATAGCGAAATGCTTCACATATTCATAATTGAATATTATATTCTCTAAATTTTCCTAAATAAAATTGTAAATAAATTTTTTAATAATAAATCCAGATTCTAAATATATAGGTTTGTTATTTTTAGATCTAAAACAACTAGATAAAAAAGTACATCATAGTTGGTAAGATATTGGAGAAACAAAAATGGTTTATATATTTTAAACTATACTTTTTCTAAGTTAAAATATATAATTATTAAAATCTATTTTCAAAAACTTTAAAAATTTATAAACATTGAGATAATTGAAATATTTCAAATATAATATTAATTTCTTAAGATAATAAGAAAATAAATTCAAAAATCTTGAACATAGAACTTTGTTATGTTTAGATCTGAAACATATAGGTTAAAAAACAATCATATGGGCTGAAATTACAACCATTAAATGAATTTTGACATCTAATAGTCATTTTCTTTCCCTAAGGCAAAAATCATTGGAAACCATACAAAACAAAATTGAAGAACAGTTGAAGTATTGTTTGAATGGAAAGTCAAACATAATTTCTTACCGAACTCTTTCCTTTTACAATGAGATCTTAGAAGACATTGAAGAATTTGAGGAAATAGGTCCTCTGTGTTTTTTTTGGAACAAAATTTGAAACGGGGGGTCATCCAAAATGAAGAGTTAAAGAAACAAATGAGAAAAATTGTTAGAGTTTTGTGTTTTAGACGACAAATGTAATAGGGTAGAGTTTGTGTTTGAGTATTTATATTTGGCTTATGTAAGTTTGAATGTACATGACTTATTTGCTTAAGGTTATTTAATTTGGGTCGGATTGAAATTTTTATTAGTTTGAGTTAGGGAAAATTGTAGACCGGTCCCTCTACAATTTTTTAATAGCTCTACTCATTTTTTTTTCAATCAGAAAAAATCACTTCTTGCATCGCAATGCATGAAAGTGTTTTATTTTTTGCAATACGATGCACAAAATCTTGCATCACAATGCCTAAAATGACTTTTTCTGATTACAAAAAAAGAGAGGGAACAAACCGAATTTCTCCCATCGAATTATTCACCATTTTTTGTTGGCCCTTTTTATTTGCATGTTTATAGATTTAGGCTACTATTCATTATCCCGTTGATAGAAAATATCTATTATAATATATGAAAATCATATTCAATCAAAACGAAGACGAAAAACTAAATTAAAAGAATAAGAGATTACTTCAATTAATAGCCAAATATCATTTGATCAAAATCAAATAATTCATTTTCAACCACTTAAATTACATCATTTGATTTTAATTTTATTATAAAAATAAAGAAAAATAAAATACATGTCGGTTGATTAACATTGATAAACTAAAGTGTGGGCAACACGTTGTTGAAAATACATTACCCATGTTAGAGGGTTGTGCAGTGGAACAAGACTAATCATTACAAAGATTGATCATTACCTTGAGTAATGCAATGACACGAGAAATTGAAACTAAACTGTGAAACAATATCTTAAAAGGTCGAATTCTTTCAAATTATAATTCCGGTGGCACCATTTTGATTCCAATATTAAGAAATATTCTAAAATTTATAATAATTTTTTAAAATATATGTGATTAATATCTTTAATTTTTGTTTATTTTGTTCATATTAAAGTTCTTAAGTTTTATATTATTCAACTTTATTTAAGTATATAATTTTCTATCGATATAGAAAATTAATGCAAATACAACATGATTATATATAAACGATAGTTTATGTCAATTATTTATTAAATAATGATACAAGATCGTTGAAACCATATTTTAGTAGGTCGAGTTACTTCAAATTATGATGGCTAATTATGATATATCTTACGTAATGTTTATAAATAAAAGTTAGGGACAATCATTGTTTAACGTAGGACTTCATTTGGAAAGAAAAAAAGTTTTTAGTCATGACTTGTTGTATCTCGCTTTACCTAGAGTTATTAATCATAAGGATATTCGAATTTTGTTATGTGATAGTGATAGTGATAGTTGTAATAGTCGTACATATTCAACAACAAATGTTGTATATAAATAATTATTCTAAAATTTACAATAACCTTTTCAAATTTATTTGGTTTTATATCTTTAATTTTATTGTTTATTTTGTTCATATTAAAGTTTTTAATTGTCTATGATTCAACTTTAATTGAATATATGATTTTACACCCGTAAACAAACCGTGCAATGCACAAGTGCTTCACTAGTTAAACAAAATTCTCAAAGTAAATGCTAAATACCATATGCATAATAAAAACATGAAAATAAAATAAAATTTTTTTTTATGTTAGTTTTGGAAGTAGAGATACTATAAAATCTAGACACAAGGGAATTGTATTTATCCAGCTGTATTGCTAAGGTTTTTTCCTTTCATTGCGAGAACTCTTTGATCTATTCATCTTCAAATTGCACAATGCATTACGATATTAACCATTATAAAAAATATTTACTTTTCTAATTTACAAAATGACACTTATATACCTTAATTTTTGAAAATACTCTTTAAGTGAAACATCTCAAAATATAATAATGCACTCTTTATCCGGAACGAAGAGAGTATAATAGTACAGTCATCGAATTTCGTCATCCAAAAATTATTTAATGCATATATCTCATATTTCTGATACTTTTCATAACATCTAAATTTATTGCTCCCTCAAATCCCAAATAGTTGTCTTCCTTTCATTTTTCGTCCGTTCTAAAATAAGTGTTTTTCTTTCAATTTTTTTTAATATTTGTTTTTACCACTTTACCCTTATTATTTATACATACTTTAATTATATCAACATCTATTAAAGAAAATTACACATTACACCAAAATTTATAATACAATCAATTTGTTTTTTTAAAACAGTATGTCAGATTAAAGAGAACGATTAATTAGAAACGGATGAAGTATAACATAACTTGAAGATATTGATATGAAATCAATTACTTCTTACAATTATATATTTTTATATAAACAGTTTCCCTTAATTTGGTATTTTAAGTTTGTTTGTGCCTTTTATTTTCCTTATATAGTTTGATTAAAAAGATATACGATGTGCGTTTAATATAATATTTCATTCCGAATTAAAACACAAGAAACTTCATAATCTATATTATAAAAGAGCTATGAGTCTAACTGGCGGCCGTTATCGAATTGTGCTAAAGACAATTAATGGTCTATATTAATTCGTAATTATGTGAGTTATAATTGAACCCCTCAATTATGAGTTATGTTTGAATTACCCCGCTACAATTATACATAAAACTTTCTTTTGTTTGAATTACCCTATTAGTTATGAGTTTTGTTTATCATGATCATTAATTAAACTGATCTCATACCGACATCGTACCTATGACACGGATATATATACTAGTCTATATTATAAAAGAGCTCATGGTCTAACTGGCGACCCTAATCGAATTGTACTAAATACAAGTAGCTGTCTAAATTGATTCGTAAGTATATGAATTATAAATGAACTCGTCAGTTATGAATTATGTTTGAATTACCCCTCTTCAATTATATATATAAAACCTTTAGTTATGAATTTTGTTTGAATAACTCGTCAATTATGAATTTTATTTATCCCAATTATTAATTAAACTGATCTCAACACCAAAATCGTATACTAATTTTAATTTAAATAAATGAGATTCATGTGAAAAAGACCCATTACTTCGTCAAAAAATCAGGTGCAAAAACTAGTTGTTGTGTCACGACTCACAATTGGAGCTAGTCAGCTAGCTTTGCCACCGGGAGCACGTGATTATTTCCCCACTACGAAACCACCGCGGCATAGCCCTCACAAATCGCAGCGGCGACGACTACGGATTAAACCCCTTTTAGGGTTGTACAGCCGCCGTTGTTTTCTTAAGAAGACACCATGGATGAAGTGAACCGGAGAGAAAAACTGACAATAGTGGTTAGAAAAGCTTGTTTTGATCTCCCAACAGCCTGCCCTACTTGCTTGCCCGTTTACTGTTATCTCAAATTCGCTAAAATTCCTTTCGATGTGGATTACAATCTCGCTTACCCAGATTCAGGTACTCTAATGTGTGAATTGATAATTCATGGCCGAGAGGCTGAGATTGTTGAAGTTAGTTTAAATGCTATGAGAATGCCTTCGCTATAGCTTTTACTTGGTCTGGTACTGGTCTTTTGTTGATGAAAATTATTTCATGCATATGATAATTGTAGTTTGGTTTTAATCTGTATTCAACTTCTTGTACTGTATATTGTTATAATTAAGTTGCGGTTATTTTTAATATCTTACAGTTTCCACTTTCCAGGTTCACCACTGTTTTGCATCTCTAAAATTTAAGCTACAAATATGTACTTATGTTTTTCATTTCTCTCTTTTTCCTTTAGAAAACATGAACTTGTGGTCATACCAAAAAATTATACTACTCTTCCATTTAAAAGAACTCTACAGAAGTATCTTGTAGAATCAAGTTATATTGCAAAAAAGATGGTATCTATTCTTTGCATGACAAAGGAATGGCAAAGCTGTATCCGAATGTTTATGAATGGGAAGCAGAAAGAGTCTTTCACACAAAAATAGGACTATAGGAGGCTTAGGAGCTGTGCGACATAGAGAAAGTCGCTTCTTGTTTAGAAAAGCAATGCATTAATTTCTGGGGTTTCTTTGCTGGACCCTGCTCTTTTGTTTCGTAGTTGGAGGTGTAGGTTGTGCTGCACGTTTTTCTCAAAGTGTTTGACCAAGGGAAATCTGAAATAATGTTGAAATTCAGTGACATGGTTGTTGGCTTTAACTTGTCTTGATCAAATTCCTTATATTCATTTTTTAAAATTAAGTCCAGATCAAATTCCTTATATCGAGTCTGGTACTTATGTGGCCTACAACAATGAGAAGGGCGGTGTCATTGAGAGTCTAAAGGAAGATGGTATTGTTGATTTGGACTCGGAAGTCCATTCTAAGCCAGAATGGATATCAATGAAGGCAATGATCACTTCATATCTCACAGATGCAATCACGTATGAACTTTGGCTGGTTCCAGATGGAAGTCCAGCACACAATATTTATTATTCTGCTATTGCCTGGCCAATAGGAAAGATTTTACATTCCATGCAAAAACGTACTGGACAACAACGACTTGGAATAACAAAAGACAATGCGGAGAGAATAGAAGGAGAGGTAATTTTTTTTCTCGGTGGTATTAGCTTGTCGTTGATTGTTGCATTTCGCTTACCTGAAAACCTGAAAACAACTTGATTGGTTGGTGTGAAGATTCCCTCTCTGACCTGAGCAATTGAAAAACAAACAAAATGGTTGACACAAAGAGAGTGGATGAGAATTATTTTTATTTATTTTTTTTTTTTGGGGGAACAAGAAATGTATATATCTAATCTGCCTTTTAAGTACAATGTTGTTTTTTGGTTTTTCACTACAGATATACAAGAATGCGACCAATGCTTATGATGCTTTGTCAACTTGGTTAGGTGAAGAATCATTTTTCTTTGAGAACAGGCAAGTCATCCACATATACTATTTGAGGTGTTCATTTGGACTGCAATCATGAGTCCTAAAACTATATATCCGATGCTCTCGTCCATGAACTAATGGCCAATTTGGTGCTGTTGATGTGCCTGTCTTCATATGTGATGCAGGCCAACGAGTTTGGATGCAATTTTCCTTGGCCATGCTCTTTTTATACTTCATGCTCTACCTGTGAGTACCTTTCTGCAATGTTTATTTGTTGTTCACTTGGGGAAACTGGTTATAATCATCCTTTGGTTTATCTAAGGTGTAAACTGCTGGATTGGTGCCATATCTTACATGCATGAAAAAATACCAACCTTTCTTCTTACATTTTTATTCTCCCTCCGACCCAAAATTATTGTCCCTTTTGATCCGACACACGGATTAAGAAAAAACAATTGGCTTGATTATTAGTACTGATATAGTGAGTAGTTTCCTTTAAAGTCCATATGCATGTGGCCCATACTTAAAGTAGGAAGAAAAAGTAAGGGTAAAATGATGAAAGTGTTGTCCTAAAAAGAAACTTTCAAACAAAATAATTTTTTTGGGATGGACGGAAAGCAAGACAGTTAGTGGGAGTATTACTTTGAACTCGATATGATCTCTCTTGGGGAAAAGTGACTTTTCCAAAGTGGCTTATGAAGAAAAATGGGGACAAATACATGGAATAATAGATCAACAAACCCAAGTTACCTAGTAAACATTTGGGCTCACCTAGTATCTAGTGCAATGCATACGAGTGCATAATGTCTAGCTGCTGAAGGCTGCCAAAACTCGAAAGCAGCCTAATTTAAACAACCAAAACTATTGTAGAATTTTACAAAATGATCAACTTTAGTACCAATCGATTCATCTGGTGAATTTTGTGTGGCTCTGAGTGAAGTCAATGTTTTGAAACCATGAAAAATTGTTTATTTGAAATATAAATTACACCTTGTGAAGTGATAAACTCCAAAAAGATAAGCACCTAAGCAGGCTGATCAGAAACAGCTATGTTATCAAGTGTTTCATGCATTTACTTATAGGATTACTTGGTCGGTCACTCGTTTGTGGAAGGTCTCATAAATTCAGAGCCACACACAGCTGCGATTGGTCCTCCGACTCTTCACTCTTTTTGCACTTGAAAATATAAGGCTATATGTTTTCTTTTTGCAATTCATTGATGGTCTAAATTGAATTCAATATGGCTAATCAAATGAGTAAATACCACTTTTGACGGTGGACGCTCATGTCATTATGGAAGGATAAACATCACGCTACCCTCAATCAAACCAAACATTTACCTTAGGGCTGTGTAGTAGAAGAAACTCGTCACCAAGAATTTAATAGGGCTGCTCAAAACTTCATGTCAAGCCAACTCCTTAAATAAGTTTGAAAGATCATGCTTTTTGCCTCGTAATTGCTCGCAAGTCATGACAACACCACACTGTTGTTTGAAACCTGCATAACGTTGGCAACCTATGTATGAATGTGCATTGAGGTGTCAAATCTCCTTGAACTCCACATCTTACATGCTCAATAGCAGGATATTAATGTGAGGATATATTCTAACTATGCAAATCAGTTTTTTTTTTTTTAAATTAAGTTGAATCTCGTACTACCTCTTTTCAATTTGAAGGGCCTTGCTCATCTTGTTTTTCATGTCCTATTTTGGAGTTTTCCTATCTGAATTAAAGTTTTAACTTTCATATTATTCTAAAATTCTGTTATTTAAAAAAAATATCGAGTTAGGTCATAATAAGAGTTTATGCAATAAATCAATCTCAAGGGTGATTATGTGTTTCTTAAAATTTTTACTATTTGAAAATTGACTCTTCCGATGTGTGGGAGGATTATAGAATTTGGGTGTAGAATATAGTTACTATCACGACAACTTATTGAAACTGGAAGGATTTAGGGCCAATGGGTTTTATAATTTCTTGAGGAAAAGTAGATTCCAACATCCAGGGTTTCTTACCATGTTAGCAAGAATACAGGGCAGTGATCTAGACATTTTTGAATATCATATATAGCAATAAAAACTGTTGAAATATGGAGGCATTTGGATGTATTTGTTATTGTTCCAGAACCAGTGATGTTTGGCATGGATCCTATTCCAGTGCCGTTGCTTGTGATTCTTATGGTACAACCTACCTTTATCCTTAAAAAAGTACTAAAATCATTTTCAAGTAAAGTTTATGTTATGCTATATAAATATGACTGTGACTCATTTCATAGCTTCTCATGTTCACCATATTCTGATGGTTTTCCAACTCCTCAAATGTCATATTATAAATCTAACATGTTTCTGCAATGTGGTTATATGCTCGTAGGAAACATCAATGCTGCGTGCCAAACTCTTGGATCATGGTAATCTTGTAAGATATGCGACAAACCATAAAAGGGAATTTATAGATGCTGCATTTTCATCATCTGTACTCCCATATCAGTCGGATCCATCATCATCTACGCCAAGACAAAGTGCTTCAAACTGGAGTAAGTGACTTGCACCTCTAGTGCAAGTATATTTTATGAATGAGCTTTCCCTTTTCTTTTTGATGGTTCTGATGTTTTTAATTGTGTTTGTACCAAGTCCTTGTGGAGGGATAAAATAGTAGAATTACGGTTGGTGGGTAGTTTGGCATTACACACGGGACCACGAAGGGAAAGGGAAAGGAAGCGAGAGAGTGGAGACTGGAGAGAACCAAAACCGCAAAAGGCTTCCTGAAAGTAATAACCGGGAGGATTGGTTTCCGTTCTTGTGTCATAAATGAGGCAATGAAGGCTTTTATAGGCAGGGAATAAGGGCCACGCTTGCCAAACCATGCGCGATCTGTACAGCGCGGAGGCGGTCTCCCATTCATATGTTCGTGCATACCTTTGTGACACTGCTGCGTGTCCCCTGGGGGACCATTTGCGGTTCTCCTATAGGATCCTAGCTAGGCTACGTGTGTCGGTGCTATTGGACCACACAGCTAAGCTCCATTCTCCAGCCTCCAAACCATAACTCCTTGTGATCCCAACAGCGGGGCTAAGGTTGCACCGGTAATGGCGTGAGTACCTTCCAGCATAGAGTTGTGGTGCCTTGCTCGGGTCTTCCAAGGCACTTGTGGTAGATAAAGTGCCAACTCGAGGTACTTGCACACTCATGACTTACAGCTTGTGGAATGTTGTGCGCATGGCAATATGCGGCAGTTAAGTCCGCAGAAAATTTTTGTGCGTGGTCACGCGTTTGTGCGGGTCAGGTCCACATCTTAGTGCCACATGGCGGAGTGGAACTAGTTGCACGGTAGGATAACTTCTGCCATGATTTCATTAACATTATAGAGCGAAAGCACTGTAAAGGTAGCGGGGTTAGATGGACATCCTTCCACTAAACTACTTGCTCGTTAAAGTACTGGCTTTCGGTACCATCAATCAGTTTATTGCCTGTACGCTTCAAGGCTTTTTATTAAGTAGGACTTCTATGCATTCTCATTCTAACTTTCCACATCAACCCCCCCCCCCCATTCCCTCTCTTTCACACACAATTCATGGTTGTATTACTAAACTGGGTTTACACATCTAGGTTCAAAACCTAAGAGCAAACCTAAGATGGAAAAGACGGAGGAAGAGAAAACTTTTAGAAGAAGGGCCAAGTATTTCTTGGTAACTCAGCTGGTCGCAGTTTTAGTTTTTCTCTCTCTTCTTGGTGGATCTGATGATGCTGAAATGGAGGTTGATGATGATTCAATTTTTGATGACTGAACAAGAGCTCCTCACCTAATTTATTTCCTCCCCCACCGGCAGAAACAAGCTACTTTTTGCCCAGCGAGTTTTTTGGTCCCCTTAATTATTTTTTTTATGGAAAATCTTGGAGCCATTTGTGAAGTTGTACCTTTGGCAGGAAATCTACTTTGTTGTTTTAGATAATCCATCCATGTCTTTTGTACCTACAGGTACAGTTTGCAATTAATTGTGGCTAGTTCCTGGAAGAGAGGTTCTTTTTATTTATCAGTGATAAGTGATAACACACTGGTTTAGCTGCAGTAGAGTAGAGTATAATCCTACCTTGTTCACACTGAGAACAACACTGTTTATTTGTTGGGTAAGAAAACAGCTGCCATTTAGCAGTTCAAGCAGCAAAAAGAGAAGCAAAACCAAGGCCCTTCTATGAATAGCTCCAGCCTGAGCTCCCACTAAGTTTCTGTCTTGTTCGCTGCAGTTGAAGGTGTTGTTTCAAATTCCCGACAACACTATGATGTGAAGCTGTTGTTATTGAGAGTCATTGTTGTGTGTGTGTGCGCGCACGAGGGAGGGAGTTGAGTTTGTAGTCGGTTTCATAGCTAATTGGACATCTTTCGTATTGTGAATTATTCAAAAGAGAAAACCGTTCAATGGAGCAGATCAACATGTTTCATATTACGGATTAATCAAAGGAGGACATTGTTCAGCGGAGCAGATCAATTTAAGCTGCTAAACTTAATCGAAGAACCAAACTAGAAAACCAAATTAAGAGATTAATAAGCCGAGTTACCTGATATTTGGTATATAATAGGTGATTAGGACCAATAGCATGAGTTACCCGGATAAAGTTATTATTCCTTTACTATTAATACTAAGGGTAGAGTGGTATTATTAGCACCTTTATTAAAAAAATGAGATTAATCTTTTTAATCTTAAAACTACCCATGATATATAAGTGAATATTAACAACGAGGGCACTAACCGAATTAAATGATTCACAATGCACGTAAAAGGTCTAATAATTACAACCCAAAGCCCGTTAACCCATCTAATCCGGCATGACTCAACCCAATTGGTTAACATTTTTTGGTTGAAACGGTTGACCCGTTTTAACCCAAAATATTAACAAATTGAGTTGTATCGGGTTAAAAAAGGTCGGTCCCGTTATCCATTTTGACCCTATAGTTTTAAACTAAAAATGTATGGATTTTTAGGGGGAAATTTTGGGTTAACTTGTTTAAACCCGTTACATGTTCTAACTCGAATCATTTCAACCAATTTGATATTTAAGTTCTAATGAGTTCTGGCTTCGAATTCGTTATCCATTTCAACTCGATCCAATTAACCCAATTACAAGGTCTAGTTGTAGCAAATACAAATACAAAAGATTTTAAGTAATTGTAAGTACCAAACAAAACTGTTCAATTTATAACACTTTTAGTTTTAGCAATACGATGCCGTCCCTACTCCATACCCATAAATATATGGTAACAAACTCAACCTTTAATCATTCCCTTAGACGGTTAGGCCTGTCATTTCCAAAGGTCATGTGACCTATTCTCAAAAATGTTGTAATATTAAGTTTCTGTTAGGTTACAAAGAAGGATAAGGGACAGATTTGGAATTCCAAAGATACAAAAACTAAAATTATTTCTAATAATTTGTTCTTTAATATTTTCCTCCTCAACAACCCAAATTACATACGAGGGTATCTACCCATTCCATAACCTAATTCTAAGTTTACCAAACTACCCCCCTACTTTTTGCCTTCACAGCAACCAAACAACTCAAATTAAACAAAAGACTACTTGAGGTGGCTAATTCTGTGTGCGCACTAATAATAAAAACTAACACTTCTTAATTTACATTTTGTCCCTCACCAAATTACCCCCCCCCCCAAAAAAAAACAATTTAAAAAAAAAATTACTTTCCAGTCTCGATGGAATTCTGCGGACTGGCAGTCTCCCATTGGTTGATTAAACCAGCATACCCTTCTGTTGAACCCATCGCAAACTCTGTCAGTGAGCTCACAGCAACTGACATTCCAGCACATAGTACTCTAATGGCAACCTCAGCCATTTTTTCTGCTGTCATCACATCCTCTAACTGCTCAACTTCCACCATCTCCATGTTTCTACCCGATTCAATCGACAACCCGCCTCCGAATCTCTTTGATCCCATCGGTGTTCGACCTGGGCCATCTCTTAGCTGCTGTACATAGAGAGAACCAACACCTGCCGCAAAAAAATCTAGTCCGTCTAGCACTGGGATCTCACTGATGGCGTCGAGGAATCTAGACCAATGGATGCATATATTGAATATTGGTGGGGCCCCAATGGATCGCCGAGGGGAGAATGGTGACTTTAAGGAGTTGGGATCAGAACGAACACATCGTAGGAGCCAACCTGTTAATGCATGTACGTAGGATCGCTGAGAAGTGATCCATGACTCAAAACAGGATTTCCAATTTCGGAGCTCTATCTCGAGGTTGGCAGCTGACCGAGCTAGCCTGTGTGGTTCAGAAGGTGACATTATGGTGTATTTCTTTGTCCCAGACAATTTAGAAGGCGTGCCAGCTAGTAAGATCTTTGCTTCATCCAGGGTGCGCTTCTGAGTTTGATGACATTCTGCCATTATTTTCCACATCTTTGCTAACCTGTAATTTATCATCAGAAAAAGGTTGCTTTTGTTAGTTCTACGTGTTGCAATGTGCAGTTCTTATAATTATTACTTATTAGTCTTTACATACCCTTGAACCAACTCTAAAAGCTGAGGCTGCAATTCTTCATCCCTTAAAGTCTCGATCCTCATTGATACAGCTTCAACTGAGTGTATTGAAACCTTTATCTGGGTATGCAAATCTCTTATGGCTGCTCTCGTTTTGTCTGCTGAGGAAGGGTCATCTCCTCTCACATCTTGGTTCCTGAGTTGTGAACACTTCTTCTCATATGCTATTCGAATACGTTCACCAGCCTGTTTTAGGAGCAAACAACAAAAACCAGTGTATGTTGTTGAACTTTAAAACGAGTCTCTTGCGATAGTTCTCAATTGATCAAACTATATTCTCTCAATCACAAAGCATGCAATCCTAACAGTGAAACTGAAAGTTGAATTGTAGAGAAATACACCCTCCATAGAAGATAAGTCTACAGTTTAAGATATACATTACTACTTTTCAAATGAGGAACCATTAAAACGAAATATCCATTGTATTCAACTAGTCCTATCTGGAATACACAAGGGGTACACAAATAGAACACTTTGCAAGCTTAAGGCTGAAAAACAATCAAGTGGCATAAAGAGGTTTGTTCCTTTTTAGAAGTATTTTACAGTCTGACTATCCTCCGGAATAAGTTCACTGAACATGATGCTTGGGTATCTGTTCAGTGAACTTGTTCCGGAGGATAGTGAGACTGTAAAGTACTTCTAATGCCTTAATGATTCACTTTAGAAGGACAGCTAATTGAAATTAAATTCAAAAGAATTGCATGATATAGAAAAAATCTGTAACTGAATTTTACACTAGTGCTAGATTACAGTTGCTAACGAGTTGCAGAGGCATACCCTGACTTCTTGATAAAGTTTTTTCTCCCAAGCATACAGTTTGTCCAACGTTGATTGGTGACTGCCTGAAAACATACAAGACTCATCAGAGAAGTCACTGCTGCTTTCATAACCTTCATCTCTTTGAGTACTCGAAGAACTGATCAAGAATCTCGATGAGGTTGAGCGAGATGATCCTGACCGCAACAAAGCTACAGGGTTCAACAACTTCATGGCTGCAGAAAGAAAACAAATTGTTAAATCGCAACAAGGGAAATGCAGAAATTTTCACAGTAAGGGAAATGCAGAAATTTTTGCAGTGAGGGAAAATGCAGAAATTTGAAACAAATTAAAAGATAAAAAAATTGGTTAAGCTTTGTTGTTCCACCTGAAAGTTCATTTGATGTTGCTGAGAACTGAGCTCTGCTAGCCTCTAACATAACCGCTACCTCATTGGCGGAATCACAAACAGTTTTGAACTGAGCTTCAAGATCCTTGATAACTTCTGACATGCTTGTTGGCCTTCGATTTACATAAACAGTAAACCCTGGTGTTTCCTCCTTAGCTTCTCGATCATCAACAGCTGTTTCTTGATTAGTAACTTGTCCTAAATTTTGTGCCTTCGACACTTCAATGCTTTGTCGTTCCCCTTGGGCTTCAGGTGCTGTCACTTCATGCTCACATTCAGTTTCACTGTCTGTTTCAAAGTCGTCATCCTCATCATCAACATCTTCCACGAGAACTTCTTCTCTCACACTATTCGCATCAACTTTAGCCCTCTCATTTTTCATACTTGCCCTACGATTATCGATTTCTTCCTGTTCGGTCTCCTCCTCTAACTCAGGAATCCCTTCTTCTTCTCGAACTTGCCTCAGCCCCATGATGTCATCATCCAAGACACTCTGATCAAGGCTGCTTCTGGTGGGGTATCCATAATAGTCCAAAGACGAAAATGGGTTCCAAAAGTAATCCCATTGCGAGGTTTGAGGTGAAGGAGGTGGAAAATTAGGTCTATTATTGGGGGAATAATGGAAAATTGAAGAATCCATTGGTGTTGATTGCATAGCGAAAAACTGATCCATCCCAAATTGGTGGACAGGGGAGTAAGTTTCGAGCCTAACTGTTTCTGGAGATTGAGGTCTCTCCTCAACATAAACTGATGGGTTCCCGCCTGACCTAAGATAGTTTACTTTAAAAGTAGAATTGGGAGCGGATTGTATTGGGGTTACCGTGAAAGAATTTGGTGATATTGTGAAGAAACCAGGGCCTGGTTTCTTAGTTGGGGTGAAGGGTGGGGTTGTGAATGAATCTAACAAGAATTCACGTGGTTCATCTCCTTCAACGTAATCTCGAAGAGCTGCAGAAACTCTTTTCAAGGATTGGATATAAGCGATGTGCCCAGAGGCAAATCGCGTTCTATGCTCAACAGCTTGTTTAATGAAACTTTTTCGATCTTTACACAGCTGGACAGCCTCCTCATCATCCAGCTTCGATGTAGAACATCCCATTCTCTCTCTTTAGCTATCTCTATCTTCCACTTTTCCACCTCTTAAAGAGTTTTTTAGCCCAAAATCAAAATGAAAATCACAAGAGACTTCTTTCGTAACTCTCGCCAGATTCATAAGGAATTTCTCGTGCTGTTACACAAAAGCAATGATCAAACATCTAGAGGGTAAGAAAGAGAGAGCATATCAAAAAGCCATACCTAATAACCAAGCTCAAAAGTTAAAACAAACAAATCAAGATTGCCATAATATATACGGGATAAGTAACAAAATAACAATTGAAAAGCTGAAAATTATTTCCTTTGTTTAGAGGTCATATACAAGACTTAACATAAGAAAGAACCTTGACATTCTTATGTGTTTTGTCCTAAGTATTTTAGACACATCAGATTTGTTAAAACCTTTGCATCAATAATTTGCATAACAAAAAACACGACAACTGTAAGCTTGATTTTATTTTTTATTTTAATCACGCCAAGAGCCCCTACACACAGTTCCAAACAGTTTTTTTTAAGCCTAGGGGTGCAAAGGGAAATTAGGAATTTTTGAATTTTATCATTAATGTCTCCTAAAAAAAGGAGGAAAATGGGAAAATTTAAAAAAACTTCACACACCGAAATTTATATATGCAAAAAAAAAAAAAAGGAATTGAAGAACTTTTTTAAAGCAACAAAATGACCAAGGAAAAGGAAGACTGACCGCCCATAGGGAATCCCCCAAAACAAAAGCCCATTTAACCCTTTTTCATGATTAAAGCATCAATCAAACCAAACTCACACAAGATGAATTAATAACATAAAATGTCCTAAAAACAAACAAAAATGCATAGAATCAGAAGAATCAAGCTCAGCCAAACAAGGGTGTAAAACTAAAAAAAAAATCATGAAAGCTGAAAAATAAAAATAAAATCAACAACCTCAGTCTAAAAAAGACCTTCAGAAATAACCTGTAATCATTAGGGGAAATGAGATTTTGCTTATCACTACATTGATTTTGGATTATATAAAAATTTCAAACTCAAAGAAGCAACTACGAAATTCACACCCACCAACGATAAATTGCATAAATGTATTTATGAAATCTACTGCATATAATCCGTAGAAATTGGGTGATTAACTACAAAACAGTTCAGTCAGAACAGTGTGTGTAGGCATATCAACAGACCTGGGTAAGCAATTGGTGGGTGTTCATGCTGTTCCCAAAACTACTCAACTCTACACTGTGCGTGTATTTCAGAGAGAGAGCGAAGTGGGAATGTGAGTGGGACGATGAATGATACCTGGGTTGGTTGAGTGGGCGGGAATAAGATGAAGAAGCTTCCCCTGAACAGAACTTGTGTGAAGAGAGAGAGAGAGAGAGACGTTGAGCAAAGGAATAAAAGCAACGGTCGAAACTCTATTTTTAAGTGAACCAAACAAACCAAAAAAAAAAGTTATGAGAGATAAGGGGAAGGTAAGGGGTTGGAGTCGGAGACCTAAATTTTAAAGAAAAGAATCACATGACATTAGTGATTACAACCCCTCATCTCATTTGCCCTTTTCATTCTATCAAATTTCAACACTACCCTTCCTTTGCATATAACCAAACACATTTTTCTATATTACATTTGTGTCGAGTAAAAAACTCAATTCGATGAGTAGGAACCTCAAGACATTCTTTCTATGGTTTAAGCGTTTTTGTTCCATTGTAGATTTTATTGTGACAAGAAAAACTAAATCTCATGATTGAGAGAGTAGGAACTTGCTTTCAATAGTTTGTGTGTTTACGTTCCATTGGAGGTTTTATATTGATGTTCATGACCTATATTCGTGATTTGATTGCAACTATTTATCTTGATTAGTAATTTCTTTACTGATTCAAACACTTGATTAGTATTTTGTTTTATTTGTACATGTTGTTTTAGATATTGTATTGTGGAATGTTGTATTGAAAGAGTAGATTGTTAATAGTGGGTCTCATTTATATGGGTCTGACAACAGTTTCAAAATTAGCGAAATCGAAATTGAAAAACCTCCAAAAACAATATTAGAATCATTTAATGAGTGGTTAATTTTATGCACAAAATGGTTACTTTTTCAAACTCAAAATGGTTAATTTTAATGAGTGGTCAAATGCTAGAAGTGGAATGTTGACGAAAAATTGAATTATAAGACAATCAAATGGGAAGATAATTTGATATGCTTAAGAAGAAGGGAGAATAGTTTGGTAATAATGTGGCAATATGAGGCTAAATATTTTGGTAGAAAGTGAATAAATTAGACGTGGGAGAATTTGTAAAAGCCATAAAGAAAGTCGGCCCACAAAGCAAAAGAGTATTACCCGGACCCACGTCGACCAAATGGATGCCTCGTGTCACGTGTTTCGCCGAAATTATCCCTAAATTTGGAAATACATTAATTTTAGGAAAAAATATCAAAAAGTCTCACAACAATTTTTGCATATTTAAATAGTCCTAAAAATAAGGCCAAAATATGAAAAAAAAAAAAAAAAAACATCCCAAACTAACCACTCAATCTCATAATACCCCCAATGTTAAAATTGTCTCAACTTCATACCCAATCTTTCAAATCGTCCCAGTTACCACCCTTCCATCACCTGCTGTTCACAAAGTCCCATTAAGATGCACGTGGTCACACACATGATGGGCAATTTCGTCCTTTCCAACCCCTAAAATATGATGGAGCAATTTCTTCAGTTAGAGCCTTTGTGATAATGTTTGAGATGAAGAGATTGAAGAAATCAAAGACTCAATTATAGAATCACAATAAATGGTGTGCTTAATATAAGAGAGAGAATTTTCAGTGATTATTTCATATTGTGGTGTGTACAAAACAAGATGAACAAACTGATGCAATGCCATTGCAGTGTGTACAAAACCTAAATCTATAAATTTCCCTCCTCGTCGTTGCCGGAGAGAAGCCGAATGAACAAACTCGAAACCTAGATCAGGAAATCGCCGGTGAAGACGTCGAGGAAGACACCAAACCCAGATCTTGGGAAATCAAAACCAAACCCAGATCTTGGGAAATCGAAACCAACCCCAGATATTGGGAAATCAAAACGCAAAATCAAAAGATCACACCCTCTACTTGTTTTGTATCAAGACTGATACAGTAGTAGTCATTGCAAGTTCACACTAACCTTCTGAATTGTACGAAAACAATCCAATACAATTATCCAATGAGGCAACTAATTCTCCCACGTATGGAGTGACATGTGACCACGAATCAGTCGAAACAAAGCCAGAGCCATCGGAAGATAGCTCGACGACTTGCCTGAAAAATGGGCCAATAAGGTTTTCGCATTCAGAGAGAGGAGAAGGAAAGTGTGAGATCACTAGAAGAGATGACGCCCGTAGGCAATCCATGAGTTGCCTTCCTTCTTTTTTTTTTTTTTTTTTGAGTTGCCTTCGAAGTCCGCCAACCAATCATTAATGACAAATTTAGACCGGTTCGAAGCAGAAGGGATGAATTTGGATTTAACAAGTCGAGTTGGAGAAGACGAGGGTCGGCTATGGAGACGGTTAATGAAGACACTCAAATTTTATGGGGTTGGAGAGAAAGATTGAGAGAAGAAAGGGGAAAAGGAAGAACGAGATTTGTACAAAGTAATAAAAAGGTAATGACGATGTGTTTATTTTTTATCTGAAAAAACAAAATGAGAATTGTTTTGTTTACTATAGAATGGGAAAAGACAAAATTTCCCATCACGTGTGTGACTATGTGCATCTTAACGGGACTTTGTGAATGGCAGGTGACGGGAGGGTGGTAACTGGGACGATTTGAAAGATTGGGTATGAAGTTGAGACAATTTCAATATTGGGGGTATTATGAGATTGAACGGTTATTTTGGGGGTGTTTTTCATATTTTGACCTAAAAATAATTATTGTGCACAAAAAGTTTCAAAATCGTAATTCTAATACTAGAAAGTCTAAAATTTAATGTGTCAACGAACACTGTTATATTAAAAGCTTTCATTTGAACGAAATTTTATTTTTATTTTCATTTATAACAATGATAATAAAAATTGTATTGAATATATTTTTCATTATTAATATTATTATTATAGTAATATTATTATCTTCATTAACATTATTAGTATTAAATACCAAAAGTCTAATTAAGATTTTTTTATATTGATCCCAAAACAACTATTCAATCCATAAAATCTAAATTTAATCTTTTTATACTAAAAATTCAAAAAGTTAACCTTTACAATTTAATGAAATTTTGGTAGTAATATTAGTAGTAGTAGTAATGATAACAATAACAACAATAATATTAATTGTTAACTATTAATAATAATAATATTAATGACAATAATAATATCAATATGTTTTTTTATGTTATTCTTATTATAAATAGAAGTTACTTTTGTTTTTGTTCTTGTTCTTGTTCTTCTTGTTGTTGTTGTTATTATTATTATTATTATATCTAAAATATTGAATCATTAAAATCATTGAAGTTAAAAATAAGTTTATTTTCAAATAAAAACTCATATTTTAACAATGTTCATAGAAGTGTTAAATTTTGGACTTTTTGGTATTAAAAGTTTAACTTTGAGACTTTTTAATAAATTAATTATTTTTGAGACATTTTGGATATGTGAATTTTTTTAGTGGGGTTTTTTTGGTATTTTTCCAATAATTTTAAGGAATATTTATAAATGACTCTAATTAAATGGTTATATTTAGCTGGTTAGTCAATAAAAATCTGTTTTTTTTTATCAAAACAATAAAATCTGATAAGAAACCACTTATAGTTTTTTTAAATACCTATAAGTTTTAAAGATTATAACATTCAATTAATAAGAACATTCTATATTCCTAAAAAATATCTTGTTTGACTAGACTTACTGACTAGACATACGAGTTTAGAATAAATCATTTGGCTATATAATTAATATCGATATGTTATGCATTTTTGAAAGATGTGTGTAAGTGAGATCCATCATTTAATAATAAGAAAAAATATTTTTTTATAATTAACTTCATATGAAAGAAAGATTAAAAAATAAACATTTTTATTTGAAAAAGAAAAGAAAATATAGACTCTTTTTAAAGACTAGAGAGAGTATTAATTAGAAAACAATACGAGTATATATTTTTCATTTGCATGACGGAAGCAATTATTTTTTTACATCCCTAATCAATATTTCACATATTTTTCTTTAATGGTTAGTGATCTCGAAACCAAGACGACTATACAGATACCATAAGTCTCAATTTTGATTTTTCAATTATATTTTCTCGTATGAAGAGTGATGTTGATTATGAATCAATGAGGTCTTTGTATCCGTCTCTATGACACAATAACAATATCAAACCTCGTTTGGTGCAGCATTTGCACATCTTTTTCGAAATGTAACATTTTAAAATTGTAATGTTTCCAAAACATAATTTTTTTATTATAAACATGTTTGAAAAATTATTTCAAAACGATATTTTCATAAATAGAGTAGTTGTAAAAAATGACGCAACGTTTTAAAATCTTCGTTTCTAAACGCAACACATTTTTAAAACGATGCGCTTTAAAATGTTACATTGAAACACTTTAAAAGAGAAAATAATGTATTTTTTGTCAACATTTTAGCCAAAACGCTCCACCAAATAAGCTTTAAGACCCGATAAATGTATGTTCGAGTTATGAATATTTTAATTAGGAATTTAAGATCATCTCCAACTGTGCCCCCTTTTCTCCAATTTGGGGGTACCGAGCAACTCCAACCCAACCCTAAACCCTTTCCCAAATCTGGGGTCGTGAACAATGCTATCCCAAATTTGGGGTTCCACTGTTCACATACCTCAAATTTGGTATTGGGGCCCATGCTATAAATTAATTTTTTAATGGATGATTAATTATGAAAATGATTTACAATATGATATTTTTAATTTAAATGTATTAAAAACTAATAAATATCTAATATTGGATAATATAAATAATAATTATATTATTATATATTTTAAATTATTGAACATTTTTAATTCAATAATTTATAATTAATTAACATTTTTTCAATTATTTGTATATATTATATACAAATAAATGAATAAATTATTATTATATTAATTAGAGAACATTAATTTCACATTTAAATGACTGTTGGGCTTTGTATGTTTATTGAATTATATTTCTTCAATTTAGTTTAAAAAATTACTAATTTTAAAATATTATTTATGATGTAAATAATATTATTAATATAAGATTATTAAATATTCTAAAATTATTTAAAAGGTTAAGGCCAAATTAATATACATGTTGATAAATAAAGTAAAAGAAATAAAAATAGAATATGTTAAACAATATTCTATTCGGGGAGAGATTTGAGGTTGTGGGTTGGAGTTTGAATAGTGTTTGATGGTGAAATGAATCAAATTTTGGGTAAAATCTAACCCAATTTAGGGTATAACATTGGAGATGGTCTAAGGAATTTATTTTGTGATATGGTAGTAAAGAGGAAAGAAAATATGTATAGTTAATTGTAACCACTAAATTTTATAAAAATGAGTAGGTCTCTTGTAAGATCGTCTTACGGATCTTAATTCGTAAGACATACCACATTCTCCCATAGCTTAACTCACCAATACATATTGAGTCATGTAAAGAGAATTTGTCTTATAAAAATTATCCATAAGACCGTCTTACACAATATTTTTACCTATAAAAATTTAAACGATGATTATAGCAAATATTTAATTTGAAACAAGTAAAATGAAGGATAGAATAAATGAAATATTTGAATTCAATAGTGAAATAATAATAATAATTTTCTAAAAATGAAATATTGGAAAGTAAACATTTTATTTGAAACGAACGAAAATATAAGATAGAATCTACTTTTATTTTTTTAAGAAAGAGAGAGTCCTATTATCTAAGGCCAGATATTTCATCATTAATTTAAACATTTTTTCTCTGTAACATTCCATCATAAACACAAACAGAATCTGCAATGGGTCCCACTATCCATGATATCTCGATTAATAATGAAGTATTTGATGATTTGGCATGTACTTAGTTGGCTAATGAGGCCAAATTACACAGCGTTATTAACTTAGTGACATGGTAGAAATAGTGTGTTTATGTGTGAGTGTGACTCACTTCTTGCTAAACAATAATAAGTAAATAAAATAAAATTAGGACCACTAACTAAAAAGTGAGCTTTTATATCTAGTCTTGATAAGAATGTCATTCTCCTTCTTTTTGACCTTTTAGGGCTCCTTTTCTACACGAAAATATAATCAATTTCATATAATTGATTTTACGACATTAATCGATAGCGTTTGCCGTTTGGTATTGTCATAATTTTATGGAAATCTTGAAATTAATTTCTAAAATTTAAGGAATCACAATCCTAATGAAAGAGGTGAGATTTGGATTTCTAATAGTTCGAATTCATGTAAATGAACAATTATATTATTCGATTAGGTCATATATTTGTTGGGTGAAATTCTGGTTGGTCATTTTTTCAAAGTTTGTAGTCCTTCTAGTCCCTCGTTTTTTCTTCAACTGCTAAAGTCTATTTTTCTAAATATTGTTCTGAAAATATCATCGTCTCCTTTAACGGCTTTGATAAACACATTTGATTCGAAAAATCACCATTGTTGCGTAACGAAACGGAGATCGACATGCCCGCTTAGGTCAGGGGGTAACGCCCCCGAATGGTAAACGATTTTTTCGAAATAAAGTACGATACTGAAATGGATTTGAACTGGGTTGGATGATTTTTAGTAAGGACGAAGGCAAATGATGAAGAAGATGACATACGAATATACGATAGAAGAGAGGAGAAGAAGGCAGAAAAGATGCATTTGAACTCTGTTTGCATTGCGATGCATAAATTGGTAGCTTAAATTGATGCATCGCGGTGCATAAAATTGAATTATGTAATTAAAATTGATTTTTGCATCGCGACGCAAAATTTGATGCACCACGATGCAAAATTGAATTATGTAATTGAAATTGATTCCATTAAAATTAATGCATCCCGATGTAAAAATTGATACACCGTGATGCATTTTCGTATCGCGCATCTGGCTTATTAAGGGTATCGTTGTATTTTTGTCTCCAAAAGTGTATTTTTCGATTGAAAAAAAGGGAACTGGAAGGGTTATAAACTTTAAAAAGTGGACGAACCCGCAATTATTCAATATTTGTTTTATATTTATAATCTTATTTGGGCTCAACTGCTCTACGGTCGTTCCTTTTTACTCTTTTTTTTTTTTAAGAAACAGGACGACACCCTGCAAGATCTTATTAATGAAAAAGAGGAGAACAAATTTGAGGGGGACAACCAGCCTTGACCCTTATAAATGGGAGGACAAATGAGTCTGACCTCGAAAGGGAAAACAAAGGCAAACCATCAAGAGATTCTAACATAAGGAGTACATCTAGCATCAAGAAGAATGAGCCCTTTGATGTCGCAAGGAATATCCATAACCGAGAGAAAAGAGGAATCTGCTTGAGAATCACACGCCAAATTAGCTAGACTGTCTGCAACTTTGTTAGCCTCGCGGAAACAGTTCCTGAAGGTATAGTTGCCAAGACTTTGAATGCGGAAAATATCATGGAACAAATAAGAATATATCCAGGGGAACTTATGGTTCTTAGTGATACACTCCAGAATAACCTTAGAGTCAATTTCGATAATGACATCTTGAAGACCATGCTCGTGTATCCAAATAAGACCAAAGTGAAGATCTCTCAGCTCAGCCATCATATTGGTGCACTCACCATAAAAATTAGAAAAAGCAAATTGGCAAATTCCTTGAGAGTCGCGAATAATACCTCCCCCTCCACTTAGGACATGATTGTCCCGACTAGCCCCATCAGTATTAAGTTTAAAACAACCAATAGGAGGTCTGTCCCAAAAAATGGCCTGAATAGTAACTTGCTTTCGCTGCCCATACGAAATAGGAGAGGGAGAAGAAAGGTTGGAAATGTAGTAATTGGCAACCTGAAGAATAGTCCTGAGATCAGAGTTAATGTTGAAAATCAGGGAATGAACCGAGGACCGAACCCCCTAAAAAAACGGCATTACGGAACTTCCAAATATGCCAAATAATGAGAGAGGGAACCAAAATGAACAATAGCGACTTGCGATGAAACCACCAAGCCATACAACGCTGCTGAATATTACAAGGCCGGAAAGGAACTTCAAAGATAGAGTGATAGTGCCTCCAAATACTGTAGGCTGTACTACTAGAGATGAAGACATGATCAAAAGTTTCGATAATTTTTCCTGAGTCGCAGCAAGAACATTTAGAGGCAAGAAAGAAACCTTTACCCCAAAGGCCTTCGTCTAAGGGAAGATGGCGAATAAAAATACGCCACAGGAGAACACTCATTTTTTTGGGAGAGACCTGTGCCAAATATAATCGGCTGAGAGCAATCGGTTGTGGGCTGTTCGAACAATGGAGCAGGCAGAGCTAAGGGAAAACTGGCCATGAGAATTGCCAGTCCAGCAGGCCCTATCATTAGAACTGTCAAAACGGGTTGGTGGGTTGGGTCAACCCACGGGTCACGAAAACCCACCATATAACGGTGTGGGGCGAGTCGACCCATCTAGATGACGAGTCAATAAAACACCAACCCAACCCAACCAAACATGGGTTGTGGGTCAGATGGGTCAACCCACCATTTTTTCTTACATAAAGACTACTTCTTTTATTTTCAATTTTCCATTGTTTTTTCACTTCGCTGTACTATACAACCACTCAAAATCAAGTAACCAACTCAACTGTTGTTGGCTAACCTAAAATAAATAAACTAAAACAATTGAATCTTCATTTCAGACTTCTGCCAAACATTTTATGGGCATTCCTCTCACCTTACTAAAAAAACCTTGGATGTCAAGACATGACTTCATGTAGGATGACAATATGACATAGATCAGTATAATCCAAACTAACTGCTACATAATAATTTAATAAACCTTAGATTTGTTATATATAAAAAAGTAAAACAAAAAACAAATAATAATAATAATAATAAAAGAAAATGAAAGATTACATGAATACTATTCTGCAAAAATGAAAGTACACTAGACAGGTATTCTCTAAAAAAAGAAGTATTCTTTAAACGGGTCAGCCCGTTAAAAACCCGACCCAACCCAACCCACTTCAACCCGTGACCCATACGGGTCCAACCCATATGACCCATATTTTTATGGGTTGTCAATTTCCCAACCCAACCCACTATTTTAAGCAACGGTTTGGGTTGACCCAACAGGTCCTGACCCATTTTGACGGCTCTACCTATCATTATCATCAGAGAGGGAAATGAGTTGCTCTTGAATTCGGGCAGAAGCAGCAGCAGGAAGAACAGCAGAGTCTCTAGAAGAGGTGCTGGACGCATTGAGTAACAAATCTCTAACAATAGAGATACTACAGTCCCTCGGCTTGTCCATGTGAAAATCTCTAATCCAATAGTCCAGCCATGGTGAACAAGAGCCTTGACCAATCACCCAGAAAATTCTGGGTTCAGCCATTTCCCTCGCCTTAAGCATTCTGCGCCAAATATGAGAGCCCTTGGAAATCACGATGCTAGGATGGTGACGGGAGCAGTACCTAGCCTTCAAAAAGGCAGTCCAGAGGTTGGAGATAGAACGAAACCGCCACCACAACTTCAGACCATAAGCACGAATCAAGTCTGCCATAGCATGAACGCCAATGCCGCCTTCAGAAATAGGCCTACAACATAATTTCCAAGAGACCCAATGGCTTTTATTTTTTCCATCCAATTGCCCCCAAAAGAAATTGGAGAACATTCTATCAATCGATGCACTAATAGATGAAGGAGGATCAATGGAAGCTATTTGGTAGCTCGTAATAGAATGGATGACATGCTTAATAAGAATAATACGACCCGTCGTATGAAGAAAATGACCCATCCAGGAATTAATCTGGCGCTGAAGTTTGAGGAGCAAATAATCAAAGTAGGCTTTCTTCTTTCGACCATGATAAAGTGGACAACCGAGATAGATGATAGGGAGAGAGCCCATTGGAAATTCCAAGACAGCTTTAATAAGGTCACACCGAACGGCCTCTGTGGAAGAGGCAACAAAGAAAGAACTTTTAGCCGAATTGATTAGCTGACCAGAAGCAGTCTCATAGTCCTTGATTAACTATTTATGCTGGGTAAGAGAGGCCTTACTTCCATCGCAAAAAATGTTAAAATCATCGGCAAAGCCAGGTGAGAGATAATAGGGCATCCGCTGACAGTCGAGAAGGTAGTAGACGAGGCACGACAATAAAATACTAATTATTTTAGCTACGTAGCAACACACTTTTCATTTCTTTGTTTCAGAAGTTTAAGATATTTTTATTTGAACTAGTTTCATTATAACATTCGCTTGTTTTTTAATTTTAACTTAACGAATTTTTCTCGGTTTATTGATGTTGGATAATTTAATTTTTTTTATCTAAATTGAAAAAAAAAGAACCATTTGATATTTGTGGAGCAGTAATAACGTTAATGTCATATTTCTATCATGAAAGTTATTAAGAACTACTTGTCTACTTTTGAGTAATGTTATCAATTGTCTTAGTTTTGTTATTGTATTCCAAATTGTTTTGTTTCTAACCAAACAATATAATATAAATTTATACTTTATTAGTAATCACATTTCTTTTGTTATCAAACACATTTTAGGAATCAAATTCATATATATTTATGTGGAATCACATTACTAGTAATCAATTCCGCATAATTGATTCTAATTTCGTGTACCAATTAAAGCTTTAGATTAGATATCTCCATCTATCATACAACTATTCCGGATCCAAATAAATAGTCTCTCTATCCACTTTGCTATATCTTAAAATATTAGTTTTAAATAAAATAAAATAATAATTTTCTTAAAAGTAATCACATATAATTACAATTTCAAAAAGTAGGACTATTTTTTTTTAATGAATGAGAAAAGGTAATGTTAGGTGATAAAAGGGTGGGAGAGGTCCACAAATGTCAAAATTAGGTAGCAGTCCGTGCATAAACATAACACACCTTTGTTTTCTTTCTTCAATAAACAATTTGTATCTTTGAAAAAGTTGGACCATTATCATATCAATTTTGACGAATGATGGTAGGGTTGATAAAATAAATGTTATGGATAAGCATGAATTAAACTATTATTTATGGTTATCTATAGATAATAAAATAACGCATAATTATCCATAACGTCTATTTTGTCATCCCTAAATAATAGTGAGTGGTGACAAATCGAAACATTTGAGATTTTTTTTCATACATTTTTGGCCTTTGAAACATCTATTTTTTTCTTTTTAGGTTGTTTCATAAAAAAGTTTGTTTTATAATATTTTTTATTTTTTTTAAATTACTAAACATTAACCATTTTATTTTTAGTTTGATTTCCGCTTTAGTTAATGGACACTATTCTTATATTTATAATATATCAAAGAGAACGTTCTTTTAGGAACGTAGAGAGTATTAGATGGAAGTTTAGGGTTTACTACGAAAGCCCTTAAAATTCGAAAATGCCCTTCATCAACTGTGGTTGTTCTTCTGCGTCTCGTGTCAGATATCATTATTTAAGATTAGATCATATTTATGACTACATTATTCTTGCCGTAAAACCTTTTCTAGAAATTGCAATATCATACGTCAAATGATGTATTTCAAAATACTTGATTCCTTCTAGTCATATCATATTATTGTAAAACATGTATCATGTAAGATTGACTTATAGATTTTAATAATTGTAAGATGGAGCCTCACTATTTCACAATTTAATACGCACGATAAGTCAAGTAAGAAGGATCCATCTTACAAAAAATATCAATAAAATCGATTCTTCTAAGTTTTTGCGTTTATTGTATGAACTTAAAGTAGAGTCCTTGCTAGGCGATTTTGAAGGCCGAATTGTATACTCAAAATGAAGTGTTACTACAATAGAGTCAAGGAGTCTTACATATGAGTTCCATTCAACTTTTGAATGTAATAATTTTTTGCTTTTTGATTGAGGGAAAAGCTATTACATTACATTAGGGTCATATTCTTAAGCCTACATATAGGACTAAAATCACCTTGGTTGATCTAGGGCAAAATCTGTAACATGGCCTACATAAACCGACTTTAGGAGATATATGTATTTTAATATACTTGCTCGTCTTATTTCTACAACAACTTATGATTGCGTAGGCCGTAAGATTACTTAATGAGGAGATAAAAACAAAGGCACGGACTCGGTGGACAAGAAACTTCATGGACTACGATAAGAGCAAACGGTTTCTATTCAATAAATAGAGAGAAATTGTTTTTGTAAATTTACTAGATTTTGTGTTCGTGTCGTGTCTATAACACAATGACAGTGTATAACTTAATTAATATATGGAGAAGACTATTTGCAAGTGAATTAATATATATTTGGGATTTTGTAGGGATTAGATAAATGTACACTAATCAACGAAATGAGAAAAAAAAAAACCAAAATACTTAACAAAATAAAACATTTTACTTGGACATTTATTATAAATTGGTTTAAGGTCACTTTACTTGGCCTCATATAATACATGAAAAATAAATTTGCTCGACATTCATTATATAACTGATGCTGCAAAAAAATCAGGAAAATTATCATACTTGTCATGTTAACAGAAACTTGTCGCCTGATTTTGGTGTGAAAATCAAATTTCTCTTTACCAAGACCTCGCTCGTATGCTTCTACATCAAATTTGTTAACCAAGACCGCAAAACCAAATCCATAATGGTTGATTTTGGTGTAAAATCAAATTTATCTCATTTCCCACATCAACGTGCTACAATGTTTGAACACTTGGCATTATTGAAAGAACGCAATACCACGGATTCTCGATATGAGTCAATGTGTATACCAATGTTGCAGTGATTGTTGCAACAATGACAATACAATGAAAACAAAGAACTAATAGCAAAAACAAGAAGAATGAAGATTGTATAGAAATTCAGTTTCTAACAGATTTTTGAAGACACGTATTAATCAAAACAATCTACAAGTTTGATACTTGTAGATCAAGCCTCAAGGCCACACAAAATTTACTAAAATCAATAATGTTTTACAATGAATAACTTAGCAAAAATTCTCACAAGATATAATATCTTGGAGAATCAAAAATCCCACATAAACAACTAAACCAAACGTGGGAAGAAAGAATGATTCAAATTTTCCTAAAAAACGTAAAACAGAAGCACAAAGATCGAAAATTCAGATTCAATGACGCGTCAATATTGCATTATCGAAGTTTCAAACTGCAAGGCAACTTGAAGAAACTGCTCGTAACCTGGCGATCTAGCTCTCACCGAATTTATCTTCTCTCTTAAGGCGTTCTCTAAAGCTCTGCAGCTCCTCGAAATTCAACCTTCAATATATATACACAAACCTACAAAGCCACGGCAAGAGAGTCCCCTTCCTATTAGGAAAGAGATTAACTATTGAAACTGCAAGATATCTTTCCTAACAAAACTATGATACATGAAATAACTAAATTATGTGCAGAGATTTAGTTACCAAAAATATATTGCAAGATATCTTTCCTAACAAAAACTATGATACATGGAATAACTAAATTATTTGCAGAGATTTAGTTACCAAAAATATATTGATCAAATCTTTTGAAAGATTTGAAAGATTTTCCTATTAAAAAAAAACAAACTATCAAAAAAAAAAAACAAACTAATCCACCAAAAGTATTCTAAACAAAATCTAACACCTAAATAAACATTGACTAATTTAAAATCCTTCTTTAACCAAGAAAGGTGAAAACAAGATAAAATAGGTCATGCCTATTTTACCCTTACAATCTCCCCCTTTGTTGAACCTTTCTGGTCAAAACAAAAGACAAGTGTTTATTCAACACCAATCAAACCATCTAACTTGCATTAGTTAGAAAATCACATCTCCCCCTGAATTTGCGCAAGGTATAAAATCAGAAACCATAACTAAGTACAAATCATCACCAGAAACACTTGATCTCTCTCCCCCTATTTGACCGGAAAAGGAAGAGAGATAAACAATTTTTAGGAACTCTCAAAAATCAAAGATTTTGAAAAACACAATAAAGTGTTCACCAAGATTTGATCACACCACTAGCAAAAACTTAGCACATCATATCCAAATTCAAAACCTCTTAGTTCCACACAAAAATTAGACAACCACTACATATTTTTCAACATGGAGATTTTTGGAAATTGATTTGCACATTTTATATTAGGACAAAATTTCACCAAGCTGATATCCTTGCTAACAATGCATGTCCTAAAATTTTTATGCCTAAAAAACATGATGACTAAAAGCTAGACAAAAGAAATAAAAAATGCAATCACACACAAGTGATAAAGACCAGATCAAAGGGATGTAGTTCCTAATGTAGTTGCAATGGGAGATGCATTCGCCAAAATTGAGATTTTATTTTCAATTTTGTATTTTTTTTTCTCAACCATATTTCTCTCCCAAGATCATAAATTTTTCACAACAAAAATTCATAGGTACTTTATTTCCCTAGGAATATAGCTCAACTTTATTTCAAGCTATAAAAAACATGCCACTTGGAACCTTTTACACTATTTACCAAGGGAAACATTTTTGCATTTGATCAACCCATGAAATCCAAGGATTTATAGTCCCAAAAGAAAGGTGCCACAACCTTGTTCATAGGTAGCTCTTTTCCGTTAGGTAGCTTTCACACTTTTTCAATTAAGGGGAGTCAATTTACTCAAGATCAACCCATGAAAGCCTAAGCTCCATAGTACTTTGACAAATTGCAGCATCCCAAAAATTTAAAAAGGTAGTTCTTTCCTTTGTGGACTCAAAATTTTTCAATAATATTTTAGGGAGAGAGAGAGAATCATAACAATGAAATCACAACAGATTTTGAATGAAATTCCCAAGCAACCACAAGAGGCACAAACATGTGAAACAATGATCTAGAGTGCCCTCTAAAGACAAAATGCAAGCATGCCTAATTTTTTTTTATATATAACTAAGTGTAAAATTATATGGCACTCAAAAACACAAGAGATTTCCAAAGATTGAAAAAATCTCTCAAAAACAAGACACTTGGCAAATATATCAGCAAGAAGATTTTCAGTCCCAACATGTACAATGCAAACAATTTCCATATTTAACCAAGTCTTAAAAAAATTGTGTCTTATATTAATGTGTTTTGTTAGAGAATGATGAACTGGATTTCTGTGCTAAGCAAAATGCATAGGTGTTATAAAAAAAATAAGGTTAACACATCAATGTGAACACATAATCTTTGATCATTTGAAGCATCCATAAAAGATTTACGGCTTCTCTCAAAAATATTTTGATAAGCATGCTAATTTTTGAAATTCAACCTTACTTCTTCTCCTTGTGTATATGCCATCGTGAATATCACCTATCACTTGAGAGATTGGATGGTTTTTCTGAATACGGCTAGGAATGTCATGGCTGCAACCATTCAAATTTGATCGATTTTAATGTTCAGACTCGATTCGAAAGTTCAGACTTCTCGAATCGCCAAGATTCTGGCCCAATGTCTCGCCGATGTTGCAACATTGGGTGACACATTGTGAATCACATTATGAACTTTCGAGAATATGCGTGTTCTGCCTCGATCATGTGCGTATTTATCTGGTTTCGAATGCCGGTTCTCAAGGTTTTGGAGGAGATTCATCATAGGACTGCTTAGAACGGGACATATATCAAAGGGTTCACAATATTTGGACTTGCCTTTGTCATAACTACCCTAGGAACCCACATCCGCTTTAAAAACTTCAGTTTGATTTTTCTGAGGATGAGATTTCTGATACGACTTCGAATGAGACTTCCAATGTTGCTGCATTGGCTGTTGCATTGGTTGTTTCATTCGATGTTGCATCTGATTTTTTACCAAGAAAGCATGCCTAACAACATCCTCGTATATAGCTATTTTAAGATAACATAATGGTTGAATATGACCAGGCTTATGACAAAAATGACACACAAAATTTTTCTTTCTTAATTTGGGTTTTTCAAAGAAATCTAGATTATGAAAATTCTGTGAAGGTTGTTCAGGATCAGATGTACCTTCACCTTTTCTCACAAGTATTTTTGGTACAAAACCAATACCTGACTTAGATGATTTACCTGAATTGAGCATCTCATCCATTTTTTGTTGATTTGAGTTCCATTTAGCCATGGTTTCATTGGCTTGGATGAGTTTTTCTTTCAGATCTTCAATCTCCACATCCTTCTTGGTCAACAGACTCTCCATCTTTGTAATACACTCCTTCTGTTCTTCATTAGCCTTCTTTAACAAGTCATTTGCCTTTTTAAGTAACTTAACTTGATGAACCCTCTTTTCCCAATCATTGTACAACTCCTTATAAGCATCCATCATATCTGATTCCGATTCTGCACCATCTTCAGAGACATAAGAGTTAAAGCAACGAAAATCATTATACAAACCTTTCTTTTTCAAAGTATTAGGACAAACAAAATTCTCATATTGAGAATCCATCATGGCTACAACCAGAATCTTCTCTTAGTGATGTCAAGAGGAGGCTCTGATACCAAATGAAAGAACGCGATACCACGGATTCTCGATATGAGTCAATGTGTATACCAATGTTGCAGTGATTGTTGCAACAATGACAGTCACAATGAAAACAACAACTAATAGCAAAAACAGTAGCAGCGGAAGATTGTATAGAAATTCAGTTTCTAAGATTAACTATTGAAACTGCAAGATATCTTTCCTAACAAAACTATGATACATGGAATAACTAAATTATGTGCAGAGATTTAGTTACCAAAAATATATTGCAAGATATCTTTCCTAACAAAAACTATGATATATGGAATAACTAAATTATTTGCAGAGATTTAGTTACCAAAAATATATTGATCAAATCTTTTGAAAGATTTGAAAGATCAAATCTTTTGAAAGATTTGAAAGATCAAATCTTTTGAAAGATTTGAAAGATCAAATCTTTTGAAAGATTTGAAAGATTTTCCTATTAAAAAAAACAAACTATCAAAAAAAAAAAAACAAACTAATCCACCAAAAGTATTCTAAACAAAATCTAACACCTAAATAAACATTGACTAATTTAAAATCCTTCTTTGACCAAGAAAGGTGAAAACAAGATAAAATAGGTCATGCCTATTTTACCCTTACAATTATTGACAGCAAACTGCAAAAATCTGGAAACTTACTAACAAACACTTGACAATGGCCTAAATAAATTTCAGATCAAACAACTTATACTATTTAGAGAAAGTATAAAATTATTCATAATCGCATCCTCTAATTCACAAACCAATTCTAAATTAAAATTTTAAAAACACACACACACACACATGCTCCATAAACATTGACCCGGTTTCAAATTCAAAAATGAATAAACTAAGAAACAAAAGGAAAAAAGCATACAAATTTCAAATAAACATACTCCAAATTTAAAAAGACAGAATCAAAATAACATGCAAACAAAAAATGTATTTCAAATTCCACAACCTCACATACTCAAACATTTAACCTATTTGATATTCAATGACGTAGAACGACTAAAGAAGTATATCGGACTTTAGTTATCTATATTATAAAACAGCTAGATAATTAACTAGAGCTATCCAAAGGTTGAAATTAAATTATCTTAAAAAATTTAACGGTTGAAATTCACCCTCACATTTATATGTTTGAGTAGTTATTCATTTTTAACTCCTTATTTTTTCTTTCCCTATTATAAGTCACTCCCTACAATTAATATTATGAGTAGTCACCACTTTTTCTTCTTCTTATGTTTTATCTTCATATTATAAGGTCACACCATGCGATTAATCTTCTGAACAATCACCACTTACAAAACATCAACCCCTCAACTATCACTTGAAACAATGTACCCCTCAACTCTAACATTTTATTTTAAATCACACCTTCAATTTAGACACTGTCATTTCAATTGACGAAATCATATATACTGGCACCGTGCCATAGGCACAACCTTGCATATCCAGTCTATATTATAAAACAGTTAGATAATTGACTAGAACTATTCAGAGGTTGGAATTAAATTATCTTATAAAATTTAATGGTTGAGATTCACCTTCACATTCATATGTGTGAGTAGTTATCCATTTTTAACTCCCTATTTTTTTCTTTCCATATTACAAGTCACCCCATACAATTAATATTATGAGCAATCACCCAATTTTCTTCTCTCTATGTTTTATCTTCACATTACAAAATCACACCCTACGATTAATCTTCTGAACAATCACCCCTTATAAAACACAAATCCATCAACTCTCACTTGAAGCAATTGTAAAAACCCCAATTTCGTACACCTGTTATATGACATGCCATAAAATATCAAGACCTGTTAAAAGGACTAACGGATGTTGTGAGAACCCAAACCCATTACTTGCATTACTTGTTTTGTACCTTAATAACTTGGGTATATTATGCCTTATCATGATTAAATATCTCCCTTTTTGTCCATGTCCAGCTCGTATTGTTGTTATTTTGTTCCTTGTCGCTTGATTTCCTTCTATGCTTAGCATACCTTCCCGTTACGCCTCGTGTATTGCCTTAGCCTGGTTTGCACTCAACCGAGACTTGTTAGGGTTCGATTGTCTCTCATAGACGACCTAGAACGCTCGCCTTGATCATAGTAAGCTTGTTGGGAAGTTTGGAAACCTTCTTGCCTTGTTTTGGCCTTAGCGATTTCACCTGTCTCCCGTTTTGCGCGTATTTCGGCGAATGTTCCTTGAGTTCCCGGACTTGTATTCAAGTCATAACCATGATTTAACAAGCCTATTCCATGCCCATGTTACCCTAGTTATATTGACCTTTGATCCGGTTTGATTAAATCAACCAATCGTCGCTTGACTCGAGCCTTGTCCTACCTTGTTCGGGTGATGTTCGGGTGTGTTTCGGACATGTTTTGAGTTGTGTTAGACCCTAGAATGGTTGCCCATGAGCTTGGGACCATTTAGGACTTGTTTAGGTCAAGTTTTGAGGCCCTAAGTTCGCGCGTGGCTCGAGTGAGGCGCCGCCTCAAAATGCGAGAGCAAATGAAAAATGGCAATCTTCTCTGCATCTGAGGCGGCCGCATGGCCCCTCCTGAGGCGCCCGCCTCAGTCTCTTTTCAGCTACGGGAAATTTTCCTTCTTCTGCTTTTGTCCGACTTTTTAACCACTTAAACCCCCCTTCCTAATTGTCCCTAATACAATCTATTAAACCCTAACCTAAGCTAGATTAGTCCTAATCTCAAGCTACCACCTTTGGACACATGGATTCCACCTCTCCTCTCCCTTGACACTTGAATTCCACCAAGATCATGCAAGATATAAAAAGGGCTCCCTTGTTGACTTGCCTTAATCTCTCATAACTGATTTCTCTCTCCTCTCTCTCTCTATGTGCCATGGTGTGTGAGAATAGGTGAGATTGTGTGTGATTCCCCTAGATTGGGCTCCAGACCTCCGTTTGCCAAACCGAGACTACCGAGTGAAGCTACCGACGAGGAGAAACGATTTCATCCCGATTACTTTGTGCTTCATTTCTTTTCCTTGGTGAAGGTAAGTTATCGATTTCCCACTTAGGTTGTATGCTTAGACTTGCCATGATCCCCTTGTCTATTGATCCCCATGCTTCTCCATTGCCTATGCCATGATCTAGATTGATTCGGTCTCTTGAGATTTTGATTAATATGTCTATCTTGTTGCTTGAGGTCTATGCCTAAAATTAATTATGTTCCATGCTTCTTAGGAGCAATTAATGTCCTTAGATTAATATATTTTGATAACTCTTGGAAACTAGGATTTCTAGGGTTCCATATACCATGAATTGTCTATCTTGTTGATTGAGAGCTATGCCTGAAGAATTAAAAGAGTTCTATGTCCCCTTAGGAACAACTATTGTTCTTGGACCAATAACTTTGATAACTCTTGGAGATAATGACTTCTCGGGGCTTCACATGCTACAAAGCGTCCATCCTATTGGCGAGTCCTACGCCTCAAATTGAATATGTTCCATGCCTACTTAAGAATAACAAATGTTCTCGGACTTACTCGATAACTCTTGGGAATTATGATTCTGGGTTTCTATGCCTTGTATTGATCATCCTATAGATTGTGTCCTGCCTAGTATAAATTGTGATCTATGTTCCTCTTGGAGAAAATAATGTTCTCGGACCTCGCACCTTAATAACCTTGAAAGAATGATTCTAAGGCCCCTTAATCCGAATTATCGATAATTTTAACTACGGTTGATTAATGGATTAATGACCCAAATTTACATCTACAGAACTTAGAAAAGGATTTTGTATGCATCAAAGATCTTAACCCCTTAGAATGAATTGGTGGAGACGATTAATGAGTCAAACTTAAAATGGAGCTATTGAACAATACCGGCTCAATGATCAATCCTCTACGATGCCTTAAACACGTTCCTCTAAGAATGATGATTCTAGATCGTTGAAACTTGAATTGGTTATTGCTGCTTGATTCTTGATGTCATAAAATAGAATGTCTATTTTATACTATTGAGTTCGCCTCGGCCGAACTCCTTCGCTTGATTATTGATGAACATTCTTAACTACTATTGATTAATGGACACGACTCAAATTACATACATTGAGAACTTAGAAAAGGTTCATGATGCATTTAGCGCCTTATCCATCTTGGATGAATTGTTATAGATGACTCAACTGAGTCAAGCTTTGAATGAAAATACCGGCCATTACTTGAC
>CM028384.1:62571468-62666225 GCA_013146195.2 Codonopsis lanceolata | reverse complement strand
GAAAGATATACGATTCAAGTAATATTTCCAAAGGAGTTGTGAATGGATCTGCAAAAGCTTCTCAGCTTTATCGACAATTAGCAAGTTCTTTCAATAGAGCACCAAAAAAAAAAAAGACTCCACTTAAGAATGGAGTATATTAGAAACATCTACTTGTTGAGAATTGTTCACACACATTGTATTTACCTTACAACATGTATTCAACATTAAATCTAAACCGGCTAAATCAAGTCTTACAAACAGTTATTAAAGATTTTGGGGTCACACCTCTTACAAATTAATTCGTAGTTCTTTAAAGGGATAAGTGTACCATTAGTCCCTGAACCTTGACCAAGCACACCATTAGTCCCCAACCTTTCAAAAGTTTCACAGCTGACCAAAGTAGGGCTTTTTGGCTCATCGGTGGTCCCCAGCCCTGCAGTTTATTATCAGTTAATGATCAATTGTGCGGCTCACGTGAGGTATTTACGTCTTTTAGTGGGCTAAACATCGGGGACTAAAGGTACATAGCCCGTTAGCAAGCCGATATGAGAATTTTGGTTAGGGCTTAGGTTTCATGATGCGGTGTGTGAGAATTGAGCAAATTAGGGTTCGAAGGTGAATTGAGGAACAAGCTGAAGGATTGGAATCAAGTTTCGTTGTAAGATAACTCTTGTATGGGATATCGACAATCACAACGGCCTATGGATCGCGATAGCTCATATTGTAAGCATCTCTTTATCCCCTTAAATAGTTTGAAAACTACAATCCTACGCCAACAATGATTTCGATATTTGATATGAAATATTATTTTGTGTATTTATGAGATTTGTCCCCCCCCTTGCCGTTTTTGTTTATCCCTTTGAAATGTTTGATGTTGTCCTAGCCCATAATCCTATGTCAATAGTTGGGTAGTTGTTTATAAGAGTTGTGGTCCTTTTTGTTTGTTTACATTTGTTAAGTTTTGTGCTTTGTGGACCATGTTGCTTTATGTTTGTATGTAGGTCTTTATTATATGTCTTTATATATGTCTTTATGTAGGAAAGTGTAGGAAGGTTTCATGATTTATGTCTTTATAACACTTTCTTAGCTCTACAATCAATAGTTGGGTAGTTGGTTATAAGAGTTGTGTTGTGGTCCTTTTCGTTTGTTTACATTTGTTAAGTTTTGTGCTTTGTGGACCATGTTGCTTTATGTTTGTATGTATGTCAAATGTTTTATGTCTTTATATATGTCTTATGTATGCATGTATGTGTTTTTATGTACATATGTATATATGTATGTAGTTAAATATGTGTATGTCTTTTGTCTTTATGCGATAAAGGATCATTTTTTTGAGAGAGTCCATCATGGGGTCACTTTTCATGTAATCTTGTGGTATACTTTGGAGGAAAATTGATTATGTTGACTATCGATGAATGAAGACTTAAGGTGAGTGTGATTCATAAGATTTTAGAGAAATTAGGAATTGTGGGTGAGACTAGGTTTTATTACTTTTAGAGAGCCGGGTTTAGCTTGGAGAGAGGGTTAAAACTATTTCAGATGATGAGTCTTTAAAACTATAGATGGTTGGGTGAAGGTTGAAAAAAGAAATCGAGTTATTTGTTGAGATTGACTTTTAGTTATGGCTTTGGAAAAGGTTGGTGAGGAACCAAATATAGATGTTACTAAGCGAGAGGGTGGGGAATACAATGAAAAAAGAGGACATTGTCTTCATATATTGTTAGTGATGATGTTGACATCACGATGAACTTGAGCGTGAGGTTGCAAATGATCCGATAGGTGGGTAGAATCGATGAAGTGAGGATGAGTCAGCATGCGAGATCTAGCTGTAGCCTTGGTGAGGTTGAAGATGATTTAGAGAGTGAGAATGACATCTCGGATAATGATGAAGTTGAATGATTTAATTGGAAGTGGATTTCAACAAAAGTGGACAAGGGTAAAGGTAAAGTAGGTTATGATGAGTGATGATGTCGTTCGAGAATATGCGGAATCTGAGATGAGTTGAGGAGTTTAGGCCTGACAGGATGAGGAAGGAGAGTTCACTAGATGGGAAAATGCAAAATCAACGTCCACGGTTTAATATGGACAACGATTTGAAGGACCCAAAGTTTCAAGTAGGGATGACATATACATCGACTAAGGATGTTAGGGCGCCATTTACTCATATGCAATTGCAAATAGGAGGGATGTGATATTAAAAAGAATGACAAAGAATCGAGGCAATATGTAGAGGAATAGTGCATGCCCATGGGCAATACATGTGAGTTATAGTGAAATGAGCGATGATTGGGAAATCGAGAACCTATAAGGATGAACACATGTGCAATCGGACTCGTCAAATTAGATATGCAACAGCTTGGCTTGCAAATGAATATATGGAGGCTATTAGATCAACTCCTCGGTGGCTACGAGTCTTTTTAGATTACATGTGAGGAGACAAGTCACTTGATATATCTAAGAGTCAAGCATGGAGCTAAGAAGAGATTCGAGAGGATTTGATATATGCAAATCATGAGAACAATATGGGCTTCTTAGGGACTATGTAGGTGAGGTTTAAGAACAAATCTGGGTCAACAATAAAAATTGAATTTGAGGATTATAATGAAGAAGACAACGTCGAGCAGTTCGAGATTATATTGTTGTCTTGGGGCTTTAAAGGAAGGTTTCATGAGTGGGTGTAGGAAAGTGTTAGGATTTGATGGAGCCTTTCTCAAAGGTCCATTTCGGGACAATTACTTTGGCGCTTGGCATTGATGCGACAATGGGATGTATCCATGGCTTATCTTTGTGGTTGAGACAGAATAAAGATTCTTGGAAATGGTTTCTTGAGCGATAGTTGATGAATTTGAAATCACCAACCAGCGGCATTGGTTTTCATTTTTGATGAACGAAAGGTAAAATATACATTGTTAATATTTATTTGTTAATATATATTTATTTGATCTTAATTGCATTTTTAAGGTCTAGTTCCAGCTATTGAAGATACCAGGGGTAGAACATAGGTGGTGTCTTGACACATATTCGATAACTTTAGAAAATCTCATAGGGAAAGGCATTGAAGGACTTGTTATTCGGATGTGCTAGAGCAAGTAATCAAAGGCATTTGGAGAGTGTTAGGAAAGAATTTGAAAAGGCAGAGATGTCAAGGCATATCGGTGGGCCTTTGGAAGGATCTGACATTGGTGTAAAGCTTGTTGGACCACTGCGGTCAAGTGTGAAATTTCAATGAACAATCGTGTGAAAAGCTTCAATGGATTTATTATTTCAGCTAGGTCTAGGGCTATTATTAGCATGCTAGAAACAATTAGAAACTTGTTAATGAAGAGGTTGTCGAAAGAAATTTGAAAATAAAAAAAGAGTTGGTCCATATGTAGTAGGGTACAAGAAAATTTTGAGAAGATAAAAAGCGAAGCGGGTTATTTGGCAGTTCATGGAATGGAGGTCGGTGGTACCCGAGTTAGAGGGCCTTGGGAGAACAATGCATGGTTTCACTTCTGCTAGAACTTGTAGTTGTGGGAGATGGGACTTAACAGAATTCCTTGCAAGCATGTTGTTTACGCAATCTACTTAGAAGGTTCAAATGGAGGTAATGGTGTGCCTGAAGATTGGGTTCATGACTACTACACTTTGAAAATGCAAGATAAAATCTATTCACACACCATCAATCCTATAAATGGGAAAGATATGTGGGAACACCAAGAATATATTCCAATTGTTGCCCTAAGATGTGCACAACACATTTGGCCCTAGAAAATTGAGAGTAAGAGACCCAAATGAAATACCAATAGGTAACAAAGGAAGAAGGGGTAGACAGATGAGTTGCCAAAGATGTGGAAATTATGGTCACAACTTGAGGAGTTGCGAGAGGTCAAGGCTTTCATGGTTGCATGAATCAACAAACTAGGAAGAAACATAAAAGAATCTGGTCATGCCTCAATTGAACAAGTAAGTTGTATATTTTTACAATTTCATTTAATTTTTCTTGTGTGGTTTGATTAACATTGGTGTTTTTTTTCGGTGGAAATTAATGCTCAAGTAGCATGTGACATTGGCAATCAGTTGAAAGGAGTTCGATCGGGTTATTTTTTATTTTCGACTAACAATTTCATGATTTACAAACAATGTTTATTATGAATTGCTTAGATTAAGTATGTATTTGCAAGTAAGGCGGTAGCAAGAAAAGGCAAAGGAAGTGGCGAGAGAATTGGTAAGGACGACAGCAGCGGGGGCCGGGGAAGCAGCGGGGGACAATTCTAATTCTACAATAGAAGTAAGTTTTGTTCTACTTTTACATTTTTCAAACATTCTCAACCTAGGAAACAAGTTTGACATGTTTTGATGTATGAATTTTTAGGGACTTCCAACTCAAGCCAAGGCAAAGGAAGGGGTATGTTCGGAGGAAAGAATTCTCAACCAAGCCCAAATGTTGGGATTACAAGTGCAATCAGTGGTACAACCATCTCTGGATCACAAACCCAACCTCCAAGTTTCATGTTAAATGGATCAACCATTGTAACACTTGCGAAGGTTTGTTGGAATGGGCACGCCATAGGAAAGGAAGCAAGACAAAAGAAAAAGGCAAAGGCAAAGCGGTTGGAACATCAACATATTTAGACATTTAAGTTGTAATGTTTCATTAACAATGGTGTTGTTAGTACTTGTATATTTTTGAGGCTTTTGAGCCTAAAAAGCGAAATAGGTACAACCATATTTTTGTGGCTTTTGAGCCTAAAAAACAACGGTGTTAGTACTTGTATATTTTGAGGCTTTTAAGCCTAGAAAACGAAGCGTAACAGTAACCGTTAGGTGTCGATACTTGTATATTTTGGAGGTACTTATATAGGTACTTATGTATTTTTGTGGCTTTGTAAATTCGGCTCCATGCTTGGTGTTCAATCAGTGATTTAGTTTGGTTTGTTGCCTTGAACAGTGTATACTCTTATACATATTAGGTAAAGGATGATGTTTACACACCATTAATGGCAACCTAACTATCAGCATTGATGAACCAAGACACAAAACATAATTTACACAATTTACAACATTGCATTGATGAACCAAGGCAACAAATGGACCAAGACAAAACACAATCTACAAGCATATTGGCAAACAAACCATATTGGCAAATAATACAACACAACCCCCATGTTCTATTGATATAACATTGCCAAAAAAAAAAAAACTCATACAACACACCCCCTGTTCTCTGTTTTATTGATATACAAAACATTGCCAAAAAAAAAAAAACAAAACACTCCCCACTTCCTAACTAGTCATCAAGATTACAATGATGAACCAAGACACAAAACTCAATCTACAAGCATACCATTTGAATTTTATTATCATTGGCAAACAAACCATATTTGCAAATAATACAACACAACCCCCTGTTCTATTGATATAACAACAGTGCCAAAAAAAGAAACTCATACAACACACCCCATCTTCCTTGTTCTACTAACATTACAACATTGCCATAAATACACACTCCCCACTTCCTAACCACTAGTCATCAAGATTGCAATGATGAACCAAGACACAATCAACACCACCCACATCCACCTCTGTTTTGCATTTTGTCTTGCAACAGTAGCTTCATAGTGATTCACTCTTTTAAGGAGACCTGGGATGATTACCCTTCCTCTTTCACACATAGGTGGGTCAAGCCACCTAAAATATTTACAACCCTTTCTCTGCAGCAAATAATAGAAGAAACATTATCCACAGCAAACAATAGAGTCAAGAAACTCTGATCTCCTACACAAAAGACGTAAATTTAGAGCAAATATAATAGGTAAACTACTTCCATACACAACATAATTGGTAAACTGATTCCATACCTAAATTGGCGAAAATAATTGCAAATTAAAAACATATTACCTCACGTGAACATGAACAAAAACGTCTTCCAGGGTTTGTATCAGTCCAAGCAGTTTTGATGACTACCCTTGCTCCACATGCGCAATATAGGTCTCCCAGGTCTCCCATTTTCGTTCTTTCCTGGGTTTGGAGTTTTGATGGATTTTATATATAACTGAGAAAGAAGACGGAAGATAGATGGCGGAAAGACTTCGCGCCAGGCAACTACCCGTGGAAAAGACACTAAAGCCCTCACGTGAGGCACAATTGATCATGCGGTGATAATAAACGACGTGAGGGGCTAGGGACCACCGATGAGCCAAAAAGCCCTACTTTGGTCAGTGGTGAAACTTTTGAAAGGTTGGGGACTAATGATGTGTTTGGCCAAAGTTCAGGGACTAATGATACACTTATCCCTTCTTTAAATTATGATATTTCTCGGGATTTTGTTGTTTAATATATGTTTTAGTTGTGTTTCATAATTTTAGGGACTTAGAGAATAATTGTGTAAAATATAGGTACTTTATGCAAAATTTGAAGACTTCAGGGACCAAAGTGAAAATATTGAAAACTTGAAGGCAAAAAGCTGAAAATCAGCTTTTTCCCTAAGAAATTAGCCGTGCTTCTTTTCATTCTAGTAAACTAGTGTGTAACACGTGCTTTGCACGGGTAGGTTTTATTTTTTCTCTTACTAAATTTATAAATATATGGTACATTCTTATTTTATAAAATATAGTATATGATATAAATGTACGTATGATATGGTATTCCAATGCCATTTAATTACAAATTGAATTGCAAAAACCTTACAAATTTGTGTGTGTGTGTGTGTGTGTGTGTGTGTGTGTGTGTGTCTATATATATATATATATATATATATATATATATATATATATATATATATATATAAAGTTGGTGAGGAAAATTATGCTTGTGCTACCTTACCCTCTTTTGTTAAATCTCAATTGATGACTCTTAATTTCATGAAGATTTTTTGTATTCTAGCCATTAACTAATAATAATACTTAGTGATAATTAATATAATAAGGGGTATTATGATATATGTGTATATATATTAGCATAAGTCTTTTAACTAAAGGCTTTTTCACAACAATCTTTGCTAAAAACTCTAGCTAATTAGATAAAGAATTTGAAAAGTTTGATATTGTGTATTTAAGTTGACAAAAATCAATCTCAATAAAATGGGAAAGAACCTTTTGCTAATATAGATCTCTAAATTTGAGCATGTTATTGATATATGCATGAACTCATGAGTGATTGAACATATCTCCATTTTGTCAATTAAGAAATTGAAATTGATTATGTTCATTTTATTATAATTATTATTATAGTACTCAAATAAAAAGTAAATGCTTGTAATAATATAATTACATGAGTTAGTTAAGAGAATTCTTAAGGTTTCCTTTTAAATTGTACATATTCAATACCCTAATAAATGAAATTGATGGTCATTTTAATGTCACATTAATAACATAATTATAACCAAATTATTGTTTCTCTTTCTCTCACCCTCCAATCTCCAAAGACCCTTTGCATTTCATTTTTCACAGTTTGTGTTTTTCTATTAGTGGGTGTTTTGAGTCCGTATTCTATGCCCTTAGCTATTTTATATTCGTTTTTTTAATTTTTGTTCAATCACTGATTCTACCTCTGCACACGATTGTCAAAGACCCATGGAGAAGCTCATTATAGTACTTGTTTGCGTTTAGTCGGAATCTTATTAAAAATGAGAGCATATGAATTGGTTTGGATTAATATGGAATTACTACCCCACGCAAAAAAAAAGAAGATAAAATCAAGTATACTTGTTATTTTATGCGTTAATATTTATATAAAATAAATACTTTTGATAGTATTGCTTGTAAGTAATAGAATTTAAACAAATATGTAGAGATTTTAATTTATTAAAAGTATTTTTATGGATAATATACAATAGATAACATGCAAGAAATTCGATACCAAAAATAAATAAAATGCTAAAATCAAGAGCAAAATAAAAACCAATTTATATGCGGCCAAAATGATTAATATCTTCTACTATTAGTGATTGTGGGATTGTTATGATGATCAATCACAAAGAAAATGGGTAAATATGACATTGCATATTCAATACTTCAATACATTAATTTTTTAATTAATTATAAATCTAACTTTTCTTTCTTTAAATGATTTGTAATATCTTTTTTTGATACGTTAAATAATATATAGTCACGTTTATAATAGGTTAACTAATATTTAATTTGATAAAATAATTTCTAATTACATTTAAAATTGGCTAATTGTTATTTAATCTATTTTTAATAAGTTAAATAATGGGAGGGGTAAACAAAAACCAATACTATAAAAACTTATTAAAAAATCAAAACAAAACTAAAATCAATGTGAAAACTAAAGATCACAATCAATTAAAAATAATATATTATCACCCAAGTAGATTATCGAAACTCGAAACTCGAAACTCGAAAATCGAAAATCGAAAATCGAAAATCGAAAATCGAAAATCGAAAATCGAAACTCGAAACTCGAAACTCGCAAATCGAAACTCGAAAATCGAAAATCGAATATCAAATATCAAATATCAAATATCAAATATCAAAGCCAAAATAAAAAAAAATACTATTATAACAAAAAAAATTAATCAAGAACCATAAACCATATATATAATAGAAACCTAAAACAAATCTAGAAGATTATAATCCCATGAAAAAAGTTTAAAAGAGTCATCTTTAATCAATATGGTCAAGAAAACAGAAAAATCTAACTATTGTATGAGGAGCAAGGTGAGAAAAAAGAATTCTCTTTTGATGTATCTACCTGGTCAAAAGCCACGGGAAGAAGACAATTGTCTCTTGGAGTAGGGGTCCCCGAGCAAGAGAATTGACATTAGCAAATTAAAATGAAAATTAAAGTAGTAAAGTACACAAAACTCCTCCATCACGACCACCATGCTAGCCAACAAAATGTAAGAACGAATGGTGACAAAGAAATCATCAAATAAAAATATGTTTAATCACTCATGAGCTCATGCATGCATCAATAAAATGCTCAAATTTAGAGATCTATATTAGCAAAAGGTCCTCCACTCTATATTGACATTGGTTTTTGTCAACTTAAATACACAATATCAAAATTTTCAAATTCTTGATCCAATTAGCTAGAGTTTTTATCAAATGTTGTTGTGAAGAAGTCTTTAGTTACAAGACTTATGCTGATATATATACCTATATCATAATACCATTTATTATATTAATTATCACTTAGTATTATTATTAGTTAATGGCTAGAATACAAAAAAAAATTCATGAAATCAAGAGTCATGCCATCACAATTGAGATTTAACAAAAGAGGGTGAGGTGACACAACCATAATGCTCTTCACCAACTTTATATATATATATATATATATATATATATATATATATATATATATATATATATATATATATATATATAAGTGTGCGGCCACTTTAGGTCAATTTTTAGGGTTTTATTATTTTGTTCCTCTTTATCCTAATTGTTGTACAATTATTAGGTATAAATAGATCCCCTTTAGGTTAGAAAAAGTGGGAGATATTATGTATTATTTTTCTTTGTCTATGAAGAAGGATTTTTCAAGAATGGTTCGAGGTTTTGTACTTTCAATTATAAGGAACTAACCCCATAATCTAGGATTTTGAGGTAACTTGTATTGAAATATTTTGTTTTAATTTATATTCTTATTCAATCAAGTTTTGTTGATCACAAAGTTTATCATCATCTTTTTCTGTTGTTTTTTCCTAAAAAAATGGTATCGCAATCGTTAAAGCCGTAGTGGTACAAATAACTGTATGACCAATATACATATGTTGTATGTTTGCCCTCCTTTGTGATAAATTAAATCTTTTGACGCAAGAGATTGATAGGTTAGATTTAGGTTCTTATGTTCTTGTTCATCAGATATATCCTTGGTTGAATTATGTGAACGGAGACGAAAGCATAATTCAACTTAGTGACACTAAGTTTGCAATTCGTGGACTCATAGCGTACCACTCTTTTCCTTCGTGAACGAACCTAAGACAAATTCATTGATATATTAGATAAAAGAGCATTAGAGTAGATACTAATGAATCCTAATTACTAGGCGTTTTACAAACTTTGATTTATCTCATATTTATCATGCTTTGTTAATTAGATTATTTTATTGCTTTTTAGGTAATTTAATTTAATAAAACCTAAATCCTCTAGTTATTAATTGCTTTATTTTGATAGATTAGTTAAATCAACTTTAATTTATTTTGATAGATTAGTTAAATCAACTTTAATCAAAACTCAAATCTATATGGTTCGACCCTTGTGTTTGCACGATTATACTACGATTGACTCGTGCACTTGCGAGGTAAAAAATACGACATCAAGTTTTTGGCACTGTTGTCGGGGAGCTGCTGTTTTGATTTAAGATAATTTGGATTTTATTATTATTATTATTTTGTTTTTTAAAAAAAATCCAAAATTTAAAATTTAAAAAAAATCGAAAAAAATGACTTACAATAATTATCATTGTGGTAGGGAGAATTTCGCACCTATGAGAACCACTAATACATGCCTACCAAAATGCTAGAATGTTCCCTATGGCTCGAGAAGTGGATGCTTACCAAGACATCCATTATTCTAATCGCTATGAACGGGAATATTACAATCACTCTTCTTTTTCTTCGCATAATTATTATACTGAGCCACCTTCTTATTAACAGCAATCATCTTTTTCTTTGCATAATAATTATAATGAGCTGTATTCTTCTTATTCGTCCTACTATAATATATCTTCTTCCTATTCATCCTACCATCATGAGCCTTTTATTGAGCAAGAGGAAGAGTTTTCAAAAAACTTGATAGTTTTAAAAAAAAAGCAATGAGAGAAAAAAGTCAAACACTAGAGCAAATGCATGGACTAATGACATATCTCAAAGAAGAGGTAAAGGATTTGCAAAATTGGTATCAAGTAAATGATCCAACACCATGGGATGAAAAATAGATAGAAGTCATTGAGAAAGAAGAGCCAATTGAAAAAAGAGAAGTTGATCATAGAATCCCAAGATTGTTCACAAATTGACCTACCGCCTCAATTTTCTCAAGAACCCGAAGAAATTTCGGAAATTGACATTAAAAATTGTTCTCCAATTGATTCTCCGCTAGACACTTATGTGGAGCTAGGGAAGCCTTCTTTATATTTTCTTGAAGAGAATCGTGAACCTACTTTAAAGATGCATGAGCAATGTAGTGTTGATAAAAATAATGGTAGAAATTCTGGATGGGATTACATTGGAGGAATTATGTGTGATATTTCTCGTCCTCAAATCAATTAGATGGCCATCGTGTAAAGAAATTTACGCCAAGGAAGTGTTTGGGTTCAATGGGAAAAATTTAAGACACTACATGAGTGGTGGATTTTATGGACAAAAAATGTGTGCATTCTTTGGTGATCCTGCGATGCCTCCTTAGTTGAAAATGGAGGATCTAAGTCAAGCTAACGACTTTAACTTAGAAAAAATTCTTACCCTTATCTCTTTCTATTTATTTTGTTGTTTTTTAGTCACTCGTTAGAGTGTCCCCGAGTTTGTGGGTTTATAGGGGAATGTTTATAGTGTCACCCTCACAAAAAGATTTTTTTATATGTATTTTTATGTACTAACGCTTAATAGTTTATTTATTTTTATTATTTTTATAGTTTTTGTGTTGTTTTGTATGCATTCCTTGGTGATCCTGCAATGTCTCCTTAGTTGAAAAGGGAGGATCTAAGTCAAGCTAACAACTATAACTTAGAAAAACTTCTTACCCTTATCTCTTTGAATTTATTTTGTTGTTTTTGAGTCACGCGTTAGAGTTTCCCTGAGTTTGTGGGCTTATAAGTGAGTGTTTATAGTGTCACCCTCACAAAAAATATTTTATTTATTTTTATGTATTTTTATGTACTAATGCTTAATAGTTTTATTTTCAGTTTTTATGTTGTTTTCTATGCCTTCCTTGGTGATCTTGCGATGTCTCCTTAGTTGAAAAGGGAGAATCTAAGTCAAGCTAACGACTATAACTTAGAAACACTTCTTACCCTTATCTCTTTGTATTTATGTTGTTGTTTTTGAGTCACTCGTTAGAGTCTCCCTGAGCTTGTGGGTTTATAGGGGATAGATGCCACATGCCCTGAATAGTGGCGCCTAAGCTCTCGTCAGTATTCTCCACTCCCATATATATAAGATGAGTTGTGTCCGGGATCACCTGCTCTCTCCCGAATTGGCGCAAGATCCGGTCCGGTTGATAAAAAGAGGTCCGATGAATACCCAGCATGACTACTTGACTATATTCATCGGAATGTTGAAGAAAATGCCAGATCTCCCAATGATGAATTACCCAGATTATGTCTATGGAGCCCCGACGGTAAAAATGATCAGCCCAATCAAACTCAGAATAATTGGTCTGAGAAAGATGCCCACGCATGCCATAAAGTGATGGGTCATATGGTGCTCCATGCGGCACGGGAGCCAGAACCCAAAGAAAATGCTCTTCTAGCCACATATGGACCAGAATGGGGCTACCGGTAGGGAATAGTTCGTCACCGCCAAAGAAATTCGAAGGTCTCAGCTTAATACCGGCACAATATTCAACCGGCGATCTCGAGCCTATAATGCCAGGTCCACGACCTGCACATCGACAAATCCGGGTGGGCCCACAAATAGATATCTCCCTACCAGACAGAGGAAGAGCGCCGTCAGCCTACGCCGCAGGTAGTCTATGTCATCCTCCCTATATTCTGTGAAGACCCTAGGGAGGACCATTAAATTAAAGGTTTCTCCATTAAAGAAACTTGGAGTAGCCTGGCGGGTAGAGTGAAAAAGCTCCCGAATGGCCATATATGGACGTCTTCTGTAGGCAGGCACTGCGATCTGACGAGAAGGTGCCACCCCCAACATCGCACAGAATTCTTCAAAAGTGGGGCACATCTCATTCATGCTGAAATTAAATAAATAGTCTTGAGGAGACCAAAACCTGGAGGCGCATCTCAATATGTCCCAATTTATAACGACATTCCTCCAGGACAGTAGGCACCTGAATCCAAAAAGATGATCAAACCAGTCCCACTCGTCTGATCGCAGGGAAAGAATCCAGAAATCCAAAGCATTCTCATAAGCTTCAATTTCCAAAGCCGTGGGAATACGTGCGGCCATTTATAAAAGAGATGCAAGGGATTTTATACGGCAAAAGAGAGGGCAGCGGCAGAGCAGAAGAGAGCTTAAGATTGAAAGAGAGAAGAATGAAGGAGCTGATGAAGAAAACAGGCCAGTCTTCATCTGTTTTTATACCGAAAATTGAAGGAACGGACAGTTCGGTGCACAGTGCGTGAATAGTAATGAACAGTGGCTGCACAGGAAGAACCCATGGCGCCACCATAAGATCTCCCTGGCGCCGCGCCATGCCTCCCATATGGCCGCCAGTGCCTTTTTATGGCTGAATTTCGCCTGTATCTGGTTTATTTGTCCGACCGTCCACTGCTCCTATGTCTGATCGCGAGAAAGGAGGGAAGCTATAAAAGGAGGGCTATAACCACGGGTGTAATAGCCACAGTGCGCCGAAGGAACAAGGGAGGCGGTCGTTCTTCCATTCCCGTATCCTCATAAAAGCCCATTCCCATCCAAAGGTGTATTCTCGTAAACTCTCTTTCCAAAAATACAGCGTGCCATAACCTTTTAGATGTTTGGTATAGCTTTATTTTCTGTGTATATTTGAATTTGCATGTGTGATTTTGCATCATGTACAATTATATTGCATCATATAATAATGTCTGTACAAGTTTCTTTTACATAAAAAGAAAAAAGAAAAAAAAAGAATATATATGTTATAAGTAAAAAAAAGAAGAAGGGAAAAGAGAAGTTTGTGCTGAAAAAAAATATATAAAAGAAAAAAAAGAGAGTATATATAAAGAAAGAAAGAAAAGCGGCAAAAGCAGGAAAAAGACATATACCTCCCACGCCGGGGCAAATCTATTCAAAGTTGGCGAATCATTCCGGCCGGCCCTATCCATAGAGGCATATAATTCGGCTAAGCCCGCCAGTCCGTAGTCGTAAGAAGGGATCCGCTCAAAGTCAGCTAAGCAAGTCAGGACGGAAACCCGCAGGGTGGTAGAGGAGTTGGCAAAGAGCGATGTGCCAAGAAAGAAGAATAAAAACGCTTTAGCCACTCGAGTCACGGCATCTATATCATTCGCCGGCACCCGCCCGGCATTGCTAAGAAGCCATTTACGTACGCTGCCGATGAAAATCTCATCCGTCGATTTAAACCTCGGCTCAAAGCCTAGGAGGTCCACCACCTCCTCTCTACGCCGACAAAGAGTAAAATCTGGGGCCAAGGTCTCCCCAACGCTGGTAGGAATGCCCGTGATCGCGGTAAAGTCGCACGGGGTCATGGTAGCCTCCCCCCAGCTGAAATGGAAGGTATGAGACTATGAGTGGTGTCTTACCAGAAGTCCCGGGGCACATCGAAGATGGGCATATAGCTGGTAAAATGGCAGAAGGAGTGCATGAAAGTGCTGAAACCAGAACCCTCCACCAAAAGCTGCGCTGCCTCAGGCAACATGTCATAAATATCAGCAACATTAGCACATGAAGCCCGCATCCTCTTAAAATTCATGCGAAGCTAAAAAAAAAAAAGAGGAGGAAAAAGGTAAGTCCACTATCTTTATCTTCCTTGTAAAGTCTTTAAGTATGAATAGATAATAAACATGCTACATGCATTGTATCTCATGAATCATAAGATTTGCAGCATGCTAATTTCTATAAAAAAAATCATTTTTGATGTAAATAAACACTTACCATTTTTTCAAAAAAAAAAAATACACATGTACATAAATACACATGTAAATAAACATTTAGTTTCTTTTAATAAAATGTAAAATAGAAAAAATATGTGTATTTCAAAAATATATGCTGTATTCTTTTACATTCCTTCAAAAAAATAAAATACATTTAAGTATGTATTTTAAATAAAAAAAAACAAAAGATTGTATGTATTATTTTACATTCAAATAGTCTTTTTTACATCCTAGGCATCATAAAAATACATGTTAAATATGAGTACTGCATAATTGCATTTGTCATATACATGTAAAATAAAAGAACATTCATGCACCATTATAATAATCATCCTATGATTGTTCTGCATTGCATTTGCATCAAATAAAGTAGCGCATGCATCCATCATATGCATTTTATTGTCAAATAAGTTGCATCAGGGGTGCGCTAAAAAGAAAATAAAATGCCACCAATCACAAAAATAAATACTTCTATGGCATTTGCTATGCCCCCGCAGCATAAGCATGCATGAAAAATAAGTTTAAGGGCATAAAATATATCTGTTTTGTCCCATATTTATCCGAAAATATGTCCGAAAATGTGTTTCGAAAAATTTGAATTGTATTCCGAAAAGTCCGTCTCGTGAATGTATTGCATGCAAAAATATGTTTTAGCGTAAAACATGCATCATGTAGCCTCATTTGCATTTATGGTATAAATCATGCATAGTAGGGTCAAATAGTGACCACTAGTCCAATCATGCATCGCAAGAATAAATCATATAAATATTCATGCATCATTACTTAATTACATCATTTAGGCATAAATAGGTCATGCATAAACATCATTAATAAAGTCAGGAGTGCTCCAAAGGTTCCAAACAGTGCGGAAATCTAGCAGATCTGAAATATATCCAGGCAAGTCTAGAAGAGAAAGAAACTTACAGTGGTAGGTGGAAGATTGGACACGTGAGTGTCCGGTCTCGCAGAATGTTGCCCCAGTCATTTGTAGAGTACCGGTACTTGATCTTATTTCAGATCAATGGAGGAAACTCATTCCTTCCTTCATCAGATTCTGGGTGCATAGGAGCCTTCCCCTTCCTGGATCGAGAAGAAGATGCCATCTGCTGGACAAAACACTGGAATTGGCGAAGAAAAATTGAGAAAATGAGCGAAAATGAAAAGAAAATAGAAAAAAGAACAAAGGAGGCAGTAATGGCGGGCTGCGCTGAAGAAAGAAAGAGAGAAAGAAGAAAGGAGCAGTAGCTCCCTCTCCCTCACTCCCCGTCCATAATAAGGGTGGAAAAGGGATTTTTTCCCTTTCCCCCCTCCAAAGTTTGAAGCTGCGACACTTAAGTCCTCAAGTTCCAAAAGTTCAAAAATGGCCCCTGAGTTTAACGAAGAGTTAACGAAATTAATTTTGTCAACCAAAATTGATGGCCATCTATCCGAGGACAAAGAGAAATAATATCCCCAGTAGGTCAGCCGCAAAATAAGCAAAAAAGAAAAAAAAAATCAGGCGGCAAAAGAAAAAGAAAAAAAACAAAAGAAAAAAAAAGAAAAAAACAAAAGAAAAAAAAGAACAAAAGAAAAAGAAAAGAAAAATAATAATAAAGTCCCGGCGAAAGGCAAGAGTGAAAATACCAAGGCAAGAGAAGGCCACTAAGAAAGGTAAAGTATTCTTACCCTAACTCTATAATAAACTCTTTTTCAAAAATGAGTTTGTTTTCACAAAAAAAAAAGAAAAAAAGTTTTGTTTTTAATAAAAGAAAAACTCTTTTTCAAAATGAGTTTTGTCTCTTTAATAAAAAAAAAGGAAAAAAAAGAGATAGAAAATTTTGTTTTCAAATAAAAGAAAAACTCTTTTTCAAAATGAGTTTTGTTTTCAATAAAAAAAAGGAAAAGTTTTGTTTTCAAATAAAAGAAAAACTCTTTTTCAAAATGAGTTTTTGTTTTCAAAAACACAAAAAAAGAGGAATATTTCAAAAACACAAAAAAAGAGGAATATTTCAAAAACACAAAAAAGAGGAATATTGAAAAAGAAAAAAACAACAACAGAGATAGTGAGAAGAAAGGAAAGGGAAAAGAATGATCATTTTTACAGTTTTCGAAAAAACTTGAAGAAAGTTTTCTTTGTCGTGCTTGATGACAGATTTTGATCGGCCGAGTGCAGTTTTCGGGAAATTTGAAAGTTTTCTTATTTTATTTGGAAACAAGGTATTGACCAGCCATACACAATTTTGAAAATTCTTCTTAACATATTTCGATAACAGGTATTGATCAGTTGAAATATGGTTCCCGAAAAACATTCAAATCTTCATACCGTATTTGGCGGCCGTCCCCCGATTGTTCAAATACTGCTTTTCGAAAAACACAAAAATATTTTTCCTGTTGTGTTCTTGATCGGGTTTTGACCCAAAGGACATGACATTCCCATTGGTTGTAGTTTAGGTTTTGGCCTGAACTACGTTTGATCTGATTTCCTTTATTAAGGAATACTTAGGCAGCCTACACTAGTAGGTCCGACCATCAGAGCACTTCAAATTCATATTTGCTTAAAAACTACGATAACCTGTTATGACCGACTAAATATGTCTAGGTTATGGAGTTTGGATAGCATGATAAACTGTGCATTATAACTGTTACCTATTGCATTTCTCTCCCGTTTTAATTGAACGAAATTGGAAAGTCTATTGTTTATCAACAATGTTCGTCTACTCAGTAAGCCTTGAGTTACCCGTAGACTCCATCGTTGAGGGATTCTGTAAACATTCAAATTTCGTACCCCTGATATGTGACATTAACATGTGATATCAAGAACTGTTCAAACTTAACAAATGTCAAGTTACAGGAGTCGAAAATGCGAAAGGCAAAGCATGATGCGCAAAACAATGAATTGCGAGGGGTGAAAGTGCCACAATTGGAAGATAAACAGGAGCATGGCGCGGCCTAAAAGGTGATTGGGCGTTGCGCCATACTATGGTGGAGTCGGCGCCAACCTAGCCACTATAGCTCTCAGACTTAACGCATTGTGCAACTCGCGAAGGCTGTACAAGGCTGCCGGTGAGGAATTTTTAATTCCCGATGAATCCCTCACTCCACCTATAAATTAAGGTGCTGGGCTCCCTCTTCAGTGTCCGAATTTCACCCACAACGAAGCTCTGAAAGTTTCTCTCCGCGTTTTAAGAACACCGAGAGTTTTAGTGAGAGGTGTGAGATAGGTGTGTGTAGCCCACCAAAGCTTCCAAACCCCGTCCAAACTCCACCAAAACACAAATCCACCGGTTATAAGTGATCCCTAGCCTTTTAGTTAGGTATCCACCCCACTTCCCCGGCCTTAAATCCATAAAGTAAGCCGTTACTCTGCCCGAGTAATGTGCTAAAAAACACAAAAAGTAAGCCGTTATTCCGCCCAACCAAAAAGGCCAAAACCTTCCAAAATAAGCCGTCATTCTGCCCGAGTGAACGAGCCAAAGTCATCAAAAATAAGTAGTCATTCTGCCCAAATCACAACAACAACAAAAACAAAAACAAAAACAAAAACAAAAACAAAAACAAAAAAAAAGACTCTCTCTCCCTGAAGGACAGAGCGAGCATACTACCGCTATAAAAGGTAATAGCCTTTAAGGGCGTTTTATTTATTTATTTATCTATTTATTTATTTATTCATTATTTATAAAAGTTATTATTTAAATCCGGCCCAATGTAGTCAATATAAGTCGTTGTGCTGCCTGGATTAGATTAGGATATATTATGTAAAAGAGCCGTTATAATGACCAAATATTTTTAAATACATTTGTAATTATTGTAAGGAAATGGCTGCAAGTCCGTAAATATTGTAGCCATGGATGTATTTGTTTTATTTTCCTGTCTTTTAATACTTTATTTATTTACTAAATAAATATAACAATAACCATACTTTAGCCAAAAACTATTTTTGAGACCGAAAGGGCGAGTTGGGTGCCTAGCACCTTCCCAACTCGTAACTTAGCCTCCGAACCCGTTTTCTATCTCTGGTTTTTCTTTTCTTTTCTTTTTTGGTTTTGCTTTATTTTTTCCTTAAAATAAAGATGGCGACTCTAAAACTTTTGGATCCAGTGGGCCTCGCAACACCTCCTTCTTTGCACTTTTCCGCTTTCCTTAAAAGGGAGAATGAGAATGGAAGGGTGATGTATTCCCATATCATGGTATCCCCTAAACAAGGGATAACTTGATGCGGGAAACCCAAAGCTCCCATAGTGATCCGAAACGGGCCATAAGGCTATTTTTAATAAAATCCATATTGGGGGCGTCGCAACATCATTTTTTGCACTTTTCCGTTTTCCCCTAAAAAAGGGAAAATGGGAATGAAAGGGTAATGCATTCTCATATCCTGATATCCCCTAAAAAAGGGATAACTTAATGCGGGAAACCCAAAGTTCCCATATTGGATCAAAAATCCACTAAAGGCAACCGAGACGCATTCCAACGCACTATCATAGACAGCACTCCTCTCGCACTTTTGATTTCGTCTTCCCCTAAACAAGGGAGGGTGGAGCAGGGTGGAAGCATGGTGTCCCGCATTCGCACGCAGCGCTATCCAAGGGGCGCGCGGGCGGCGCACGTCCCGGGAACTCACACCATCAGACGATGCATTCAGAATAAGTCAAAGTATTATGCTCCTCGCTCCGACCATGTATGCTCGCCCGACGAAAAACATGGGGCCACTGAGCTGCTTGGTCCAAAAGGCCCAAGCATTGGTCACGTGCCCAACACATCGTCTCCACGATCACGAGCTAATCACGTACTCATCGAAGCCCGAGCTTAGCTCATAAGCGGCAGATGATCTCGGCCGCCCGTGCACAATGGCGAGCGCCTCCTCGAAGTCAGGGCAAGTGTGTAGTGAGCACGCTCAACCCGTTCAGTTACTTGGAAATGGTCGTCTTGAATGTGGGGAGTTAATGCCGAGAAACTCACCTCCATGTTCCGGACGTGGTCCTGAACGTGTCCACCTTTCAAGCTCATGCTTTCAATGTTTAGCTGGGAGCCTTGAAGGCTGGCCCTATATAAACCTTCCTTCTTTAGAAGGAAAAGGTATATTCACAAAAACTCAGGCTGAAATTTATCAAATTGCTATCTCAATTGTGTGTTTGCCGATTTCCACACCGGAGTGTATTTGTAAGGAAAGTCTCTGCCTAGTTTACTGTGATTGTTTGTTTTTTGACAAGTTTGGGCCTTCAAGTTTCAGATAGATTGAAAGTCAGATATCCAGATATTCAAAACCAAGTGTATTCACATTTTTTGATACATGAGGTAATATATATGATAAATAAATGTTCATCACAAATGGATCAGCAGGAGCAGAATGAGATTCCTTCTCTGCCTCCCCTCTTCCATCTGTTACAGAAGATTCCTTGGCAGATGCATCTCTCTCTCTCTCTCACCATACACACACACACATATGCATGCCCATGTGTTGGATTCCAAGATCACAATGCTATGATTTTGTTTTAATTTTATAATTAAATTAAATGTCCCAAGTTCATTGATGTCAGTTACCTGTATGCATGCTAGATGATGGCAGCTCAATTTCTCAGGAAGTTTCTAAAAACTGCTATTGACTAGTTAAAACTAGAAAGGTTCTTAGTTGATCATTGATGACTTGATGTGATCCATTGTGCTGCATTATGATTCCAAAAGTATATTCTCTACACATTTGACATTTTCATTGGTATTTCTTAGGTCTAGTATGCCTCATCCTCAAACCAAAACACTCCCATCACTTTGGATCTAACTATATGTCTATATCGTATTTAGGTTACATTTTGTCTAATTTGACAATTCGACAAAAACAAACCCCCAAAACCCATCTAAGAATTTCCATATTGTGACAAGCTCATTAAGGTTACTTGTTGAAAGCTCTCTATTGTTTTTACCGACACCCATTACGATTTCGTTAAAACAGTTATTAAAACAGTTTTGAAAGTACAATCGAAGAGTGCTAATCAAGATCTTATTCTCTTGTTATGTCATCTTAGTTTTACATCGTTGTTAATTCCATTTTGGTGTCACTTAAAGTTCAACTTAGTTGACCCATGACTCAGCAATTGACCAAGTCAGCCGCTCCAAGTGGCAGAAACAGCATGACAAGGCCGCCAATGAAAATATAAGACTCCTTCTTAATTCTTTATGTAAATAATAAACAGAGAATACTAGCAATAATTTACATTTGGCAAGACCTCGTCAGGCACATCAGCACATGGTTCGCACGAGGCTCTGGTACAAAGTCACGTTCCACTGATCCAATTTGGTTGGCAAGTTGAAGTGGTGCTAATTTGGGTTGCAAATTTAGGGCTGCCCATCTGGGACTGGGAGTATCTCTCTAAATAGCTACCGGTTAGCAACATTTAAATATGCTGACACTATATATTTTAATTTTAATTTTTAAAAAAAGTTTTATTTAAATCACAATTATTACATTATATTCATTTACTTGCTAATTAGGAATAATTGGTATAAATTGCTAATGTACTTAACATAATTAGATGATTAAAATAAATAATATTTCCTTCCAAATACTACCTCCGTCCCTAAATTATTGTTTTGGTGGACTTGACCCACGATTTAAGAAAATACATTTTACTGGATTATTAATATTAATTTGAAGTGTAGTTTACTTTAAAACTCATGTCTAAGTGACTTATAATTAAAATACGATGAAAAAGTAAGGATAAAATGATAAAAGTGTTATTTTAAAAAAAAATTCAAATAAAAAAAATATTTTGGAATGAACGAAAAAAAAAGATATTAATTTAGAGACGGATGGAGTATAAATTTAATGGGTAGGGTACAAATACAATCGTGAATGCCTTTACAACATGGTCAAATCTCAAGTAGGACACGGTCATAATTAAATATTTTTTGACTTCTTTTTGAACTAAAATCTGTATACTATATATACTACAAATTCACAAGGAAGATAAGGAAAAAATATACTTCATCTGACTCGGGTAAATGGTTCATTATTTTATTTTTAAATATTTCACTTTAATAGTTAATTTTCAAAAATTAAGACATAAAAGTATCATTTTATTATTAATAAATTATTAAAAATGTTATTTTTTTAAAAAAATTGACTTTCAAATAGAGATTTTTTGTCTGAAACAAAACAGAGGGTGAAGATAGCTAACAAAAGAAGAAATTAAAAAATTAGTGTTGAACTCTAAAGTTTGACCATATGAATAAAATTTTAACCTAATTTGCACCCATTGAACTCTGTAAGACTACTACTACTGCAGTATAAGGCTCCTACTACTACCACTACTACAGTATACGCCTACTACTACTACTATTATTACAGTATAAACCTACTACTACTACTACTACTACTACTACTACAGTATAAACCTACTACTACTACAGTATAAGCCTACCATTACTACTACAATATAAGCCTACTACACTACTATAGTATAAGGCTACTATTACTACTACTACTACTACGGTATAAACCTACTACTACTACTACTACTACTACAGTATAAGCCTACTACAGTATAAACCTACTACACTACTATAGTATAAGGCTACTAAGCCTACTACTACTACTGCAGTATAAGCCTACTTCTACTACTACTACAGTATAAACCTACTACTACTACTATTACAGTATAAACCTACTACTACTACTATTACAGTATAAGCCTACTAAACTACTATAGTATAAGGCTACTATTACTACTACTACTACTAGTACTACAACAGTATAAGCCTACTACTACTACTATAATATAAGCCTACTATTACTACTATTACAGCAATATAAGCCTACTACTACTACTACTATAATAGAAGCCTACTATTACTACTACTACAGTATAAGCCTACTACTACTACTACTACTACTACTATTACTACAGTATAAGCATACTACTACTACAACAGTATAAGTCTACTACTACTACTACAACAATACAAGCCGTCTACTACTAATACAGTATAAACCATAAATTCATCTATTATATAAAACAGCTCAGGCAGTTAAGAAAAGCTAATTACCGGTCAGGATTTGTTTTTATCAAACACAATCACTGGCTAGGATTTAATCTGATCTCAGGCGGTTGGAAAAAGCTAATTACCGTCCAGGCTTGATTTTTACCAAACACAATTACTGGCCAGGATTTAATCTGATCTCAACCGTTTTTATCAATATTTTTTTTATCTCCTTAATCCTTTTCTCTCTCAATCTCTATATCTTTCTCTCTCTTCCTTATCAATAAAATCTTTTTACTAGCCCGCCTAATACACTTTTTCTATAGACTATTTTATTACATTAGTTTTCAGAATTTATTTTATAGTGTCATTATTCATTGATAAGTTATTAGATTTTGTCTTAAAGATTTTCAATATGTATATTATTTTTAGTTTAATGATATGCAGTGGTACACGACAACAACGGAAAGAAATATCCAAATATTCACCAAAGAGACATATGTTATACAGAAAGTACGTAATAGAATTTGAGCTTATTGTGCTTAACAAGAACAAACATTACGCGAGTCATTTAATATAGGGATGACAATTGTTTGGATCGGATCGGATATGAGTTTCGAAATGGGTAATGGGTCAAAACAGGTCGATCCGTAATTTTTCATTAAAAAAATTATATTTATATAGCAAAAAAATAACTGGTCGAAATGGATAATGAGTTCGACACACTTTAACCCGACCCAAATCGACCCGTTAATTTATTTTGCCAAAAAAAGTAACGGCTCGGGTTAAGTCGGGTAATTTTCAGACTGCGTTAGGTGAGTTAGCAGGTTTTGGATTGTAATTATCGGACCTAATTTAATAGGAAGACGTTACCCATTTTCGACATAGCCAAAATCGTCTCAGTGGTATCAAAAGATATTTTGTATTTTGGCTCTATGTAAAAGGAAATATGCATTTATTAATTTATTTTTATCATGTTCGGTTCATACATTGATCACACTCATACTGACACCGTTATTTATTGATAAATTCTCAAAACAGCGCCTAATATGTTAGAATTACACTCAGAAATCTATACAATTAGGATCATACTTTTATACACCTAAAGGTTCTGAAGTATTTCCATCCATCCATATATTCAGTTTTTTCTACTTATAGTTGTTATTTTCTTTTGGTAATAATATCCCAATACGATGACACAGTCTTACAATTAAAATTAAACTTGCAATTTCCTCTACACACAGACGCCTCTTCTTCATTTCTACTTCCATTATTCTTGTCCCTTGTTGCTCCGTTTCTAACTTATCATCTTCTTTGACTCGACACACCGTTTAAAAAAACGTTATTAACATTATTATAAATAATGATGTATTATGTGATCTTCATTAATGCCCTTATGCATGTAAAAAAAATAAGGGTAAAGTGGTAAAAATATATTTCTTAAAAATAATATTTTTGAAAGAAAAAAATTATTTTGAAACGGATAAAAAAGAAAATAAAGACAACTATTTAAGAACAAATGGAGTACTTTTTTTTTAAGAAGAAGCAAAGATCATTCATTACTTGGAAATAGATCGGCCGAAGCAATTATAAGATCACCCAAAAAAAGGGGGAATAACCTACCAAAAAGTAGGACTAGCATGAAAACGAGATTACCGAAAAATTTAGAAAATGATCAAAACACGAACGACATCGTTGAATGATACCACCAAACTCCGAAAGATCATGAGAAGGATTCTTGATGGCATCAAAAACAATTTTTACATCGATCTTAAAAATCATTGTCGAATACCCAAGATAACGAACCCATGAAAGAGCTTCAAGCATACCCATACCTTCTCCTTCAAACGGACGGAGTACTAATCATAATAACAATCACTCTGACATAATTTCTCCCCATGCATGTAATAAGCACATTAGATGCCACATATAAGGAACTGGAATCATTATAGTTGTTACTTTTAGCGATTAATTTTTAAAATGATCGACTTTTAAATTATGATTATTTAATTACAACATACACTATTTAATCATCGCTTCGCACCATGAAAAAGTGGGATAAACTTGAATAGGTACAACTGTACAAGGCTCCTTCAAAGAATTCCTTGTAATATTTACCCTTGTTGTTGGTAAAGGCCAAGAAATTTCAATTATTAATATTCTTATTTCAATTATCTCCAAATGAAATTTCAAAGATAGGGTTGATGTCATTCAAATCCCAGTCAAACATAAACACAAACACAAACACTTTTAACGAGTTTAGAATTAGGCACACATATGTATATTCGTTTCGGGTCTTTGTTTTTTTAAATAGTTTTATAATTAAGTAAGACCGCTTTTACGATTTAATTAATAAGACAGTTCTACTCTCTCATAACTCAACCCACCAACACACGAAGATAAATATGATCTATTTTATAAAAATATACATCGATTCTTATACAAGTTTTTGTCTTTACAATTTTGTAAGATCCAAAATGTACATGCTTATTTGTTTAATCATGTTTCCAATTTTTATTTTCGTATCAAAAATTGAATTGAAGTACATGCTTTTATCAATTTGAAACAATGTTTTCTAATGTAAGTAATTAAAATTCGCATCTTAGATTTTGATAATTAATTACGTGATCACGAGAATATCAATAATGAAACTAAATAAACATAGTTGTTTTAAAATTTCAATAAGAAATCCATATAAAAATTTTCAGGAAATGCCCATTTTTGGAAATAAGTAGGACATGTTTGATTTGACTTATTACGATGCATTGACTTATCGTTATTAACTTATTTGAATAAACCAATTAAGAACATAAGTTGTTTCATGTGAAGTAGAGTAAGCTTTTCGTAGTAGTTCACCAAATGATAAAATCTATTTTAAATTGACCGTATTGGTAAAATAATAAAAATTAATTCTACCATGAGAATTGAGCCTAATCAAATTAAACTTGTCTAAATCAAATGTGATAAAATCTATCCGGTACAAACCAATTTTGTAAGAAAAAATGGTAAATAAAAAAAATTACCATGAAAATTGAGGAGTTTTAATTAATTGAAACATGTCTAAATCAAATGTGATAAAATATATCCGAAAATTAAAAAAAACTTTTACCATGAAAATTTGAGTACTAATCAATTGAAACACGTTAAAATCAAATGTGATAAAATCTATATTAACCGATTTTGAAAACAAAAATTGGTAAAAGAAATAAAGATTTTTATCATGTATAAAATTTTAAAATCTATTAGATTTTAATTAAAAAACAAAAGAATTTGTATAGATATATTTAGTATCATATGCATTGTTTTAAAGGAGGCACTAGTTTTAAAATCTATCATATTTTAATAGTTTTAATCAATTGAAACATGTCTAAATCAAATGTGATAAAATCTATCCGCAAATAAAAAACTTTTACCATGAAAATTTGAAGTACTAATCAAGTGAAACATATTGAAATCAAATGTGATAAAATTTATCTGATATTAACTGATTTCAACAAAAATGGTAAAAAACTTTTACCATTTATAAATGTGTTTTAAAATCTATCACATTTTAATTTTTTAAAAAAAGAATTTATATAAATATATTTAGTACTATATACATGGTTTTAATAGTTTTTGTTTTATTTACAAAAATTGTTTATAATAAGATGATTTTCTAAACTTGTAATAAATAATTAAATTTTTTTAATTAGAATAATTTGAAAAAAATAAAAAAATAAGGTAAATATTCAAAATTGATCATGTAGTCATGTAGTTGAAAGATTAAAATACATGAGAATTAGTAAAATCTATCCGCAAAAAAATTACCATAAAATTTGGAGTTCTAATCAAGTGAAAAGCGTTTAAATCAAATGTTATAAAATATATCCCGTATTAACCGATTTTGACAGCAAAAAATGGCAAAAAAAAAATCTTTTACCATGATAAAGGAGGCACCGGTTTTAAAATCTATCAGGTTTTAATTTTTGGTACGAAAAAAATATATACACTTGTATAGAAGGTGACAAGTGGAAGAATACAATTTTTTTTAAACTTTAAGCGTACAATAGAAACTCACCACATTATTTAATAACAGTTAATAGATAATTAATAGATTAGTAACTAATAATTAATAATTATATATTAGTAGAAGAACAAATAACATAGAATTATCCCATGGATAATTTGTATAAATTAAATATTATGAAAATAAAAAGAGATGGAAATAGAAGAGTTTTAGTAAAATTAAGCTTGTATAAATTTTATAGGATAAAATCTAGTTTGATTGAGAAATATTTGAAAAAAAAACAAAAATAATAAATCTCTATCATAAATTTGCTCGTAAAACTATATCTTAAATTTGTTTTATCTTATAAAATTAGTTTTAGTTATAGTTAAAAAAATAAGAGAGAAAAAAAGGTTAACTACTTGATAATGTTATAAAATCTACTTGGTAAGTATAAATGTGATAAAATTTATCATAAACTAACTGTAAACTTTTATCAGTAACTTCTTATTTATACCGTAAACTAATCAATTTTGACAGAAAAAAAAATTTCTTTTTACAATTTATAGAGAGGGACACGTGGAAGTATAAAATTCCTTTAAAAAATTAAGCATTTAACAAAAAGCCGCCATGTGACAGAGCGGCTTCTATTTTAGTTATAGTTAATAGATACTTATAACTTATAACTTAAAATAAGTTGTTTTTTAAGTATTTTATTTCACCTATGGTAAAATAAGTCATAAGTAATGTAAAACTGTTTAAATGACTTATAACTGAATTGATGATAAACTGTTTGTTGCAGCTAATGAAAAGTGACTTATGAGTATATTTGTTAAATAAGCTGAAAATTGTTTATTTACAAAAAATTGACCATAAACCCTAAATTTTCAAATCAATTACTCCTTGTTTAAGGAAAAAAAGTCTCACATTTATCTTAAAAAGTTCAACATGGGATAATATTCAATTAATATTTATTTATTTATTTAAAAAATAAATAAACACTCCTACACCATTACATTATTAGTATGTGTAGTCTTTTACGTTAACTTTTATTATTACTTGTCAATTTTTAATGTGAGTAGTCAAATATGCGAAGGTTGAAAATCTTTACCCTAAAACAAAATGAATAAATAATTTATAATATTCCTTATCCTACATTAAATATTTATTTATTTTTAAAAATATTCAAATTAATATTTCTAGTTCTTTTTATGTATTTATGAGAAAAAGGTAAAATTGTTATAATCAAAAGTTTATTAATGAATAGTTGTCTTTGTGTTTTTAAGAAACTAAAAAAAAAACTTAAAATTTTAGCTTTTTGGGTTTGACTTTTTAATGCATAAAGAATGTTGTACCTAATTTATTGGCTTTTAGCTTATAAGCTGAAACAATCACTTTAAATATGATTTATTTTAAGTTAAAAGCCAAGAGACATTCCAAAAAAACTGCAACAAATGAGCACTAAGCCTAGTGCTTATTTTTACTTTCCAAAAACAAGTAAGTCATCTTTTTTATTATAATTTTATATATTCCAAGATTACGCTTCTTAATAATAGTAATAATAATAATAACAAAAAGTAATAATAATAATAATAATTAAAGTAATAATAATAATAATGAATTACTATTATTATTATAAAATAATAATAATAATAATAGGAATAATAATAATAAGAATAATAAAAACAATATTAACAATAATAAATATAATAATAATTATTAATTGAATTAATAATGATTGTTGATTAAGGTTATTTAATTAAGCATGATTTATTATGCTCAATATTATCTATATTTGGGCAATGCTTGTTAAAAGTCGTTATAAATTAATCGATACGTTATTAATGAGTTAGTTATTACGCCTATCATTATAAGATCAATAATGACATTCAATAATAAGTAATAAGCCTAAAATATAAAAGTGTGATGAAAGGTATAATCTTATTCTCTAGCCTAAACTAATAACTATTAATATTAAATAAGTAGGATCTACAAACACGTTGAAAGCCGTGTAGATTAAATATTAATAAATAATGATATTATTATTATTAAAAGTAATATTTATATTAATAGAATAATTATTGTTATATTAATAATAATAAAAATAAGTAATAATAAGTAATAATAATAATATAAATAAAAGTAATATTTATATTAATATAATAAAATAAATACTAATATTAATAATTAATAATAATAATAAAAGTAATATTAATGTTAATATAATAATAAAAGTAATATTAATGTTAATATTATAATAATAATAATAAAAGTAATATTAATGTTAATATAATAATTATAATAATAATAATAAAGGCAATAATGATGATAATAGTAAAAAATATTAATATTAATAATAAGAATAAAAGTAATATTAATATTAAATAATACTAATAATAATTATACTAATAATGATCATAATGTAAATCACGTTTTGTGATGAGGTTATTTTAGTCTTTATATTTGAATTCATCACTTTTTCAACTTAATAATTTAACACACACTAACTTATGAAAGCAAATTAGCACTTTCAAAAAGTTAAATTACACAACACCAATTATTAGTCATCAGTCATAAGTCATAAACAGTAAGTCATCAGTTATAAGTAATAAGGTATCAGTAATTATCAATAAACTAAATCAAACAGACCATAAACAAACTGAGCTGGACTCACATAAGCTTGAAGTTGAATGTAAGACTCTATTTGTTTCAAGGAAAATGATTTTCATAAAATATTTTCAGGAAAGTGAAAATATTTCATTTTCAGGTGTTTGGCAAACACACGAAAAATGTTACGGAAAACAATATATATACAAAAGGTATATTATAATATTAATGCACATATTAAATATTAGATAATTAATAATTGTCCTTTAGTAACCCTCAATTTATCATTGGTGGTGTCAAATCAAAAAGGTCCATTTTTTTTCAATCTCAAAAGTATAATTTCGTTTGATAATTGATATGCAAAAACATTTAAAAAAATAAAATGAACAATGTTTGAGATGTCCTTAAATAATATAACTGACACTAATTTTAGAGTGTTGTGAGTATTTATTAAAATTATAATTTATAAATCATGTGCGGAAACTCAATTTATATTTCAAACAATTTATGTGTTGAGTGAAATATTGTGCATATATGTAAATATGTATAATTGTGGAAGGGGCAGAAGAGTGCTCCAACATTTGGAAAATAACTTACATAAAATGAATCCGTAAGCTATTTTCCAGAAAAGAAAAGCTTTATTTTCCGTTGAATCAGAAAAGTTTTTATGTTGACTATTTTTTTTAGGTTACCAAATACCAAAAAATAAGAAAAAAGTTTTTCAAAAGTAATTTTCCGTGAAAGAAACGAACCTAAGTAAGTCAAGATTAAACATTATGATAGACTCATATAGTGTAATAAAGCCTAAGATCGAAATCAACTTTTTGGCTCGTTCATTCCTAAATTTTATATATATATATATATATATATATATATATATATATATATATATATATATATATATATATATATATATATGACAATATAATTTTTTTAGTAAAATTTGAGATATTATGTTTATAAGGCAAAAAAGTATTGAAAATGCAGTTTTTTCTAAACGCAATGTTTTTAAAACGTAACATTTTCAAAACGTAATTTTTGTCTTTTAAACATGTTTGAAAAACTATTTTAAAATACTATTTTTATAAACAAAATAGTTGTAAACGTAATATATTTTTAAAAAGCTGCATTGAAACACTTTTAAAGAGAAAATGCTGCGTTTTTTTACCAATATTTTGGTTAAAACGCTCCATCAAACAAGTACTAATTGATAATTACTTTTCTCATTCCTAAATAATTGTCATACTTTCATAAATGAAATAAAATATTTACAACAATTTCATGTATAAGTGAAATAAAATATTTACATTCATTTGGATAATGACAGACTCAATGCGGGTGTGGTTAGTCCTTACACCCAATATGATTTAGGAACAAATAGTGAAACTAATGGTGCCCTCAACTTGATTTTCTACATCAACCAAAAACAAATAAATAAATAAATAGGGAAAAACTTGGGGTAAGATGATTTTACCGAAATAAATTATCTTTATTCGATATATGGTGTATTGATGGGTTAAATTGAGAAAAAATGAGACTTCATCTTACAAATTAAAATTCATAAAACGATCTTATAAAAAACCTACTCAATAAATAAAATAACACTAAATCACGACACTAACTATAGCCTAAAAGAATCCATGAAATGGAGTACTCTGTAAAAAGTCGCGTGTAAATTAATAAAAAATAATACTACTTCAATTCCTGAAAAAAGTTTCTTTTATTTTAGGATTTTCTAAATTAAATTTTTACATATTAACTTTTCTTTTGGAACGTAACATTTATCGTTTTATCTTTAATTTGATTTATAGTTTAATTGATAACACCGCTATCGCATGGTCATTCTAATATTTATAATAGAGAGTTTAAGACATTTAGTGTTTTAATCCGTATTTCGAGTCAGAGCTAGCTTTTAATTAAGCACGAGTTGTTATTTTATTTTTGGATGACGGTAGAAGTTTAAACAATTTTTTAGTAAAATCGCCGGCTGAAATGTTCTCGCGTTTGGACGGAGACATGTTTTCGAGCGCGAGAATTTTCTTTTTCTAGAGAGAGAAAGTGAAGTGAGAAGATGGGACACAGAGATGAATCGACCAGCGAATTATATATATCCATGTGTATAAATACGCAGATAATAGTAGTATATAGATATTAACTCTCTCTCTCTCTCTCTCTTCCCCCGCTTCTTCTCGCTGTTCTCTCTCTCTCCACTTATCTTGGTCGTCGTCTTCTTCTTATTCTTCTTCTTGTTAATCGTCTTCGTTCTTGTTGTGCCCTAGATCTCAAATCTCCCCCAATATCAAACGTTTGAGTCTCCCAATTGGATCTTTTGATTCAAAACTCTGTTTTCGAGATTATAGAGATCATTGGAGATCAGGTATTTCCATCCGTGATTTAGATTTCGAAATGCGTAGATTTATTGTATTGAATCTCCCAAGTTTTTAGGGATTTTCTTTTTGGGTTTTGAATTTCTAATTTTCTTGCATCTCCTTGGCGTTACTTTGACGTGATTTCGGTTTTACGTTTCTATCTAATTGTTTATGATTCCAATGATTTCGTGAATTAAGAGCTTTTCGGGGGTTGACCATTTGGCCTATGCTCAAAAATGGAGGCTACTACATTTGAATACATAACACATATATCGAGGAATAGTGTACATGTGTGTTTTGTTTATGCTTTCACGTAATGTGGGTGTTGGATTTGGTTGAGTTTGACTTGGATGGTTAGGTTTGACTTTCATTTCACGCACTTTTTTGGGTTTTGTTTGTTGGGCAGCTTTACCTCTTCTTACACAAGTAAATCTTTATATTCTCCTTTTACGTTCTTGAGATCCCATTTTGCTTTATGTTAATCCCCCCAGAATTATATTGATCAGTGTAGTGTGCGTGTATGATTTGACCTGAATCTGTTTTTCTTTCTCCTCAAGTCGCGATTTATTTTAAGTTAATTTCTTATCCGTCGATATATTAGGAGGTATTGTAAAATGGAAATTGGGCTGAAGGGATCATCCTTAGTTTTACATCTCTTATAAATCACATATTTTTTTGCCGTTGTGTGCTAGTTGGTTAGTGTTCAAAGTTCTGTAATGAGAGATCTGACCCCTAAAAGCATAGGGATTTTGAAAATTATCAACTTGTTCTACTAAATAATTACACATCTTGGTTTATTTTGATTTACTTTCTGTATAAAGTACAAATTGAATTAAATTCTTTATTGTCTTCCTCACTTTAGCTGCAATTAGTTAAAATTCAAATGAGCACACAGTTTTTCGTCAATATTGCATAATAAAGTGTTTGGGACTTGGGATTGGTTCAATATACTATGTCGTATGTACTGATGATGTATTTCTATCCCTGTGCAGTTCAATTCAATATTCTTCCCGAATTTCTTACCTGGAAATTTGTGATTGGCTGTAAGGTAGTAGGGTCTACGAGAAAGTGTTCTAGAGTTCACATTGAGAGGGGGTGATATTAGTGCAATGCATCGATTATAGATGAAGACAGCTCAGGCGTGGCGTCTAGGCATGAAAGACATGCAGATCTTGCCTGCGCCTCGCCAGCGCTCTCATTTAAAGAAGCCAACATGGATTATAGTTTTGGTTTCTTTGGTCAGCTTGTTCTTAGTCTGCGCTTACGTTTATCCACCTCAAAACTCTGCTGCATGCTATATTTTCTCATCTAGTAGTTGCACCTTTTCAAATTGGCTTCCACCTGTTCCTGCAAGAGAATTTACTGATGAAGAGATTGCGGCCCGTGTTGTAATTAGAGATATATTGAATACACCTCCAGCTGAGACAAAGAAACCCAAGATTGCTTTCATGTTCTTGAGCCCTGGTTCATTACCTTTCGAGAAGTTGTGGGACAGGTTTTTTCAGGTAATATTTTTTGGCTGTATTAGTGGTTGGTTCCTTTATTCCTCTTCAGAATAATTTCATTTTCTCATAGGTAGTTAGTTTTCTAACCTTAGGATTTAGTCAACAATTGCTTTTTTAAATTAAAAATAACATGCATACACACAAATGGAACTTTGCTACGACTCGTTGTATAGGTTAATTATTAGGTTTTTTCCTAACAGTTGTATTTTCATCTTCTTGATATGGCTCATCGAGCATATTTTGACTTGTATTTGTGATATGGAACTTTAGTTCGTGCCCTAAAACTTAAAGGGTGCATGCATTTGATTCTAGATTTTGATAGTTCCTTGTGTTGCATTATGTCGTGAGTTATCTTTTCCTCTGAGTTCACTATACTAACTCCTTCGCTTCCATACTATTAGTAAGGAAAACCAGCCATTTGATTGCACCATTATGCCAGTTGCTGTTAGTGGCTTAAGGTGATAGAGATTAGAGAGTATAACGCCTTAGAGATCCAAACTTCCCCCCTCCTGGTGGGGTCGCTATGTTTTCATTTTCCAATTATTATGGTGTTTTTTTGTTTTATTATAGCTTAGAAGGATGCTTAAATATTGATATTGCCATTATGATGTTGATCTCGTTAGAAGCATTGCTTCCAAGTGGCTTAGGACTTAGGAGCAGAGTTGGAGTCCAATTTGTGGGCATCCGGTATAGGAGAAGCAGGGAACCAGTTTGCGTTGCTGCATGTAAACATTTCCGTGTCTTTGACAGATGAAAACAATGTAAAAAATTTCATTTTAAGAGGTAGTAAAGTTTGAAAGATGAGGAAGGTGTCGCTGTGTAGGTTAGAAAAGTAATGCTACTAAGGGTGACTGGTCTGCTAAAGGTTATCTCCATTCATCGTCTTCCTTTAGTATCCTTTATTTTTAAGGTTTAGGTTATTAGGTCTGCTTAGAAAGTTGCTCAGCATTTGAAGAGTTCTAAATGCATGTATCAGGAAGCTTATAGGTGCTGATTGATAATGGATGGAAGATTCATATCAGTTGTATTGTGGGGTCAGCTGATGAGGATGTTGCCTAATGTTAAGAGTGGAAGTGGTCAATTATGATTGGAAGGTTCATATTTATCTTGTGTGTTCAGTGGATTAAGATGTGGCCATTGTCAAGAGGACATAATATTCTAATGTTTATACTGTATTTAATTGAGCCATTTGCTATCAATATTGTTTTATTTTAAATGTTTCGCTGATGGTTCACTTCAGTTATTGATTGACACAGCCTATCATATTTTTTTGACAGGGCCATGAAGGCAGATTCTCTGTCCATATACATGCATCTAAGGAAAAACCGGTCCACTCTAGCCGTTACTTTATCAATCGTGAAATTCGCAGTGACAAGGTTGAGTATACGATATGAGCAGTCCTGCTTGTTTAGCATTCTATTGTGTTGGTACTTGGCTTGGGGTTCTTTTATAACTGTTAATTAATGTTTCCCCAACACCCCCCAAATAAATAAATAAATCAAGTTTCTTATGGATATGATTGTGTGGGCAGTTGGGAACATGTCCTTGCATACAGTTTTTGCCTTTCCTCATCTCATCATTTCAAATTTGCCAAGTTTTTAAATAATGTGCCCTAAGCACTCAAGCGTGCGACCCAGAGTACCTTAAAACCTCAAGAATCTCCTAACCACTTGGTGCTCGTAATTTGGGTTTTCTAACCACTTAGTGCTCGTTATAGTATGATCCTCGTGCTTGTTCTTATCTTGTGAGTCACACCTGTCATCATGCTCATCAGGGGGTGAATTTTGATACTATTATTTGTCATGAATAAGTCGTCAAGTTCTTTACTATATATGCTAAAAAATATGTATTGTCATTTGATTTTATGTGCAGGTAGTGTGGGGAAAAATTTCGATGGTTGATGCGGAGAAACGACTTTTGGCAAACGCACTTAAAGATCCGGACAACCAACATTTTGTATTACTTTCTGACAGGTGACAGAATTTCTCTCTCGGAATTGTGCTCGGTTTTTATAGTATTGAATTCCTGACTAATTATTCATCTGAATTTCAGCTGTATACCATTGCGCGATTTTGACTATGTGTTCAACTATCTTATGTACACTAATGTCAGCTTCATAGACAGGTATGTATGTTCATGGAAATTGTTTCTTGTGATTTCTCATTCTTACTACATAGTTTTATGGATCAGCATCTTTAAACCAGGATCTGTTTGTCAGTACCAGTAATTTATCAAATTTCTTATATCCAGTAGTCACTGCATTGCAAATTCTTTTAAGATTTTGAAATTACATTTCTCTTATTAATTTATTGCTCTTCTTTCTAGCTTCGAGGATCCTGGTCCGCATGGAAGTGGCAGGTACTCGGAACACATGTTACCTGAAGTTGAGAAGAAATACTTCCGCAAAGGTGCACAGGTATGTGCCATATGATGTAGAGGCTAACCATTATTTGTCAATATGCTATGAATTCTATTTATTTGTATCATTCAGAAATAGGTAGGAACTCAGTCTCAGTTCCACCCCCCTCCCTACTATCTTTTGTGTGTGTGGGGGGGGGGGGGCGGTGAGCGATAAAAAGATTTAAGATTTGGAGGTTTACCCAGTGGTCTATATGTATGCACTTACTGTAGTTTCAAACTGGCATTATATTCCGTCTGGCAAGTTTATCGTTTCAAGTTAATGAACTCGACTCTCGTTAGGCCAAATTTGTTGTTGGAAGGTGGCTGCCATGCACATGGTGGGGCTTTTCAGATGTAGAAATATTAATTTTAATTTGAATATTGGATTTTGTGCAGTGGTTCACGATGAAGCGCCAACATGCTATTGTTGTTATGGCTGATAGTCTCTACTACACCAAATTCCGAGATTATTGCAAGGTGATTCCACTGGGTGTTATATATTCGTGTTGCTGATCTTTTATTGGTTAATTTATATGATTCATGCTTCAACCCGTAGCAACTTCTTTAGACATGGAATTGTTATCTCTCTCTCTCTCTCATATTTTTGGATTCTAGCTTGTTTCTTCATTCTATTCAGCTTCCCACTTTTCTTTTCCCGTGATTTTCTCTTGTGATCTATCTTTATTATATGAATTTCATCTAGATGCATACCAGAAATCTCTTTACATTAATCTTGCCACTCACAGGCTTTCCCTTTGTGCTTACTGCTTAAAAACTTTTTTGCTATGTCGAGCCAATATTGCAAGTATTGTCCTAGTGATTGTAAAATTTGAAGCTATATCTCTAGCCCCAAGCTTTAGTACTTGCTACCCCTGCTAAGACACTACGACACACATTAAGACCTGCAAAAGATATAGCTGGGTCTATCATCATATTACCAGCTGAAGTGATGGTTTGGTGATACAATCACTTCAGATTAACAGCTTTATGTATTAGCATATGAGTAATGAAGTCATCAAGTTATGAGTTAGAAATGAGGTGTGGTAAAGAAAAGGTTATGGGCACTATTGAAACCCCAAACATGATTATTATCATTGTCGATGCCACTTGAAATCTGTTACCTTCTGAATAGTGATTGATGGACTGTAACTATAAGTCATATACCACCTCACTAGGTGATGTATAGCATGGACCGTCGTTATTCGAATGGAGCATTTGATTGTGTGTGTAGACTAAGAAAACTCCGCCAGCGTTGCACCAATGCTGCCGGTCCCAAGCCCGGATAAAGGAGGAGGGTTTTGTAGATTTACAGCTAGTCTAATATATCTTCTTTTTAACTTGTCTTTCTTTTTTTTTTCTTCAGATTTGCTGTATTTTATGAATGCTGGTTGCTTTGTCTCATTTTCTTTATGTTCTTTGTGGGGTAATTCAATTTCCATTATGTTCCTCTACCCATGGGTTAGGGTGATCGCGGTCACCAGTGAGTCGCACCATGATGAATTTGTGGACAGACCTTGTACACATACACACCACTTTCAAGCACCGGTCTAGAAACCATGCATTGTAGCATATAGTTTGCTTGGCAGCTGACAGGGGTAAAGAAAAAATTCATCTTTTGACGAGAGAATTCTATGTCACTATGTGCATAACATTTGAGTGACAAGTGAGCTTATATTTACACGTGTTGATTGGTCTGCTTGTTTACGTGTTTGCACATACACACCAATCGCACATATGTTTAGTTGCCATTGTGCATACAAAACCTGTCTTGAGCAATGCTGTCCTTTTCTCTTTCTTTTTTGTTGTTTAAGTTTTTAATGTGTTTCATGCCAATTTACTGACATGGATGTTTCTTTCCCAACAGCCAGGTATGGATGGGCGCAATTGCTATTCTGATGAACACTACTTGCCAACCTTTTTTCATGTAAGGACATTTGATATTTTAGTTCAGCTTCCAATGCATAATATATTTACTGGCTGCTTGAGTGGCATCACTTTTTGAATCATTTCAGACCCAATAAGTTTCTCTGCTGTGCACTTTTCAGATGCTTGATCCCTATGGAGTTGCGAACTGGTCAGTCACACATGTTGATTGGTCGGAAGGAAAGTGGCACCCAAAATCTTACCGGGATCAGGATGTCACCAGTGAGCTCATGAGAAATATTACAGTACGTCTGCCCTTTTTGCTCTTTATTATTTTTGTTCTTGAAAGTTGCACTATCCTAACATAGGAGTAAAGCTGCAATGGAAACTAGCAGACTGACCTTGGCCTACTTGTTATTAGTGAAGTGTGGCCTCATAATCTAACAATTGATACACCTTTGATTGTGTTATTCTTGCAGTCTATTACAGAGAGTGTTCATGTAACTAGTGACGAAAGGGTAATGTACCGGCAAAAACTTTATTCTGAAATCGATATTCTTGCTTTCAAATGTACATAAATAAATATACTGAAAATAATCATATTTTGTAATGTGCAGAAGGAAGTCATGATCAGGCCTTGCCTGTGGAATGGAATGAGTCGGCCGTGTTACTTGTTTGCGAGGAAATTCTTACCGGATACACTAGACCCCTTGATGAACCTTTTCTCAAACTATACATCAATTTGAGCAGTGGGGGATGATATTCCTTAATTCTGATTCTTTGGTTGGATGGATCAACGGAGTCTCTTCCTCCGACCCACCCCACTTCATCTCTCTCACGTAGATTACGGTGTTGTAAATCGCATCTTACAGAAGGATTGATTGATTGCTCCCCAAACTTGGCTTCTTTTTATTATTTTTTTTTGAAAGTAGAAAAAAGAAAAATGGCAACTAGCAGAGCAGTTAGGGCTGAAACGCGAAAAGGGTTGGAATGTCTGTTACTAGAGTTGCTTCGTTGAGGGGACGGTTGATTTGGATATCGAATTTTTTATTTTTAAACCCCTCCATATTTTGGGGGGTATCTTTTTGTGTTATATTTTAGTATCCGTGACAGAAATTTTTGAATGGACCTTTATTGTAGCGGTTATGGCTTATCTTTTCGTAAGCTGTGAATGTGAAATTGCAAATATTGGACCCGGTGATACCTGTTTTTCGGACGCCCTTTAAGGATCTAATATAGTATATCAAATCTTTTTCAATGTCACTGGGTGGGAAACATAACAAATTATCAATACATTAATTAACAAATTACCGAAAGCACTTGGCTGATGGGGCCAAAGCAAAACCACAACTCAGAAAGAAAATTAGAAACTATTAGCTTCTGGTACAACTTTCTGTCAAGGGCTTTTTCTCGCCACAACTCAGATTGAACTGGTGCCTTAAAATGAACTTTGATAACATCATCCTGCAACAAGGCAGCACTGCAGAAGAGTAAGTCGACTTGATGCGTTTAATAAAGAGAGGATGAAAGACTGAAACATGAGGATCAAGCAGCATGGACTTTTGATTTAAAGGAAATAGACCAAGAGAGCCATGTTGTCTCTGGAAGAAGTTCAAAGATAAAGAAAACGGCATACAGAATTCAAACAATTCCTGACTTGCAATAAGCTAAATCATGGGGAAATACCTGGCATCAAACAACTACCAGGCTTTGCAGTAAATTGAAGCCATTGCAGTTGTCACAGTAATCCAGAGGAGTAACTGCAATTCAGCAATAATTCATACTAGGTGTAAGATCATGAGAATTTTTCTTACAGCTGCAATTTGATGCAATTGAGGCTAAAAAAAAATTTGCTTTAAAGCACCACTGCATCTCGAATGATTGAGTGCATAATCATCGGAATAAGTTCATTTGAAATGCTATGTGCAGCTGGAGTAGCGCTGCTTAATTTAAAGCATCCCCTAAGAGGTAGCCCAGTCATATGGCTTCAAAATACACAAGGTCTCAAATTCGATCCATTCCCACATCCCCTTGGGACTTACAGCATGATTAGTGCAGAACAGCCAGGAGTAGGGGTGGGTATCAGGCTGGGTGCCCGAAAAATCAGGTGACACATTATGTCACCTGAGACCAACCCAAACAGTAGCGGTACCCAAAAATATCGGGTATCCGACGAGTTGGGTTCGGGTATCTGGCAAGTGGGGAAACAGATATTGGCTTGCATTACTCACCAGTCACCATTGAGTAAAGCTACACGCAAGAGAAAGAAGAACATCTGTTTACGGAACATTGGGGAATCATCGAGCTTTGCAAAATGCATGTTTAACAAAAATGAAAAATCTAAAAAATTTCACATCACATTGATGCTGCTCCACCTTCTTCTCAGAGCAAACCACAACCTTTAACACAAGTCCAATGCTCGAAAACCAAACAAGATCTCTCATTTCCCTCCGATCTCAACTAGTCACTGTACCAGCAGCCACCTGCACTTCCAATTCCACATTTCAAATTGAGATAATAAAAATAAAAAAAATCTCCAAGCCAGGCCAGTGCACAACAAGCTAACACAGTGAGTCACACAGCAGAAATCGAACTTGATTTTCGTTGTTTACAGAACCCTAGAGAAACATCAAGAGAGGGAAGAGAGAGAGAGAGAGAGAGAAAAACCATTTGTTTGTAATGAGTAAAGTAAGTCAAGCCATCTAGGCGGCTTGGGAGTTTAGGTGAGTTAGGTTAGGTGTCTCATCAAAGGTTTTTTATGTTAATTAATATTTATTTTAAAAATTTCGGGTACTCGATCAGGTGTTTCAGGCAGTATCTAATAACCGACCCGAATAATTACAAGCTGGGTTCGAGTTACCCGCCAACCAAAATTTTGAACAATCACCCAATCCAGCAATAATGAAGTGAGGTGGGCCCTGAAAACCCGGATTCGAATACCCACCCTCAGCCAGGCGCGAGTCCATATTCCAAATCTAATGGAAATCACTAATAATGCACACACTAAAAATTCCATTATGATCCAAGCACGAGGTGCATATTCCATTCATAATGCTTCCATCTCCGAATTGGCAAAGCAAATATACTATGACTATATTTTAAATGTGAACTCAGGGCAGCATAGTAAGTAGCTACATTCCTTCACACGCACACACGAGAACACACACACACACACACCGTTGTTTACTTATTACCAAGCATATTATTCGGTGGCGGACGTATGAATTTTCCCAACCGGATGCACAAATTTAATAAAGTTATAAATCATAATTGTCCCCTACGCGTTTTCATACTTTGAAAACGTTTGATTACATCATCATTTGTAACGTTCCTAAGCAAATCTTTAATTTTTAATAAAACATACAAGACAATAATTTTTAAAAATTTATCACAAATTTGGTTTCCGTTTAAAAATTTCTCCATAATCACTAAAATCAAATTCCTTCAAATCAACCACAATTTGGAAATCTACACAAATAAAACAAAAATCTCATAAATCAGATTTGGGTAAATTGTATAATATAACAAATTATTATTTTAAATAAATTTTAACAAAATTTCCCCCAAGTGGGGGCAACTGCCCCAGACCCCTAAGCCTCCGTCCGCCTCTGATATTATTCCACCCACATTAACCTTGCTAAACAGAGTAGAACATATCATCAGCTTTTTCTCACACGTGCAGGAGTTAATCTTTCAATTTCTAGTTTCTTTTAACATCAAATTAGGAGCATCAATTAAAGATGGTAAGATATATGGAAGCCGGTAAGCTTTGTATTACTCTAGAAAAAAGATTGAACACAGATGGTGATACATACGCCATACCTGGATGCGACCAGCAGCTGCAGCAGGGAGCAAGAACAGCAGCGAGTTTAAGTCGAGGAAATCAACCTCTCCAGAAGATAAAGTCGTCTGCAATCTTACCCCTTTCAAACCCAAAAGGACTCACCTTATGCACTTTATACAACCGAGCTGTCAGCAGCCGCGAGTTCAAGCAGAGGCAACACTGCTGAAACCAAAGCATACCACTCACCTCTTCATACAACTATCTTTGTTAAATGGAAGAGAAAGTAGCAAAATAAGATTGTCTTCTTTTCAAATGGTGAGAGATGAATTGAATAGCTGTTAGCATGTTTTAAGTGATCTGAAGCTTAGCACTATCTGACGAATTAGTGAGTACGTCCAGGGAAGAACGAATAGACTAAAGGGGGCAACCCCCCGTAGTATTGAGAAACTTGCTTTCTACTACCGCACTATGAATTTGTAATTTTTTGAAAATAAATAGAGTAATTTTGTAGTTTAAGAAGACTTTTGCCCCTAATTTTTTAAGAATGATTCTGCATTTAAGTAATGTTTCCCCACATTTAAGTAATTATGGAACCAAAAGAGATTAATACCACCTTCTTCGTAAGTAAATACTCCCTCCATCCCATATAAATTGTTTTTACTTTCCATTCAGTTTGTCGCCAAAAAAAGTCTCATTTCTAAACTTTAGTTATAAATTCCATTGTTATTAAAAAAAAATGTTTCCAAATACATACTGTTGCTCTTATGTACAACAAAAAGAAAAATAAATGAATGTAATCTTAGTGCAATATCAAAGATCTATATTATAATTAAGCTCAGTCTTTCTGAAAAGTTAACTACTGGTCAGGATTCATTTTTATAAAACATAACTATTGGCCAGGATTAAATCTTTCTAAAAAGTTAACTATTGCCAAGATATTCCTAGATTTCGTGAATCCCGGTAACAATATAGGAGATATCTAACTTAATTCATACGTTTGCCTTCCTATACTCTGTATCATTTTCCTTCTCTGCATCATTTTCCTTATATTCTTTGTATCCTTTCCCTCTTCATTATATAGCGTTTCTCTCAAGGATAAGGCTGGTTCTCTCCCTCAAGTTTGTTAAAATCTAGCAGGGTACCGCCCCTATGTCCCTGAATTTTTTTTTTACAAAACTAACTTAAATATTTTTTTTCACTATTGGATGATCATATTGTTTTAATTGATTACCGAGAGGTGTTCATTCTAAATTGATTATTTTGAATACTGACACCGTCCGATACTGACGTCGTCTCATACTAGCGTCGTGCCATAGGCTCGGGTACAAAATCTAGTATATAGGAAATGAAAACCTATTATTGCAAATTTTGAATTTCATAGGACTCTTCTTTTGACAAAGAGATTTTTTTGTTTTTTGATAGATCTTGTTTTGACAGAGAGATCGAAGTTTATTTGTTTTTAAGATGAGTACCACTCATAGCAAAATAAACTATTCATACAAGTTTCGAGTTTTATAATGCGGTAGACTTTCTTCTGTTTTTTATGAAACTATATATTTTAGGATAGATATAGCACAAAATTGGCCAGATGAGTACCATTTCTAGCTAATTAAAATATTCATAGAAGTTCTGAGTTTTATAATACAATAGACTTTCATAAATTTGTAATTTTCCGTAACTATATATTTCTGGATAGATATAGCAGAAAATTGGCCCCCTTACTGAACATTTCTGGCTCTGCCACTTTGCACATCCAAGTGAAAACAAAGAGGAGCTTGAAGTAACTTTCTCTTTTTTTCACTGGCCAAAGGTATTTCTAGATAGTTTACAGTCCCCCCCACACACACACAAAATTGTTTAAACCTAGGTCTGCCTGACTGAATTAAGTTGTGAAACAGACTGGACGGTTGTCAAATAATTTATGAAAATTATATGAAGTCAAAAGAGAGAAATGAAGGGCACATAAGGTACATACCTGCATGATTTGCAGTGAAACAAGCGAGAGCTTCAAGTGTAGTAATAAAAGATAGCAAATTGTAGCTTTGCTAAGATCCTTCTTTGAAACCACAAAATACTTTGGCCAGTTTATTGGCCTTCTGTACCTCCCCTCTTGAACAGAATGAAGCAATCTCCGCATAAAAAGAATTGAAATCAAATGACTGAGGAATTCCACACAGATTACCATCATTTTTCACCACCTGGTCAAAGTTGTCTCCATTGCTTAATTTCAAGTCTGAACCAGTTTCATTAGTGGAGACAACAGACTTTGATTCAATTGTACCAAACACACTCCTATCATTATGAGCACCAGACCTCCTTCCTATGGGGAAAAACATAGCTCCAACTTCATCCAGGACAGTAATTGCTTCTTTTATACTTCCTTGGTCACATAAGAATTCAAGAAAGTGTTCCACTGACTCCATCTCACCCCCAGTGTCAACTCTGTTCAACAAGTTGAGAACAGATGGGGTTTGAAGCATCTCTCTTAAAACACTTCTCGACTCTTCCATTCGTCCCTTAGAATAGAGACCTCTTGCGAGATACAAAAAACCCAAGAAATCAGGAAATATCTCTTTCCTTTTGAAATCAAAATACGATTCAAGAGCCCCTTCCATATCACCATTTTGGCAACAACCATAAATAACGGCCCTAACCGTGAATTCATCCGGCTTTAGGAAATTTGCCTCCAGATCAAGAATCAGCTTCAATCCATCCTGTAATTGACCCAGCTTGCAATATCCATGGATTAATGAGTTATAGACACGTGTATTTGGCTCCATTCCCTTGAGAATCATCTTCTCCAACAACTGTCTGGCATTGACCATGTAACCTTCCTTAGATAAAGTGTCGATAAGTGTTGCATATGTAATTTCTGACGGAACTATATCAATCTTTTCTAATGAATCAAATAGCCTAAAAGCCTCAACAAAACATCCTTGGCGGCACAATCCATTTATAAGTGAGTTATACATGATAATGTTAAGCGTAATTCCCTTTTTCCTAGCTAAAGCACATAAATCTAAGGCCTTCCCCATATGTCCTCCTTTACAAAGGCCATCAATCATGATCGAGTAATCGATTACATCCATGAGGGGTAAATTATCTTTCACTCCCATTACAAGAGTATATGCATCCACTACCCTACCATTCTTTGTTAGTTTCTCAAGAACTGAGACAGGGAAAGTAACACTCCCTGTGTTCCCCTTCTTTTTCTGGTGGAACTTGAGGGCGAGTTTCACATCCTTCATACATAGATAACATATTATTATCGTGATTGCTTTAGGTTCTAGAACTCCATACTTCACAAAGTTAGTTAAAATGGCTTGAGTAAGCAACATTTTTCCATCACAAATAAGCAAATCCAAGATTGAATAATAAGACCTAATGGCCACCACTGACCCTTTCCTCCACATCACCATGTAAACATCATTTGCAGCCTCAGAGAATCCCCTCTGGCAGAGAAAACAGAGAGCATCATTACATATGATACCAAACCTTTCACGCGCTAAAAACTCAACCTTGAAAATATATTCCAGAATTCCTTGTGCTCCTTTGTCTCTAAAAATCGCTTTGAGAAGCATTGTATGAATGCCTACATCCAAAGGCAATTCTCTCTCATTGATTTCTATAAATACCTCAACCGCCATATCTACCATACCCTTCTTGCAGAGCCCATGAATAATACAATTGTAGCACGCAACAGAAGAAATCGATGTCCTTCTGAACTCGTCAAATATCTCAAGCGCCTCGTCAATTCTACCAACTTTGCAGTATCCATCAACCATAGTACAATAAGTAACGTGATTTGCAGCCAAACCCATTTCTGGCATTCCCTTGTAAAGCCCAAGAGCATTCTCAAATGACCCCACCATAAACAGGGCCTTGATAAGTATGTTACACATAACAACATCCATACAAACTTGGGCATCTTCCAGTCTCCTCTTTGTCTCCAGCATTCCCTTAGCATCCTCTTCCTTGATATACCCATGTAATAATGTACTATAAGTAACAGCATCTCCAAGTACACTTTTTGAAACCTCATCTGCCTCAGCCATTCTCCTGGCTTTGCACAAGCCATTTATCACCGTGTTATAAGTGACAATGCTGGGGTGAATTGCCTTTTTCACCATTTCATCAAGTAAACTGAAAACGCGGTCAAAATCACCACTCCTGCAGACACCATCAATTAAAGTAGCATAGGCAAATTCATCTGGTACCATCCCTAAATCTTCCACCATCTTGAAAATTGTGAATGCCTCCTCCAATTTCCCTTTCTTGCAAAAACCCGAGATGATTGCAGTACAAGTGATCAAATTGGGTATTAATCTATCCTTTCTCATCTTATGCAGAAAACCAATTGCCTTTTCCACATTTCCTTCCTTTGAAAACCCATCCACAAGTATAGTATAACTAATCATATCCAATTCTATCTTTCTTTCAACCATCTCTCTATGCTTCTGCAACGCCTTACCAACATCTCCTTCCCTAAAACTCTCGTAAACCCAACTACCATAAAACACAACGTCAACCATTAATCCATCTTTCTCAATCCTAGAAACCAAACCACACACCTCTTCCACCCTACCCAACCTACAATAAGCACTCAAAACAGCAGTATAGGTTACAATATTTGGCTGTAAGTTGGTCAACTTCAGAGCATTTTCATAAAACCCAACAGCAAGTTCATGCTTACCGATACTAACAAAACCACAAATAACAGAACTAAGAACAAAATTATCAAAAGGGTACTTAACTTTCTCATGAGCCATCATTTCCAAAACCTCAATCGCTCTATCCATCTTTCCTTGACAACTAAAACAACGAATTAATGAACAAAAAGTAAAAGAAGAAGGCAATATACCATCAATCTTCAAGCAATCCTGCAACACCAAAAAACCCATTTCGGGGTCTTTCCGATCAACACATAAGCCTTGAATTATCGAGTCACATAAACGACTTTGCTTCGTAATTGAAGTGCCCAACATCGAGGTCTTGATAAAGTGTAGAGCTGCTTCGTATTTGCGTTCGTAAAGGAGAGATTTTGCAAAGATTGAGTGGGTGAAGGAGTCTCCATTAATGTGATTTGAGCTCAATTGGGAGAAGAAATGGAGAATAAAATTGAATTTGTGAGATTGAGAGAGAAAGAGAAGGAATTTGTTGAAGTCTTGGAGGGTTGGAGTGAAGCAGCTTTTGAGGAGGGTTGGGAGTGAGGGAGGAGGGCGTCGTCGGCTCCGACGAGGAGGAAGAGGAGGGGAGAGAGTGGAGAAAGCTTTCGGTTTCGACAGCTTAGAGAGAATCATTGGCGTCAGGCTTGGATTATGATGTTGGACTATCCTTGAGGTTACTCTTGTTTCATTTTTCTTTTCAATCCCCCTTCGTAAATGCCATTAATTTCAAGATGTTTAAGATGTTTCGTTTAATAAAAACTAGTTTTACACTCTTACGCTAGAGGCAATGATAAAAATATTTTTTAATTAAATAATATTTAAATAAAATGAAGAAGCAAATCAAAATTAAAAAAATAAATTAAGAAAAACAATGTTGGAAATAACTACTTAAATATAAATATATCATTTTACTGGTAATATTATGGATTTTGAATTTTTTTTATAAACATCATCTTCATCGAATATTGATATATTCAAGCCAAAACGGTTTGTTACCCTAAAAATTGATATACGATACTACCAATGGAAATTGTCATATCTGGAAATTGAAATACAACCTCACATAATGGAGACAATAACATTTTTTGAATAAACATTTTGTCCCCATCATTGCTTTTATTAAAAAAATTAGCTTCAACAACGTGATTCTTAAGCTTAGTAATGATTAGTCTTGTTCTATTGCATTATCTTGCAACAGGGTCAATGTTTTCTTAACAACATCACCGAAACACCAATCTTAAGTGTTAATTCATGGTTCGACAATCTTGAACACTTTATACTATTCAAAAACTCTGTAGAGTAAATGTTTTCAAATAAAGTTGTGTTGTTCTTGCCCTCAACATAGAATTTGAAGTCAAATAAGTTCTTTCTTTTATGTCATTATTATAAAACATATGCTCATTTATGGTGTCAACAACATCAAGTGTCGGGACAAAGATAGTTCTTCCTTGCAAATATGATACATCATCAAAAGACTCAAAAATGACGGATATATACTTTCAACAATTTACTCGATCAAATTATCTGATGTATTAACCAAAATATCATTTGGAACTTCTATTGTTGCAACACAATTATTTTCACCACCATATATACCGTTCGTCGATACTTAAAATTCACTCAGAAAATGCCTTTAACACGAGACCGCATTAGTCATTGTCAAGAGTTTGTAGTCTCATGTTTTTTTGTAAGTTTCAAAACTTTGCAATGTGTCCATAAATAGTACAATTTGTGATCATGTTAATAAAAATCATGTTAAATTTTTACAACTTTACCCTTACTTTTTCTACCAACTTTAATTATAGTCACATACTCAAATGCATTAAAAGAAATCACATATTTCACCAATATTTATAATACAATAAACTACTTTTTATTAAATGGTGTGTCGGGTCGTCAAAGAGAACCATATTTTAAAAATAGAGGAAGTATTTTATTTTATCGTCCGAGATCTATTATATACTAAATTTTTAAATATATTTCTCAATGTTATTTTGAAAAGAATATAAAGCTGAATTTGTGAGATTTTGAATTTATTTGAAAGGATAAATTTATTTTTTACATTTCTTAATATTTTTTATTTAACAATTATTCATGCTTATAAAAAATATCTAACTTTATGGTTCGACTATATCAACTACTTCATTGTTTATTTCAGTTGGGACTAACTATTTCCTTGCAACTCTGACTTTGAAAATTCGGTCGGATCTTTGTTTGTGGATGTCTCTTAGGACGAATGGTTTGAAAGTCATAATAGTTGCAGTACAAATTTTGGGTTCAAAATGTCTAAAGATTATTTTGTGATGGTTTTTTTTTTTTACTTCGTAGAAAATTGGTTGAACATCTATAAAGAATATCCACAGACTTTTATATATATGTGATGGAAAATAAAAGATCCAACATGATATTGTGAATTGTGTTGAGAATACCAACAGTTTGTGTGTATTCAAAGGTCCTAGAAATGTATAAATATATTCTTGTCAACTTATCCAATAATATTAAATGGTTAGTATAAAAACTAAAAAATAAAACAAAACAAAGTGTTTCACCTTCTAATGTTTCCATTTATGGAAATAAGTTTTAGGCGGGAAAATCACGGTTGTCATTATATATATATATAGATGCTAAGGTTTACCACTAATTTTACGGTTATTGTTACTATTAAATCTTGGTAAAGATCAAATGTGTTTAAGTGAAAAATAATATCGTCCTTTAATAAGATTTGATGGTATCAATGATTGTAAAAGTAATGGAAAAGCTAGTATTGTTGTTTATTTAAACAAGATATTTTTTTCTAAAAACTCATGTGTACGATTTTCATAATATTTCAACTTTACCCTCTACTTGATATTAAGAGCATTTACGATGGTTGTAGACACCTTATCAAATATCAATAGACACCCCATCAAATACAATCTATATTACAATATAGCTTGGGAAATATGCATGCAATTGACCTGAGATAAGTAACAGTTGAGATTTATTGTTTTACTTTAATCTTATGGCCGTAATTTCTTCCTCATGTCGCAAGTGTGAACGACGATTTTGCATGCATTTGTTCTCCATTCCACTTTCTCTCCCACACAAAGGATAACTGCGACTCCTTCCGCCTCTTTCCTCGATTTCATTGTTCTCTTGCCTGCAACTTTTACTCCCTTCCTCTATTTGGTGGACTATCTACAAAACCCTTATATCTGTCTTTGTAACCTTCAGGCGAAAGAGGAAATCTCTCGATTTATATCCCTCTCTACATCAAAAATGGATTTTCTTTTTCGTCACAGCAGCTTCAGGTGGAAGGTAATCTTTTCAATTTTGTTTGTTCTTCGATTAGATTTCTTTCTTTCTCTGCCCTTTACCGATGATCTTTATGCTAATTTTTTTTCCTGTTATTACAGTGTCCCTCACCAAATTCTTCAATCAACCCACCCGAGAGAGTTATCACTCCACCACTCTCTTCGCATTATTGTTTTAATTGATTACATGTGAGTGTTGCCGATCAACTGTCTTCTGTGGTAGCTCAAATGTCTCCAAAGTCCGGTAATTTATCATTTCAACCTTTTAATTTTGTGTAATTGGAAATATATTTGGTAATCCGCTTATAAGTGAATTGCGAATTTTAGGGTTTGGGTAATTCAATTCAATTATCATATTTGCTATCTCTTAGATGTGTTTCATTGTTGTAACGACATGTTTTTGTGTTGCAAGATTGATTGGCTCCATTTAAATATGGTATACTTTAATTGATTGGTATTAGTATATATATTGGATGCCATGATTTGGAATCTAATGTCGTTAAATGCAACTTAAGTTGAAGATATTGGGACTTAGTATATGCATAGAAAGTGTTGGAGATATTTCTTCTTTGGATTTTCAAACAAATCATCCGGTTTTAGTTTTAGATAGGTTCTGCGACACCATGAGATTTGTGTTGATTTTATTGAACAATATTTAAATTCCTTGAGGCATGGATCTCTATTCGATGATTTATAGTTCAAATACATTTTAATTGCAGTTGTTGCTTGCAAGTTGTTTTCTGGTGAGTTTCTTCATTCCTAGGTTTCTTGAGATGATGAGAAAGGTTAGATGTCAACCTCTTTAATCGCAATGAGCAAGGCGAAACCAAAATTGGAATGGAAACACTTTTATATCATAGTAAAAACATGTCTAATTGAGGCTTTGGTTGCCCCTTACACCATTTCACTTTTTATGAATGTCAATAGGGATAATTACTGTAATTAATGCAACTTGGATTGTAAGAAGAGTCTAAGAAAATTGATGGAACTATCTGGCATTAAAGACTTCGTGAGCCTCGATCCTTGCTCACAAAAAGTCATTCAATGTTCAGTTGCATGCTTTGCACCTATCAATTGCATGTTTTGGTTTCCATAATGATTGGCTTAATTTGTATATAATATAGTGATCTTATGAATTCAATAAGAGCTATATGTGGAACATTTTCTTTGAAATGTTTCAAATGATGGGGGTTGGACTAATAGTATATATATACTACTACTTTTATAATAATAATAATAATAATAATAAATTCTACTGTTTGAAGAACTATATGAGAAAAAGGGAAAAAAAGTGAAGGAAAAAGTATAATGGACGAAGTCCATATTTTTTTTATAAGTAAAAACAAGTCTTGATCTTTAGCTTGAAATGAATTTCCTTTCCATCCTTTTATCCCAGTTCAGTCTATTTACTTTATCAAGGGCCTCATCGTTGTTAAGTAATGCTTACTCATGCCTATAAAATCTTTTTTTATGTAATTTGACAATAAAAAAATATTTTGAAATGTATCCTCCCTTTTTTTTGTTTCAATCTTGAATTTGAATTTCCTCCATTTCAAACTGATTAGTGGTTGGTTTTTAATTATTGAACTATCATGTATTTATTTACATGATCTAAATCTGATCATGTTAAGTACGAACATATTCAAAAGCAACAAGTTGGTTTTTTATTATAACACATCTTCTTTTATGCAATTTTTATTCCATATTCATGCATGTATTCAAACTTGGATGCCACTCATGTGCTCTAACCTTTGCAGAAAATTGATAAAACTTTTATAAAATCACATTTCAGTTTCAGTTTCTATCATTCACTCATTATAATCCATTGATAATTATTTTAACTGTTTTAATGTTTTATTAAAACCTTTTAAGTTTTGCTCATCTTTAGTGTAGTCTGCTTGCATAGTTACATCATAATTTTGCAATTTACGGTTTATAGACTTATAGTTTGTGATAATCTATTGTCGTATCTCTAACTCAATTTAGTTTCAAATTTAAGTTTTGCTCTACATTTATATAAATACATGAATCTGAATTGAACTGAACAACATAGTTTCAATAAAGATAATGAAGCCTTTTATAGTACTTCTATTTCATTTTTTTACCCTCTTTATATCTATGCAGCAACAAGTTATACTAAATGGGCCGACCCTCAACTTCAAGAAAAGGAAAAGAATCATATCGGTTCTTTGAAAAGACGGGTATCCCTCTATTTATGCTAAAGCCATGATATAAAAAGAAAACCAACACCTAAGGGATTGGACTTACGACTACGACTGCCATCGCCCATTGGTGCCTGCGTAGTATAGCTGATAGTTTGGCATGTTAATATATGAGGTCTTTGTACCTGAGTTAATGGCACATATTAATGTATGCTTGACGGTTGGTTACTTAGGATGGAGTTGTGCGCCAATTTGGTGTAAGGATTTTTGAATGTTTAATTATGCGAGTGCATTAATAACAATGACTCTTTTTTATAAATGATGAGTCACATACTTGTAGCCACTAAAATGTGTTTTTTCTTTAGTTTTTGAGTTTTGTCATCTTTTCGCTGTGTATGGTAACATTAATTCGACCCCTGCAAAATCTATTCATTTGCATACTACATGATCCATACATTAATCAAGTTTCAGACACCGTACCATAAGCACGAGCATGAAATCTAGTATTTCTAAAATTAGCTAATTCACCCCCTAAAATATTGGCGTTTTTAATCGAACACTGCGTTCTTCCTATTGATGGGTCTTTATATATAAGATAATTTGTTCATCTCATTTGACGATTTTCTTTCATATTTTTTTATCCATTGCTCATTTCTATTAAATTAGTGTATGTGTGTGTTTTTTTTCTTTTTGCACTTCTCATTCAAATTACGGGTATTTTTGTAATATTAAAAAGTGTGACACGACTTCATTTAAGTAAAAGTAATTGAAATAATCAAAACATATAATATATTTTTTATAAGATATACAATGTGAAGTATGCATTTTTTATTCCAATTGCGGTAGAAAAATAGAAATCAAAAAGAGGAAAATATATTGATAGTCGTGTTTATTAGTTAAATGATGTCACTAATTTATAAGGTTATAAATGGTGCTCATTAGAGTTGAAACTTTTTAAAGGGTTTCTAAAAAGATTTCATATAGGGTGCTCATTATCCTTTATCATGATAGATAACACTAGTGTGTTTCACCATATGGAATGGGTAGGATTTAAGTCCCGTAGTGTTGTCTTGGAGATTAATTTAGTTGGGTTGTCCCTTTGAACCTAAACCATGGGATCTCCAATCAACTAGGTGGGGTTTGCTGCTAAATTATTCTTTATTTCGTAGGCTTTAGGCCCATTCCCTTCGATGAGTTGCATACTTGCTCTCGAGACAGACCTTTAGTTAGTGGATCTGCTAGGTTGTCTTTCGATCGAATGTAATCGATGGTGATCACTCCATTTGAGAGAAGTTGCCTAACGGTATTGTGACGCCTTCGTATGTATCGCGATTTACCGTTATACATATTATTTTGTGCCTTTCAATTGCGGCTTGGCTGTCGCAATGGATGCATATAGCTGGCACTGGTTGTGGCCATGCTGGAAGATTTTCTAGGAAGTTTCGTAGCCATTCGGCTTCTTCCGTTGTTTTATTTAAAGCGATAAATTCTAATTCCATTGTAGATCTTGCGATGCAAGTCTGTTTGGAAGATTTCCATGCGATAACACCACCCCCAAGTGTAAATACAAATCCACTTGTGGATTTCGAGTCGTTAGTATCAGATATCCAGTTGGCGTCACTATAACCTTCTATTATTGTTGGATAGTTGGAATAGTGCAACCCATAGTCTTTAGTGTATCGAAGATACCCAAGGACTCTTACAATAGCCTTCCAGTGATCATGTTTGGGATTGCTATTAAATCTGCTCAAACGATTGACTGTTTGAGCAATATCTGGTCGCGTGCAATTCGTGAGATACATTAGACTTCTAATTGCACGAGAGTATTCAATTTGAGATACACTTTCGTGTAGGTTCTTTTTGAGATGAAAGTTTGGGTCAATTGGAGTTTTTGCAATACTATTATCACCATTTTTGAATTTCTCCAGTAATTTCTCGATGTAATGAGATTGTGATAATATGATCTCCTCGGATGTTCTAGATATTTTAATATCTAAGATGACATCAACTATCCCAAGGTCTTTCATGTCGAACCTGTTGGCCAACATTTTCTTGGTGTCCTTGATCATGTTGTCGTTATTGCCGATGATGAGCATGTCATCTACGTAGAAGGCAGATAATGACGTAACCATGTTGTGTATTTTTTATGTACACACATTTTTCACATTCGTTGATCTTGAACCCATTTGCAAGTACTACGTCATCAAAACGTTTATGCCATTGTTTTGGTGCTTGCTTTAATCCGTACAATGATTTGACCAATCGGCATACTTTCGTTTCATTGCCCGGAGCTATGAATCCTTCGGGTTGATTCATATAGATTTCTTTTCGAGTTCCTCATTTAGGAAAGCAGTCTTAACATCCATTTGATGTATGTTAAGACCGTGTAGAGCTGCAAAAGCAATTATTAGTCGAATCGACGTAATTCGAGTTACAGGGGCATAAGTGTCAAAATAATCAACACCTTCATTTTGATTAAATTCTTTTGCGACTAATCATGCTTTATACTTATCAATGGAACCATCGGTTTTTAATTTTCTTTTGAAAATCCATTTACAGCCCAATAGTTTACACCCCTTGGGAAGATCAACTAATTCCCAAGTGTGGTTTAGCATAATGGAAGATATTTCGCCATTAATGACTTCTTTCCATTGAGGAGCTTCGGGAGTAGACATTGCTTCTTTGAACGTGCGAGGTTCATTGTCCACTATAAATGTGGTCACAAAGTCGGGTCCGAAGGTTTTAGTTATTTTTGCCCGTTTGCTCCTTCTTGGTTCATCATCCGGTGCAGCTGGATGGTCTTTTTGGACTATGTCCATGGGACCAATGTCCGTGGGGACCTCGTTCTCATATTCACTTGTGTTCCAAGGAAATAAGCGTTTTCCATTAGTATTTTGGTTATTTTTTAATGGAAATACGCTTTCAAAAATGTGACATTTCTTGATTCTAGTATTATATTTACTTCAATATTTGGATTGTCAGACTTGTGCACTAAGAACCTATGGGCACTACTCCGAGCTGCATATCCTATGAAGATACAATCCACGGTTTTTCGACCGATTTTCATCTTTTTAGGTAATGGTGCTACCACTTTGGCCAGGCACCCCCACACTTTGATGAATTTGTAAGAAGGTTTTCGACCAGTCCATAATTCATAAGAAGTTTGCTCCAATTTCTTGTGTGGTAACTTGTTGAGCAAGTAATTTGCTGTGAGCACTGCCTCCCCCCACATTTCGTCGGGTAGGCCTGATTGAATTAGTAATGAATTCATCATTTCTTTGAGTGTGCGATTTTTTCCTTTCCGCAATCCCATTGGATTGTGGAGTATAAGGAGGAGTCACTTGATGAATTATTCCATGTGCTGCACAAAAGTCTTTAAAAAGATGTACGTACTCACCTCCTCGATCAGATTTGAGAATTTTTATCTTTTTCTCAAGTTGATTTTATACTTCGTTCTTGTACATTTTAAATGTCTCGAACGCTTCGTCTTTACTATTTAGCAAATAAAGATGACAATAACGTGTGATATCATCAATAAAAGTGATGAAATAATTTTTCCCGCCACATGACTCTATGGATTTAAAATCACATAGGTTGCTATGAACTAGTTCTAGTGGTCGAGTGTCACGTTGTATTGTTTGAAAGGATGTTCTTGTTTGTTTGGCCTCAACGCATATTTGACATTTTTCCTTAGTGTTGATTCGAGCTTTTGGAATTAATTCAATTTGTATTAATCGTCGTATAGAATCATGGTTAACATGACCTAGTCTAAGATGCCAAATATTAGAGTGCTCAAGCAAGTAAAAAGAAGATGTAGATGTTGTATTATTAATACTACTACTGTTGGGTGGGGTTACCACCATTACATTACACTTGAACAAGCCCTCATTGAGGTAACCCTTGCCCATAAAAACTCCACTCTTAGTTAGTACAAATTTATCGGACTTAAAGACCAACTTGAACCCATGCTTTATTAAAAGGGAGCCGGAGATTAGGTTTTTCCTAATATCCGGGACATGGAGGACATTGGTGAGCACCAATTCCCGTCCGCTGGTCATCTTCAATTTCACTTGCCCTTTTCCTTCCACTCAAGAGGTGGAGGAGTTGCCCATGAATAGCTTCTCGCCGGACCTCACTTTGGAGTAAGATGAGAACATCTTTGCATCACCGCATATGTGACGTGTGGCCCCGGTGTCCACATACCATTCACGACCCGTGCCGACCAAGTTTGTCTGGGAAACCACGGAGATCATGCTGATGTCTTCATCAACCACGTTGGCTTCTTTGCAGACTCGCTTCTTTCCTCGGCACTCCGCAGCTTTATGGCCTTTCTTATCGCAGTTGAGGCACTTGCCTTTAAACTTGTATTTGTGCTGCTTGGACGTCCCTTCCCCGGAGCTTTTACGCTTCCCGTTCTTGGAGTCTTGTTCAACCACATGTGCCCCTTCTATGGGGCGAAGCTGCTTCTTGTCGGCGACCCGGTTATTCTGCTCAATCATTAGCCTTAGAATCAAATCCTCTAACGACATATCTTTGCGCTTATGCTTGAGATAGTTTTTAAAGTGCTTCCACGAGGGAGGTAGCTTCTCGATCATTGCCGCAACTTGGAATGCTTCTGAAATTATCATCCCTTCGGCTGTTATCTCGTGCAAGATTAGTTGGAGTTGTTCAACATGTGTCATTACACTTTTGGAATCATTCATAACAAATTCTAAAAACCTAGCAACTACGAATTTCTTCGAGCCGGCATCTTCGGTTTTGTACTTCTTTTCCAATGATTCCCAAAGTTCTTTGGCTGTCTTAAATGGGCTGTATACATCGTATAACGAGTTATCCAGTCCATTTAAGACGTAGTTCCTGCAAAGGAAGTCGAAGTGTTTCCATGACTCGACAACGGCCACGGTGGTTCGGTCTGTTTCCCCTTCTTTCAAGATAGGGGTTGTTTCCTTCAGGCACTTTGACAGGTTCAATGTCGTAAGGTAGAAGAGCATCTTTTGCTGCCAGCGTTTGAATTCTTTGCCAACAAACTTTTCTGGGCGTTCACCATGAGTGTGAGCGGTGGCATACATCATTTGAGTTTCTGCCATGGGTTGTTGTGCAGCAGCGGGTTCCTTTTCAAAGTTGGAAGCCATGCTGCATACAAAACAGGATTAGTCTTATGCTAAGTTATATGAAACACTATTGTTTCTATACAATCAGCAACCAAATTTTAATAGACATTCCTGTGCAGTCTATGTTGTTTTATGTCTGTGAAACAGATTAAAACAATATATGCTTAAAACAAATTAAGCACTGTTACAGTTAATACAATGAAGTATAAGATGTAAGCAGTTTAAGTACGGAATTATGTATCAGTAAGCATACAAGCAGGCGATTTAAATCGAGGAAAGCCCGGCCGATCGAGATTTTTTTAATAAAAAATAAGGGCGTCGATTCTTGAAAAACAAGCGTTATCGAGGCTTAAACGTCTTTAATTAAGAAAGAAAAACAGACTTAATTAAACTTTAGAACAGGCTGAATGCACTTTTGAAACAAAGTGATAGGCCGTCAGGTTTCAAGGATTACGGTGATTACGCGGAGCATAATCTTTATCTATAGCACAAACAGATTAAAACTGAAGCAGAATCTGTAACATAAACAGATTATAACATATGGGCTGAATCAGAATCTATAGCATAAACAGATTATCACTGATTTATACTGAGGCAGAATCTGTAGCATAAACATATTAATTATGTTCTGGAATTTGTAACATAAACAGATTCATATATGGTCTGAATCTGTTAGTAGAAACAGATTAATGCAGAGTTCTGAATTTCTGTTAAACACAAACAGATTATTAATGCAGTTAATATGAATTTCGAAGCAGTGATTACACAAACGGTTTGTATAATTACGGCCGAGCAGTTTTTAAAGACGAGGCAGAGCCGATATCACAATCAAACTGATCAGTGTGTTGTTCATGTATCAAAACCAAACTGATCAGTTTAAACAAATGAAGTTCTAGAATAGAAGAATAGTCTGTATTTGTAACAGAAACAGATTAGTACTGAGGCCTGAATCTGTAACAAAACAGATTGATATATGGTCTGTTTAATGTAGAGTTCTGAAGTTTTGAGCAGAAACAGATGAGTGCAATAAATGGAATATGTTAACAGACTATAACAGCATGCAGAATCAGAGAAACAGAATCAGTTAACAGACTATAACGACATGCAGAATCAGAGAATCATAATCAGTTACTAGAAGAAGAAGAGGATCTGTCCTTTTGCTGGAAACGAAAACACCAAGCCAAAAAAGTTTTTTGTCTTTAGATTGTTAGGATGGTATGGCCTGATTCGTTTCTATTTCCGGCAATGTGTGTGTGCACAGAATGTTAAAGATCCTCGAGACACTTAAGCTTTTCCCTTAAGACAAAAACTGGCACCGTAAGCGGAGAGATCTTTGAAGTCTCCGAGTTTAGGATACTTACGTGAGTGAAGAGGCCAATCCACCAAGCTTTAGTCACCGAGCGAATTCTCTATATCGAGTAAAAAGATGCGCAGCGTGATTTCATGTGAGCAGTGTGCGGACACACTGCTGCCGAACATGCCGCGTCTTATGTGTTTGGACCTGCACTGAGCTAGGTCTTCCTTCCTACACAAAAGTGTAGTGGCCCAAGGGCCGAAAGTAAAGCCTCAATGCTTTACTTTATAAAGTAGAGCTTGTTTCATCTTATTCCCAATGTGGGATTCCCACTTTTTCCCTTACATAACTAGCTTATTCAAGTTAGTTTGAAACCAAGTTTCAACAAAAGCAATGAATGTATTTACATTGAAATAAAACTGCATTAATTTACTCTTGTTTTTTTTTTTTTACTTTCCTTTTTTCCTTTTCTTTTACAAGTAGATTTACTCTTGATTTTATGGAAGCTACTTTTCTTCTTTTATGTATTTAATACACTACCCAATGTATTAGTGTTAATTCTTGTTAGAGATTGTGCTCATGGCCCGATTATTTACTTCCGCTCACATGGACTCTAACTATATTATTATGGTAAGTAAGTATCATAATTCTAAGGGGTTCGGGATTGACTTGACTTAACCCACAAGAAATAGAGTTTCTTGTACAATAATATAAATAAGGCAAATAAATTGATAAAACTCTAACATAATACACGACCACAAAAAGAAGACATATTCTTGTGTTGGCCGCCCTATACTCTCTCTCTCTCTCTCTCCCCCCCCATATATTATATCTCACCAAATACTCCCTCTAGCCTAACCACCGAGAGACTTAAATTTGCGGTGTGAATCAGAGGTTGTTATTCGTGCTACGTAGTATTAATCAGACGAGAGAGACTTGCAGGATCAACGTTCGTGACATACAAAGATCGTGGCTTAAGCCGAAAGTCTTCCTCTTCGCTCAAGGTTTAAGTTCACACGAGGTAACTCACGATTCCTCGTAGATATCAAACTTATAGTATATAACCTTCATTGGTATCAGAGCCTAGATGATTGATTGCTTGTTTTGTTATGCCATGAATTGCTTGCTTTTGTTTTTTGGTTTGTTTAATTTTTTTACCCATAATGAACCAAATGGGTTTGATTATTTCATGTTCAAAACGTTTTTTTCTTTGGTAAATTTTATATGTCTGTATTCCCTATGACAAGGCAAACAACATACTAACGTTTCGTTGAAAGCCGTTAGGTATTTTTCAAAATATCGCAAACCCTAGTTTTGTTGAAAAACGATTTTTCCAAAATTTTACATGCATTTTTTTACCTATTTATATTTTGTGAAACCATGGTTTTATGGTTTACAATTGTAGCACTCTGTGAGGGCTTTCCAACGACATATTGTATGCTTAATTTACACTTAAAATGAACGTTCTACGGCCTCGAGAAGTTGGCTCGTGGATCATGTTCGTGAAACCAATTTTCTAGTTTTAAAAATAGGCGTCCCACAACCCCTACTCGTGGCCTCGAAATACGTGTCTTTTATGGCACTCCTTTGGATACAACCAGTACGTGATTGGAATGTAATCGACGAGACGAGTCCATCACCATCCTCCGTGACCTCATCGGAGATCAGAAAGGCGACGCGTAGAGCCCACTTTTCGGTTGGGTGCGTGAAGGCGAGGTCTACAGTCAACCAGTCAACTGTTAACTGGCCAATAGTCAAACTAGTGAATGCTGACGTGGCTTCCACGTCATCTGCCACGCCAGTAAGTAGCACCCACAGTGTTCAAACCTGGATGATGACGTCAGCCCTGCCACGTCAACAATGATGTTAGCTTGTCCAGGAAGCCCACACGCGCAGGTGGCGCGTACGGTGGTTTCTGGCCTTGATTTTTGGACACCTCCGGTGCGTCTGGACCAATTTGGACCTTCTTAGTCCAATGGTGTCATCTATTTTTCTCAATTCAGTCTGGAAGTATTTATTTTTTATTTTTCAGGGTGTAAAAACATATTTTTTGATTTATTAAAAATTCAAAATTAATTTTCAGGGGTTGTTTTGTCATTCTGCGAATGTTTGGGATTGTTAAGTAATTTTTTAAAATTCTTTGTGAATTTTAATCTATTTTTAGCCTAATTAATTGTTGTTTTGAGCTCTAAAATTATGATTGGGACTATACAAGACCCAATATTATTATTTTCAGTAGTGAAAATATTTTTGTACATGTTATGTGCTTGTATGAATTTGTTCTATCTTATTTCTTTTGTTCAAATTATCAATTTTTGAATATTTTTATGTTGTGTATGCCTTTAGTTGTGATTACTAGCCTCGCGGATTTTCCATCCTTACGTGTATGATGTGATTATATTTAGTAATTGATTTTTTGGAACGAAAGTGAATTGAAATATATATGCTTATGTCTCTTTTTCTTTCAACAAATTGTAGTGAAATGACTTCTAAAAATAGACGCACATACCAACTTGGCATGGCTTAGAGAGGCTTACTTGGGCGTCGGGGCACGCCACACCTTGGCATGGTTGGGCATTGTGGCATAGGCATGACACACCTTGGAATGTCATTGCTAGACATTGTTGTGGCATAGGTATGACACAAGTTGACATGGCTTAAAGAGGCTTTCTCGGGCGTCGGGGCATAGGCACGCCACACCTTGGCATGGTTGGGCATCATGGCATAGGCATGACTAGGCATGGTTAGGCATCGTGGCATAGACATGACACACCTTGGCTTTATCCTGTGTCTTCTTGTGTTGGCCGCCCTACACTCTCTCTATCTCCTATATTTTATCTCCTATATTTTATCTCACCAAATACAGGAGAGAGAGAGAATAGGGCGGCCAACACACGATGTATTCTTCTTGTAGCTGTGTAGTAGTAACTTAGGGTTTTATCCATTTACTTGCTTTATTTATATTATTACCAAGAAACTCTATTTCTTGTACATCAAGTTAAGCTAATCTTGAATCCCTTCAGATTATGAAACTAACTTACCATAATAATATAACTTAGAGTCCATGTGAGTGGAAGTAAATAACCGGGCCACGAGCCTAATTACTAACATCTCTCACTCGCACATATGAGCTCATCTCTCTTACCACATTGTATCATCAAAACTCGTTAAACACTGCCTTTTCATACTGGAAATGAAGCGTGCGACCTGACAAGAAAGATAAAGGGTGGAGCACTATACCAAATCACCATCTGACCAGTATAGAACGTCCTCGTTAGAAAACAAAACTCGTCTATACCCCAGACCATATATATACATCAATTTAAGCATCATCAATCCCTCAAGAGCGGTGCTTAAACCTTAACATGTTTGTGTATCAAGATCAATCTCTTGAACCGTATATTCAATATGATCGCCATGACATTGAGACACAAAAATAGAGATGTATATCATACTATCTTCCTTAGACCCTCATACCAATCACTCTTGATTAACTGTTTTCCTAGCAATGCTCCATAGGGCTGTATGTGCATAGCCCGTTGGCCGACATGCCAAAGTAGCATCATCAACATCCAAGTTCATGATATAATTCTAAGTCACATAGGAAATAGTTTGTTTGTAGAAGTCAAAGGAGTTGGCTCATACCAACTTTATTTGCGAAATGGACCATATTGACTCTTCATGAAGTTCTTTATGCACCTGGAATTCGATATAATCTATTATCAGTAGTACAATTGCTAGGACATGGATATTCTTTTAATTTTAGTGATGATCACTTGGATATTTGTTTTGGTGATGATATTTTGGGACATGGTTTTTTGTCAGATGATTTCTTTCAATTAGATTTGTTGGATTCTCATAATTCTTCTGTTAATTCTTCTTTTTGTATGGTTTATGATGATTCTAATTCCGAGTTATGACATGCTAGACTTGGACATATAGGATGACTAGATTGGCTAGAGAAGGCTTATTGGGGGGATGGATTAATGACTACCGCATACATACTTAATCGAAGTGCCTTCTAAATCGGTTCCCACAACCACTTATGAACTTTAGAAAGGTAAGAAGTCTAAATTGGGGCATCTTCATCCTTGGGGGTTGTGCAGGTTATGTCCATAGTACCTCCAATAAGTTTGGAAAACTAGGCCCTGGAGAAAACAAGTGTGCTTTTTATAAGGTATTCAGATACCTCAAAGGGTTATGTTATGTACAGTGGAAAACTTGATGTAGAATGACTGAAACAGAGTCACGCAATGTTTATTTCATTGAGAATGATTTCCTTCAGATATGTGAAGTTAGGAAAGATTTTGAACTTTTTGAGATGAAAGAAGAACTTATGACATCTTTTGGCGAAGGTGGAGAATTGCCTCAACCTAATCCTACGGTACAACATGAGGTAGAACCTATGAAAGTCGTCAATGAGAGTCAATGTGATCTTCATCCGAGTGGGAGTATGGATACTAGTGTGAGTCTGATACTGGAGAGAAGAAGTAAATTTGGAAATATACATCGTCGTCGATTTGCGAGCGAAGAGGAATCTTTCCTAACTACTTCTTACAATTCTAGTTAGCCTACATCATTCAAAGAAACTTTTTCTTTACCTACAAATAATGAATGGATGACTGCAATGGAAGATGAAATTTCCTCTATGAAAAAGAATCGAGTTTGGGAGTTAGTTGATCTTCTGTAAGGTCGCAAGACTATTGGAAACAAATGGGTTTTCAAAGTCAATCGAAAGACAGATGGATCAATTGAAAAATATAAGGCACGTCTTGTGGCAAAAGGATTTACCCAAAGAAATGGTTTGGACTATGAAGAGACATTCTCCCCAGTAGTGAAATTTTCCTTTATTCGCCTAGTCCTAGCGATAGTAGTGCACATGGATCTGAAACTTTATCAGATGGATGTTAAAATTGTCTTTCTCAATAAAGAACCAGATGAAGAGATCTATATGACTCAACCAGAGAGTTTGAAGACAAGGGACAAGAGCGCAAAGTGTTCTGACTCAAACGTTCCATCTATGGTCTCAAGAAGTCATCTAGACAATGGTATATTCGATTTCATCAAGCAATAACCTCAATTGACTTTGTGATGATTGAAGAAGACCACTGTGTGTATGTTAAACGATCCAAGAAAAAGATCTTGATTATGTCATTATATGTTGATGATATCCTACTAGCTGGGAATGATATGGAGATGATAAATGCCACTAAAGAGTGGTTGTTTGCGCTTTTCGATATGACAGACTTAGGTGAAGCAAGTTAATGTGCTTGGAGTAAAAGTCAATAGGGATCGTTTGAATAGATTTCTCGGTTTGTTTCAAGAGACTTATATAAACAAAGTCATCGAACGATTTAGCATTACTAACTCAAAACCCGTTGTCACTCCAATGGAAAAATGATATGACCTTAGTACAAACCAATGCCCTAAGAATGAAGAAGAGAAGAAGAGAATGTATATGACTCCATGTGCGAATGCGGTAGGGAGCTTTATGTATGATATGGTATGTACTCGGCCTGACCTATGCTTTGTAATGAAAAGGGTATTGTGTTACTTGGTGGGAACCACAAATTTAACCCTATGTTATCAAGGTGGGGATTTGACCTTGAAAGGTTTCACTAACACGGATTGGGTTGGAGATGTAGATGGATGTAAACTCACTTCAGGTTATGCTTTCATCCTTAGTGGTGGAGCTATCTCTTGGAGTAGCAAGCGACAAAATAGCACTGCCCTATCTACGATGGAGTTAGAGTACATTGCGTGCTCAGCTGCGGTTCAAGAAGCTGTGTGGTTGAAGAGTTTTCTTCAACACCTTGATGTTACAACGCATGTGGATCGTCCTGTGGTCATTGCTTGTGATAACATGACAACTTTAGGTTACACTAAAGATCCCATGTATCATGGGAATACGAAACACATCAATATCAAGTATCATTTCACTAGAGACATGGTTGCAGAAAGAAAACTTGTTCTAGAATATATTCCTACTAAAAGTATGCTAGCTGACCCTATGACTAAGCCTTTAGCTAGAGAGATCTTTCAGGATCATATGTTGGGTCTAGGGTTTCGTAGGATTTAATATCTTCTGAGAATACTTTTGTTGACATTGATTATTATTTTTATTATTGTTTGAATAAAATTGCAGTTTTATTTTGATTCCTGTCATGTGTTAATTGGATGGCTTAATATGAAATTGCATAGCATATATATTTTGATTAAAAAAATGTCGTGGATATTGAATTGGCCCTCTCACACGAGTAATTCACCTTATTGCTAGGTGGGGAGCAAGTTGAGATAGTAAAAGTCTTTGACACCTATGAAGGGGGGGGGTGCGCTAATGACATTATATTTATTGCCTCGACTTACGACCAGGATGAGACCTTTTATGAAGGTCGACTTTATGTCCTAAGAAAAAGTCCGAATGCGAGATCTTAAAAGAGACTAGAAGAGTGACCGCTTTTGAGTACTCAAGTTAGACACCAGAAGGGTAGCTAGACTAAGGTTTGTACGATGTTTAAGCATGACATGCCTATTTCATGTGGGAGTTTCGTCATAGCATACATATCATATTGTATGTGACTATAATCCAACCAAAGAAAGTTATTGAATGATCTCTGCTTCATCACTGTGTGAGTTCTAGTGATCAAATCTAGGTCATGATTATACCATATGTGATTTAGAACTATATAATGAACTTGGACGTTAATGATGTTACTTTGGCATACCGGCCAACGGGCTATACATATACAGCCCTACGGAGCATTGCTAGGAAAACAGTTAATCAAGAGTGATTGGTAAGAAGGTCTAAGGAAGATAGTATGATATACATATTTATTTTTGTGTCTCAATGTCATGGCGATCATATTGAACATATGGTTCAAGAGATTGATCTTGATACACAAACATGTTGAGATTTAAGCACCGCTCTCGAGGGATTGAGGATGCTTAAATTGATGTATATATACGGTATGAGGTATGATAGAGCTGTCAAAATTGAGCCCGACCCATAGGCCGGTCCAAGCCACTCGAATTTTCAAGAGCTTGGGCCTCAATGTAGAAGGCCCGAAAAAAGCCGGGCCTCTTTGGTTCGGCTCGCTAGGCCCGACCTTAAAAAGCCGAAAAGCCCAGCCCGGCCTGATCATAAAGTTAAATACTTAAACTTAATTACAAAATTAAAAACTAAAACATAAATCTAAAAAGAAAAAACTATCAGAAATTCATTTAGACTACTTTTTTTTTCTTTTTTTTTCTTTTGAGTAGATAAATTTATGACATAGTATGATCTATTTCTAAATCATTATTCTCTTTTTGGTTGAAACTCATATTCTAAATTAATGGAAGTGACACTTACAAAGAGGAAATGAAGTTGATCTTCCAAGTTCCAATCTAATTTAGTATGGTTGTGGTTAGTAATTTTATCGAAACTGATATATTTAATTGAGTATCTCTATCTGATATTAGCTAATAAAAAGCCTCAATAGTATAAACTTGATAAAAATAATAATTTAAATGCTAGATTGTGTCGGGCAAATCAAAAAATGAACATTTGCTAGTTAGTATGGTTTTGTAAACTAGAACCCAAAACACTTTGTCTATCCTCAGAAAACACATTAAAAAAATTGGGGACAGTATGATGAACTTTAATTTGGTTATAACTTTTTTGAAAAAAATACCCTTCAAGTAGCACATGTACTTTTTCTTTGATTTGTAACATTATAGTTTTTCTAGTTTTTGTTTCGTTCGATTGTTGAAGCTATTACCTTTGTTTATATTTGTTTTGGTTGCACTTTTGCTTTGTAATTGTGTAAGTTATACTAGTAAGTATGTGTGTTTTGAATTTTGATGTGTTATATAACTTTTATTAGCTAATTTGTGAGTTTTTTTAAATAAAAAAATAGTTATTTTTTGGCCCAGAGGCCCGAAGTGCGTATGGGTTGGGCTTGAGTTCTATGAGGGCCGCCACTATTTCGGCCCGGAGGCCCGATGGGCTTGGGCCGGGCCGGCCCATTTGACAGCCCTAGGTATAGACGAGTTTTGTTTTCTAACAAAGACGTTCTATGCTGGTCAGATGGTGATGTGGTATAACGCTACACCCTTTATCTTTGTCGTCAGGTCACACGCTTCACTTCCAGTTTGAAGAGGCAGTGTTTAATGGGTTTTGATGATACGATGTGATAAGAGAGGTGAGCCCATGTGTGGGAACATGAGATATTAGCAATTGGGCTCGTGGCTCGATTATTTACTTCCGCTCACATGGACTTTAACTATATTATTATGATAAGTAAGTATCCTAATCCGAAGGGGTTCGGGATTAACTGGACTTAACCTACAATAAATAGGATTTCTTGTACAATAATATAAATAAGGTAAGTAAAGGGATAAAACTCCAACATAATACACGACTACAAGAAGAAGACATCTTCTTGTATTGGTCGCCTTGTACTCTCTCTCTCCTATATTATATCTCACAAAATACTCAATCTATCCTAACCATCGAGAGGCTTGGATTTGCGGTGTGAATAGAGGTTGATATTCGTGCTACGTGATATCAATCCGATGAGAGAGACTTGCAGGATCAGCGTTCGTTACATACGAAGATCGTAGTTCAAGCCGAAAGTCTTCCGATTCACTCAAGGTTCAAGTTCAAACGAGGTAACTCATGATTCCTCGTAGATGGCGAACTTATAGTATGTAACCTTCTATTCTAAATAAGTAATTTTTTTAATAGTAAAATGATCTTGCTAACGGGTGCTTTTATACAAGCTAAGGTAAAATTATCATATGTTATACAACCATATGTATAAGAAATTTTGTCACGATAACTATCCTAATAGCTTGTGAATTACAAATGGCATCATAACTAGAATTAAAATGAGCTTTTATTACTATGTTTTGATCAAAATTCAAAAGTTTAGTGCATGTTTGGTGGTGTGTTTTGACCAAAATGCTAGTAAAAAATGCACTATTTTCTCTTTCAAAGTGTTTCAATGCGGTGTTTTAAAACACGACATTTTAAAAATGTGTAGCGTTATTTGGAGCGTTTTAAAAATATATTACATTTACAATTAATATGTTTATGAAATAACGTTTTGAAATAGTTTCCCAAACGTGTTTACAAGTAAAAAACTGCATTTTCAAAATACTGCGTTTTAAATACGTTACGTTTCAAAACATTGTACCAAACGAGACGTTAGTAGTATTAACTAGAGGCCTTGTGAGCAAGACCCAAAAAAGATTAACCAAATCTAGGCTTCTCTACTACACAATTAGATACTCAACCATCTAATTTAAATTAACATAAATTTATTTTGGCAAAAATATGTGTAAGATGGTCTTACAGATGATTTTCTAAATTTATACACGTTAATCACACACACACACACACATATATATATATATATATTTGCAGTAAGCATCAGTTCCAGCATTGCCAATGCATGATTTTGATGTATAATTATGTGTATCGTGATTCCTAATTTTTGCATCATACATCGTGATGTATGATTCAAAATTGTGTAACTATCATTCCTATTTCATAGCAGTGTAATTCATTATGATGCATTGTGATTCTCAATTGATACATCACGGGTCCAAATCGATGTATCACTACTGAAATTCGATACACCACGATACACTTTTTTTGTATTTACATTTTAATTATTTATTTAATTTTCATAAATTGTAGTTTGAGCTGTCAGACCCAAATGGCCCATGCAGTGGTCACATGTCAAGCATGCAATCACCTAGTCACGAGCGGGGCACGTGCCTATCATATGTTGCGGGCATGACTGACATAACGAGCAGGGATACGGGCCCGCCCTTCGTACAGACATGTTGAGTAGACTCTTCCTCTTTTACTGACATGGGGGCCAAGTGTAGGGTGAGCAGGATAACTCTTAAATGAGCAGAGCCTGCCTGTCGAGTAATATTGATAACGGTAATCCAGAACGTGGAGAGTTAATGCTGAGAAATCCGCCCCCACGTTCCGGACGTGGCCTTGATCATATCCATCCTTTTCGCTCGAGCAGTTAATACCCATGCATCAGCCTTCAAGGCTGAGCCTATATAAATCCTTCTCCAACAAATGAGAGAGGTACGTTCACCTTAAACATGCCGAAACTCTGTCAAAATTGCTTATGCACTTATGTGTTATCTGATATCTGATTATCACGTCGGAGTGCTTTTGCAGGGTATGCCCCTGCCTAGTTCACTTGCTTTTGGATTGATTGACAGGTTTGGATCGTGAAGAAACAAAACCCATATATCCTACTTGCTAAGCCCAGTGCATTCGACAATTTTGGATACATCACATCTATTCCAACTTATTTATTTTATTAATGTTAATCAATTGACACACACACACACACACACACACACACACACACACATATATATATATATATATTTATTTATTTTCATAATAATTTTGATGTAGTTTTAATTAAATCGAAATTGGATAATAAAAGTTTAATCGAATGATATTTGACTATTCATTGAAGTAATCTCTTCTTCTTTTAGTTTTGTTTTTCGTCTTTGTTTTGATTGCTTATAATTTAATTGAAAAATATATATTCCCTGTGCGTTTAACGCACGGGTATAAGACTAATTACTTAACTAAATAAGGGTATTAGTGGAAATCTAAAAAGTAGATAGTGATTAAATAAATACGTACCAATTAAGAAGCGTTTGGCATGCAATTAAATGAGGTTTTTTAATTTTAAATAAATAAATAATTATATTTTTACAATGCATATTAGTTATATTTTTTTCCATTCATAAAGGAAGAATCTTACTCCCTTCGTCCATAAATTATCATCCTAGTTGACCCAGCGCACAGATTAAGAAAAAACAATTGACTTGATTATTTATATTGATTTAATGTGTAGTTTCCTTTGAAGCCCATATGTATGTGGCACATAATTAAAGTAGGATGAAAAAGTAAGGGTAAAGTAGTAAAAATGATGTTCTAAAAAGGTAAGTTTCAAACTGGACATTTATTTTGGAACGGACGAAAAAGGAAAGGAGGACGATAATTTAGGAATGAATGGAGTATTTGTTTTGGCACACAAATTAAAAATAAATGGATTCTATTATAATATTAAGACTAGGTTACTACCCGTGCGATGCACAGCTTTATTTATTTATTTATTTTGTAAATGTTGTTTATAATATGATGATTTTCTAAACTTGTCATAAAAATATTTTAATTAGAATAGTTTGAACAAAATTAAAATAGAGTAAATATTAAAATTGATATATGAATAAATAATTGAAAGATATGTATTGAAATTTGTTGTAAAAAAATAAGTAAATAGATATGAACTAAAATGTTCTATTAGATGGAGTTCAAAAGGTCATAAGTAAATTGTAATTTATTGTTGTTACATCTGTACATAATTTACTGTTTTGACTTTTAATTCAAATAATATCTTTTTAAAAAATTTGTATTCCTAAATTTGTATAATCTTCTTTTCTTATTTGAAATTTTTTGTGCTTACTATTTTGGTTAGGTAAGGTCATTATATTCGCCATACATTTGTAAACGATATTAGTAATTTAGAATGCAATAAAAACGGTAATACAAATAAAAGAAGAGTTAAAAAAAAAGGTTGCCCACGTAAGATATTTTTGACAAAGGTAAAAGAAAGAGTGTGAAGATCAAGTGGAAAGATGGGAATTGATAGGAGAGAAAATGAGTGATTTTTGAGAAATTAAAGAGAGATTTAATTTGATTTAAAATCTTGTACACTACATGTGGTCATATTTGAAATAGGTAAAAAAAAAAAAAGTAAACGTAACGTGCTAAAAGTATTTTCCTAAAAAATAAAGTTTTGAATTAAAACAATTACTTCCTTTGTTCCCGGCAAATAGTCTATTATACTTTTTTTGGATGTTTAATTTTAAGAGTCAACATTCAAAAATAATGCTTACAATTTCTATAATATTTATCTTTACCCTCCATTTGTGTTGTAAGCATGTTACTTGTGCTTATATATTTGTGTAATTATAACTAACTTCAATTCATTAATATATCTCCTTAATAATTAGACTTTTCAAATAAAACTATTTGGGTGGAACAGAAGGAGTATTTTGGAATGAACAAAAAATAAAAAGAGGACGATTAGTTGGGAACGAAGTTGAGTATGAATCAAGCGTGAAAAAGTACCGGAGAATCCAATCATACAAATAAAAGGTCATACATAAATTACAAAGTTAGATGTCATATCATTTACATTAGCCACACATATATCTTAAGTTCTTAACAAAGATAGCCAGCCTATCAAAGAAAGTTGTTTATTGCGTTCTTAGAAATTCTAAAAAAATTACATACTCTTTGAAAAATAACGTAAGGCCAAATAGTAAAGAAGTAAACACAGCAATGGATCCACCAAGCTCCAATGGAATTAATGACATAAAGTTTGTACTATATTCAAGAGTGAAAATGAAAATTTTCAGGCATGGGGTCAATTGCTCACGAAGCTTAGCGAATGACCAGAGATCATTGGATGTCGTTGTTGGAAGCTATTGAGTTGGCAAATAAATTTGGATCTTAATCAGTTTATTCTTAACATCTGGATTCTTATAGCGACTAAAATGCGTGACATATTCCCATAACTTCTCGAACACTTGAGAATCTTGATTCACATGATCTTCAGACATTTGTTGAAACTGTTCATATTTATAGTCAAGAATAAAAGCAACTTTACAATCCATCAGAGCCTTAGCATTCAAAAATTCATCACCAATCTTGAGCTCAACAACGTTTTCTTCCTCTTATCTGGACATGATTAAGAGCTTTAACAACAACTGTAAAAGAAGAATCAGAATGCATGAATTAGTAGACGAAACTAGGTCCAAGTGAAAACTGAAAAAAGCAAGATAAGAAGCATTGAATGGTAGACTGAACCGTGAAAGGAATTACCCGTGGGTATCTCGGGCGGCGATCGGGAGCTTAAGAGTAGTGCTCAGAGGTGTTGACCATAAACAGAAGGATGGGTGGATTAAGGTAATTGTTGGGGTGATTTCCAATATTTACAAGGAAGAGTTAATTCCACCACAGAGTGGGAAGACTATTTATCATTGGATTCCTAGAAATCAAATGTGATAAAAAAAGGTTATGAATAACTCTTTATCCGTAAAATTTTGAAATCAAATGTGATAAAATCTATCCAAAATTTTTTTTATCCTAAACTAACCAAATAAAATCAAAATGATAAAATTGTTATTAGTAACTTTTTATCGGTAAAACTTTGAAATCAAATGTGATACAATCTATCCGAAAAAAAAAAAAACATATCCTAAACTAACAATAAAATCTATCACGTATAAACTGATTTTGTAAAAAAAAATAGTAAATAAAAAAAATTGTACCATGAGAATTGATGAGTTTTAATAAGTTGAAACACGTCTAAATCAAATGTGATAAAATATATCCGTAAATAAAAAAACTTTTACCATGAAAATTTGGAGTACTAATCAAGTGAAACACTTTAAAATTAAATGTGATAAAATCTATCTGATATTAATTGATTTTGACAACAAAAAATGGTAAAAAAAAACTTTTACCATGTATAAAGGATGCAATAGTTTTAAAATCTATTAGATTTTAATTTTTGGCAGGAAAAAAAGAATTATATAGATATATTTAGTACCATATGCATGGTTTTAATAGTTTTTGTTTTATTTGCAAAAATTGTTTATAATAAGATGATTTTATAAATTTGTAATAAATAATTAATTTGTTTAATTAGAATAATTTGAAAAAAATAAAAAAATAAGGTATATATTCAAAATAGATCATATAGTCATGTAATTGAATGATTAAAATATGTGAGAATTGATAAAATATATCCGCAAAAAAATTACCATAAAAATTAGAGTTTTAATCAAGCGAAATGCTTTTAAATCAAATGTTATAAAATATATCAGACATTAACCGATTTTGGCAACAAAAAATGGTAAAAAAACAAAAAACTTTTACCATATATAAATGATGCACCAGTTTCAAAATCTAACTAGTTTTAATTTTTGGTAGGAAAAAAAATTATAAACTTGTATAGAAGGTGACACGTGGAAGCACATAATTCCTTTTAAAACTTTAAGCATAGAACAGAAAGTCGTCATGTGGCAGCAATGACTTTTGTTCTAATAATAGTTAATAGATAATTAATAGATTAGTAATTAATAATTAATAAATATAGATTAGTAGAAGAACAAATAATATAGAATTGTCCAGTGGATAATTTGTATAAATTAAAAATTATGAAAATAAAAAGAGATTGAAATAGAAGAGTTTTAGTCAAATTAAACTTGTATATATTATATAGGATAAAATATAGTTTAATTAATCGATATTTGAAAAAAAAACAACCAAAATCCAAAATCTATATCATAAATTTGATCGTAAAACTATATCCTAAATATGTTTTATCTTATTAAATTAATTGTAGGATTTTATCATATCTAATTAGATTTAGAATTTTTATCTTAAACTAATCGATTTTGAAAAAAGAAAAAACTTTTACCATTTCGAAGATGAAACGTGACATCATAAAATCTTTTTAAAACTTTTAGCTGATGCTACACAATTTGGTCTTGGCCCGTTCCTTTTGGTTTGTAGGATATCTGGGCTTATGTAAAGGTATGATCTTGTAGAAACCGGTCAAAAGAAGAAATACTTTAAAAGGAATGCAAGGTAGAGCCTCGCGAAATCCCTCAGACGTGAGAGTAAGTATTAAGCTTGTAAAAAACAAAATAACAGAGTTTCGGTGTGTAAAGAGAGCGTACCTTTCAAATGAAACATTGTAAGGTATATATAGCCCTTCCGAGAGTGATAATCTAAGTTGAATCATTATTATGGAGAGATCATAGGCCTTTATGACCATAAATGCGGGCTGACCGCGTAACTGATGGGGTCATGGCTTAAATTTCGGGCTTCAGAGTCGTCTGACAGTTAAGCTTTGGAATGTATATCTATCTTATTCGAGCAACTTTGCTCCCTGCTCGATCAGATTGGTAGGAGGTTATCCTGCTCGGTAGATATATAGGATGTTCTCCCCGGGTTATCTTGATCGGGTGACCTTTTTTCATGGTCCCTATCTTCCATATGCTTATCACGTGGGGTTATATGTGCCCAACTCGTGACCAGGATTTGGGCCGAGCTCATCAGTGGCCCCCTGCTCTTTGTTCGCCGAGTATTTATACTTGGTGTAAGGAGCATGTTTGTGATTTAGCTGTAGATTGAGTTAGGGAGCAGAACACTTGTTTGTTTTCATTGGCAGTGAGTGAAGGGAGTTGCTTTGTGGGTGACGGTTGATGAATTCGAAAAAACTGATGTTATACAATTTGGTCTTAGGGCGTTCCTTGCGGTTTGTAGGATATCTGGACTTATGTGAAGGTATGGTCTTGTAGAAACCTGTCAAAAGAAGAAATACCTTAAAAAGAATGCAAGGCAGGGCCTCGCGAAACCCCTCAGGCGTGAGAGTAAGTATTAAGTTTGTAGAAAGCAAAATAACAGAGTTTCGGTGTGTAAAGAGAGCGTACCTTTCAAATGAAACATTGTAAGGTATATATAGCCCTTCCGGGAGTGAAATCCGGGCTGAATCATTATTATGGAGAGATCATAGGCCTCTATAACCATAAATGCGGGCTGACCGCGTAACTGACGGGGTCATGGCTTAAATCTCGGGCTTCAGAGTCGTCTGACAGTTAAGCTTTGGAATGAATATCTATCTTATTCAAGCAGCTTTGCTCCCTGCTCGATCAGATTGGTAGGAGGATTCCTGCTCGATAGATATGTAGGATGTTCTCCCCGGGTTATCTTGCTCGGGTGACCTTTTTCCTGGTCCCTATCTTCCATATGCTTATCACGTGAGGGCACATGTGCCCAACTCGTGACCGGGATTTAGGCCGAGCTCATCATTAGCTTTTTACATAAAACTGCCATGTGGCAGCAACGACTTTTGTTTTAATAATAGTTATAGATAGATGTTTTAGTGTTTGTTTGGTAGAGCATTTTGACAAAAACGCTGGTAAAAAACGTTGCGTTTTCTTTTTAAAAGTGTTTCAATGCAACGTTTTAAAACGCAGTGTTTTAAAAATATGCAGTGTTTTAAAACGCTCTACTTAGAGCGTTTTAAAAATATGCTACATTAACAACTGTTTTGTTTATAAAAATAGCGTTTTGAAATAGTTTTCCAAACATGTTTACAAGAAAAAAAATTATGTTTTGAAAATGCTGTATTTTAAAAACGTTGCGTTTAGGAAAAGCTGCGTTTTCAAAACGCTGCACCAGACGAGACTTATAATTAATAGATTGTCCTAAACTAAATTAGAAGAGAAAAGAGAGAGAGAGAAAGAGTACATATTAAAAAAAGAAGAGAGAAAAATGGGTATGCATAAAAAAAGAAGAGAGAAAAAAAGGGTTAATTACTTGATAATGTGATAAAATCTACTTAATAACTACAAATGTGATGAAATTTATCCTAAACTAATCAATTTTGGCAGAAAAAAGTGTTTTTTTACAATTCATAGAAAGTGACATGCGGAAGTATAAAATTCTTTTAAAAAATTAAGCATTTAACAGAAATCCGCCAAGTGGCAACATCGACTTCTGTTATAGTTATAGTTAATAGATAGATAGATAATTAATAATTAATAAATATAGATTAGTAGAATAACAAATAACATAAAATTATCATGTGAATAATTTGCATAAATTAAATAGTATGAAAATGAAAAGAAATGAGAATTGAAGAATTTAAAGTCAAATTATACTTGTATAAATTAAATAGGATGAAATTTAGTTTAATTAAGTGATATTTGAAAAGAAATATAAACGGGAAGTTGACACGTTATTTTTATCCGTAAATCTCGATCATAAATTTGCTCGTAAAACTATATCTTAAATATGTTTTATCTTATCAAATTAGTTTTAAGATTTTTTATCTTATCTAATAATTAGATTTAAGATTTTTATCTTAAACTAATTAGATTTAAGATTTTTACCTTAAACTAATTTATTTTGAAAAAAAGAATTTTTTTTACTATTTCGAAGGTGACACGTGACAACACATAATACATTTTAAATTTTTAGCTTTTTACAGAAAATCGTCACGTAACATCAACGATTTATGTTTTAATAATAGTTAATAGATGTATAATTTTTAAAACTGTTCATGTGATGATGAGACCATCGGCTAAAGTAGAAATCGAATTAAAAGTAAAATTAAAAAGTGAGATCCCAAAGAAAAGATTAACAAATGATTTTAGTAAAAAAAAAAACTGCAAATACAGCCCGGTAAACTCTTCTTTTTTGGGTCAAAAAAATATCCAACCAATTCATAGCATGATAGCACGCATACAAATTCAGTAAATTGATCATATTTTATGGAGCAAGATTTCCTAGCAAAAATAAAAAGTCAAAAAAAGTAAATAATTAAGGCAGTTACAAATCCGAAATCCGAAATCCGAAATCCAAACAGAGTATTCTTTTTATGCGTAATCAATCACGTTTCTTGGAAAAGAGGGAGAGAGAGAGGATTTGAAGACTGGAGTGGAGGGGATAGTGAAAAATAACGTGAAAAAGAGAGTATCCTTCTTTCGATTTTGTCGTTTGTGCAACTGCAGGGACAGGGCTAAGGGGAAGGGGAAGGGAATAGGGATGACAATCCAAAATTGGATTCTTGTCATTTATTGCACTACTTTACAACCAAAGAACCCCCTGTTTTAAAGCTCAAGTCTTTACCATTTTGAGGTTTCAGCAGCTCTCAAGCATACCAAGCCCTCCACACTGGTAACCTCTTTCATTCTCTGTGTGTGTGTGCTTGCGTGTGTCAATCAGGAGCAGTGGATAGATATAAATGTTTTGTGTGTGTGTGTGTGTGTGTGTGGATTGGGGGCAATGGATACATATAAAATGTTGTGTGCATAAAGAGGTCTAATTATTCTGGGGAATTGATCTTATTTGATGCTTGAAAAGTTGTGTTGGTGTTCAAAGTTCATTATTTTCTGATGTTTCTTTGAATTTCATGCTGATTCTGTTCTATTGGGAAGGATGAATTGAGAAGTAATTAGACCCGTTCTGCATTTGAGTTTCAAATAGAATTGGGTCTTGGGTCTTTGGGAAGTGGAATGAGATGAGAATTTGCATTCACTTGTGTCTTGAATTTAATTTTTTTTTGTAAATTGCTTAATGGGTTTATGATTTCGGGTTGCATGTTTGACTTTTCCTACTTGTGGGCCGTGTCAGGTTCTTTTTTGGATTGAAATTTTCATGATCAGCATTGTTCAGTTGAGCTAGTTGCTTCTGCTTTATGTCTTGCTCTTGGTCTGGCTGTTGCATTTTTCAATTGACAAGGACATGGTCTCTTAGTGTAGAGACGTACATGAAGGATTGTTGTGATCTTTTTACTCATATAAATGATGATGGTATTAATATTCCTTTCCTTTGCCAGAATAGTAAGAGTTTAAGTCACCCTTGCATTTACTTGTCTTGGACCTTGTCTATCGTGAGGTTCATTTGCTTGCACTGCTTAAAAATTTCTTTTTTGTTTTTAGTTTTATTTTTTCTCACAATCCATTAATTACAAGAAACAACCCTATTTTTTTAAAATGTGGTTTGGGTGCAATAATATAGCAAAAGATCCATAGAGACATTTGTCTATCGATGAGCGTTGATTATTTTATGGGAACATGCCTGCATTTTTGATACATTTTGCTCTTCTGGTATAAGAATTGGGTTGAGATGGAAAGTATGCTAATGTGGGAACACGTTTGTAAGCTTGTGATAGTTCCAATTCTTAGTAGCCTTAGTTGCACTTTACTTGCCTTCTATTTGTTCCGTATTACCTTTTTCAATTTTTATAACTTCTATTCCATATGGGCTTCTTCATTTTCTATTACATGATTAGCCTTGTACAGCGTAGAAAACATTTCAATTTGATAAAATCAATTATACTCACATCAATATAAGCATACTAGGATTTATTGATCCCCACTCCCCCAATCAGGAACCAGAATTTACTCTATGATAATGATGAGTAATACTAAAATAGAATGATTGTGTTCGCTGATGGCAGGAATATATGGTCACGAGTCTTTTCATCATCTTCAAAGATTCTTAATTAACCAATTAATATAAAAGCTTAAGGTGTTAGAAGAGGGCCCAACTATGTATAACAAGCTTGACACTTCTCCTCATGTGTGACTCCATTGCATGTGCATCACAAACCAAACAGACTGCCATCATATGCACTAACAGTTCAAGGGCCAACTTAAGCACTGATTATATCGTGGAAACTTAATGTGAGTGGGGAGACTTGAATCCAAGACTTTGCATTGCTAGATATCAGTACCACGTTATGTAACCAATCTAAAAGCTCAAGCTTTGCTCTGATTTTTCAATCATTATGAATATTAATTTAGGTACAATTTTCAAACCTTTGATGGCTCTAAAATAACTCTGTACGGAAATTGCTTGAATGCATCTAATATGGACCAATAAGCATAGGTTAGGAAGAGTGATAATAACGTCATACTGGTGATGCTACAGGTAGGGGAAGACTACGATAATTTAATTGGATTTTTGTTGCATGTCATTTAACATAAATTCCTGCTTTAAATTGCAAAAAAGTATTCGTGTAGCTGCACAAGGTAGTTAAAGCATTGTTGAATTGAGTGTAGTCATGTTCTTGAGTTTGCTCCCGCACTTGCCATTTGGAGGCCCTTTGCATTAGTTACGGCCTTTAATAGTGTTTGTTTACCTGGAGAGGCATATTTGATAATTAAATACCATTCATAAGCTATCTTATGACCTTTCTTTATCAAGAATTTGTTGGAACTATTTACATGTTTTGTTTATAAGAGTTTCACATCATTACTTTTCATGTTAATAGAAATTCTTTTGACAAAATAGTGTGCACTAGTTCTAGGCCAATTTAGTTCAGTTAAAACCTTCGGTGATACGAGTGAAAGATGTAATTCTATTATAGATCCTTATCTGTTTCATAGTACTACCTCTGTCCCAAAATAAATGTCTCAACTGTATCAGCGTCGTCTGTTCGTGTGACAGATTAAGGAAGATTTGATTATGAAAAGATTGATATACCCTTATTTAAGATAATTTATTTTAGCTAAGTTGCACTAGTATTTATCTCTTTCGTCTCAACTACCCTCTTTAACAGCATTTAATTTGATCGTAGTAAATAAGGGTAGTTTTGACAAAATATGAACAAATGTTTCTTGAAATATTATAACGATAATATTTTGGGACATTTTTTTTTTATTTTTGGCTAAAACAAAATTTATTTTGGGATGGAGGTAGTATGAATAAACCTGTCTGTAGTTTATTTGTTTGATTACACTGCCACTACCATTAAGATAATTCGGTTTTGTCATGCAGGGTTGAGTTCAAGTTGAAGTTACAGAGGAAGTTATCTCTTGTGTCTTCAAAGCTCTTGCCTTTCCATCCGAGTGTGCTGTTGGATATAAGCAAGTCATCTACACATTATAGCAAGATAAAATCTCGTCTCTGTCGCTAAAGTTTGAGTTTTTAACCCTTGTAGGTGCATATAATGGCCTTACGTGGCAAAGGTGTGTGATTGAGATGCTCTGTTTTCCTGTTGCATTTCTATCAGTGACATAGAGAACATTGATTGCTACATATCAAGACGAGTAAAATGTTGTCAAGATCTCTTTCAAATTTGTTCTTGCTCTTGAAGCTATTTATAATTTAGCTGTTTTCTCGTAAAGTTTTGAGTATGATTATATTCTTGCTGCTAATAGCTTCCTCTCACTTTTGAGAGTGTTTACTTCGGGTAAAATTATTTTATAAGAACTTAGACGTCTTCGTCAAGTGTTTGAAACATGATGGAGCACCAATTTTCCTAAAGAGTAAGATCTTTACGTTATATCACACTCGTCAGACTCAATTTCAAGAGAGTTTACTGAAGGCAAATCTATCTTAATTAGAGACCAGACGTCTTCATTAAGCATTTGAAACATGATGGAGGTTCAGTTTTACTTGGATGTTAAGCTCTTCATTGAGCACAAAATGGTTTTGACAAACTCCCCCCTCCCCCTCTCTCCCCTATTGTGGCAACCTTTCTAGTACATAGGTTAGCAGTAGCTATAAGATGCAGAGTGGCTACAAGAACTATTTGTCCATGGGAACTCGAAATGAATTGAAATGGATGTTTAAGTTGCCAACTTTTCATGGTTATCGATCAGCTTAGTTTTTTCTAGCTTGACCTTACATGACTTTGCAATACCTTGATGTAATATAACTTTGCTTGTCAGAGATGGCAAGGACACTCAGCAATAACATTAAGGTCCTTGTTCCAATTCCCATACCAATAAGGGGTCACACTTACCTATCCAAAAAAAAAATGTAGCTTTGCTTGTCAGTAGGTAAAAATAAGTTTTTGATGAACAACTTGGGCTGCAGCAATTGGTCTTAGTTTATTATTCTTAGATTGTTGAAAAATTATTTCATTCACTGGTCTGACATCAATTCCAGTCCTGCAAAAGAAAGCAGAGAAGCTTGAATTAAAGGAATCACGGAAGATCAATATAAACCCAGAACGTATTTCTGCACTTGGGGAGCTACTTGATGATGCTTATCTCATCCGTCGCCCAAAGTTGGAGGATTATAAAGAGCGAAAAGAGTTGGTTCGAGCTTTCAATAAAATAGCAAAAGAGCTATATGGTAATCCTTGTTTTCCCCCTAATTCTTCTATCATTTATCATGCCCTTGCTTTTGTTGAGGACCTCAATTTGGCTTCTGAAGGCGCATTATAGAAATTTCATTTAGGCGTTTATAGTTGTTGACCTGTCCACTGCGTTGTTATGAACGTATATTTTACTGACATGTTCAATTAATGAAGTTTGCACGCATCTAGGCATCCTCTACATAAGGTGACCTTTCTATTGTTTCAGGAAATAGTGGTAACTGTCCAATTATCGAGGAGTTTGGGTCTTTCTCAATGGATCTCTTTAGTACCCGAAGTGATCTAGATATGTCCGTCAATTTTAGCCACACTGCAGCTGAGTTCCCTCGAGACAAGAAAATTAAAACTCTACGAAAATTCGCTAAGAAGTTCTATGCACTTCAAAGTAAGCATTGCATCTTATGAGCCCTTTTATATTTATTAGTTTTACCCTTTGATTTTAAAGGTCTACAAGCTCTGAAAGTTATGTAGTCTGTAGAATTATGCAATCTTGCTTAAATAGTATGAACTATTGTAACACAATTAGAAACTTGGTAGAGCTCATCCATGAATTGATGCACCCATCATTATTATAGGTACTTGTTGAAATATGTTTCCCTTATGGACAGATTGACAGGTTTGTGTATGTTTATCCCTGTCAACAATTTGGAAATGATGTGCCCTTATTGAATTTTCAAGGCAGACTACCTAGATCGGTTTTGTCTTTTTGATTATATTCGGAGGTATGCTGGCAGGAACAGAAACAAAATAGGTGGTCTAGAATAAGTGAATGCCGGCAGGCTTTGAAGTTTGAACTTCAATAGGAAATAAGCTTCACTAGGGAAGAGCTTCAAGTGTGGAATTGATTGTTTGAAGGTTGAACAAAAGCAAAGTATTGTGTCACATGTGACATAAGGTGCAGTCTTCACGTGGCAAAAATAGAATCTTTTTGACAAAATGATCTTTGTCTTACTTTTCTTTCTCCTCTCCGAATCTTCTTTACTTAACTTTCTGCACCCACCTCTGACTGCAACCCTCTCCTCTCTCACACATGGCTTCTCACCTTTTTTTAGTTAGCAACAAGAATCTCTTAGAAGCCAAGATCTTTTCCCTACAACATTTTTTTTGGGAATCCAATTCAATAGGCAAGGCAGCATTTGGATGTCTTCCACTTCCCCCATTGAGTTCTTTTCACATTTCAAGCATTCTTAGCTGATCAGGCTCATCCTATTTTCAAGGCATTCTTGTCCAGAGCTCTCAAAACCTGCTATGCAACTTCCTACAATTAATTCATCTTCTGAGCTGTTCAAGACCCCCTACCAACTATCTTTCTCAGTTTCCTTCTTCGAGTTGTGGATTAACCTCCATATGGGTTCTGTGAGATTCTGCTACTTCAACTCAGGTTAACATGTCAAAACTGCCTTACGATTGATTTTGTGATTTTTAAGCAACTAAGGAACATATTTTCAAAGCACTTGTGATGAACGTTCTGCGGAAATGGGGGCTTTCTGTGGCAGATTGATCATGGAATGTAAAGATCTTATATGAGGGGAGAAACTTTTTGAGGGAAAATGAGATTTACATTATATGTAGATTTATTAGGTTAACCAAGGGAGACCATGATGTGATCTCGAGGACCCTAGGGCCGATTCTGCAAGTGGAGGGACTTTTGTGGCAAGATTGGAAGCTTGGGGGCAAGTAAGAAGGCTGGAATAATGAATCTACAACTTCAGGGTGTCCAAGTGCATTTATGCAAACTCCTTTGTGCTGGACAGAATGATGACTACATTGCCGCTCTCACGTTGTGGAGGTTCGCATGCACGTTGCTATGTGTTGTCGTGTTTTATTAATTGGGTTTTAGGGTTTTACTATTTTGGAAACTTATAATTTAGGGTTTTTGTTTCCTTATTTAATTAGGGTATCTTTAATAATTCTTATAGGGTTTGTAAGCCTATTTAAAGGCCTCATAACATTGTTTTATTGGAGTTGAGTTTGATATTGAATTAAAGTGTTTTTCTCTCAAAGTATGTGTGTCATTCTTGAGGGATTTTTGGTTCAATCATTTGTGTCGGTGATTGTTTCAAACCCTAGACTTTTCAATTGGTATTTCACCCCAATTGTGGCGTCAATCACAATACCGAGGTTCGTGTCTAATCAAGGGCGTTGGGTTCTCGTCAGACCATGTTTTGTTATTACTTCATGATTTGTGGACAACATTCATGGTGCCATTGGAATTCAAATCCACATTGCTCATGTGATGTGTTAATGTATAATGTGTAGATACATGGAAGAGTTGTGCTGGTCTTATCTCATGGAAACTTTGTGAAGTGTTAAGCTTTGATGTACATTGTTGACCCCTCTCTAATAGCTTAAGCTTTTAGATGAATTAGTAACGTAACATTGTAAGTCATTCGCTTGCATTTGTTTAGAGTGCACTTGTCGTGCAATCTATTCGGTTTGTGATGCCCTCGTGAGGCATCTTTGTTTCCCCCCATGTCTGAGCAGGTTGAATGTCTCGGAGTGTTAAAACTTGATATTATTGTTGTGCCCCTCTCTAATAGCTTAAACTTAGATGAGTTGGTAACAAAACATAATGGATTGTTAAAGTCACAACGTGTGTGCCACCTGAGTAGTGGTGCTGGTGGGTTGGGAGGGTGATGGTGGTTTGGTGATGTATGCATTTCGAACCATAGGGGTTTGCATTGAGGTGAAAACACAGAGAGACGTTTGATGTTGGTCATTATTTGGAGTAGTCAATGAATCAAGATGGCCCCACATGAACCCAGGACATAAACAAGTGAAAAACTTAGGTTCGGTTTTGGTCATTGGTTAAGAGGTGTCAGGCTGTCAGCATATTTCAAGGATTTGACATTGAAGCTACGTATGTTCTTCTGCCTTTCGAAATTCCAGTGTACATGCTCAGTTCGGTACTAGTGTGCTGAGTTAATACCTTTGAGCATTTGAATCTCATGTTAATCATGAACAATGTTAATGTGTTGGCTCATGCATGAATATTTTTGTCCATAATGACAGAATTTGAAGCATATACTTACGAGAAAATGAGTTTTATTTCTCATGTTACATGAGCATAGTTTAGTTCTTCCGTCACACTATCCAGTCATTGATTTACATGTTTTATTCTTTTACCAAGTATGGTGTTTTGTCTAGTATGCTACAAAACATTTCAGTTATGGTGAAGATCTTAGTTCATCGAGTACGCAGCAGCCTGAATTGCTTGTACTTTTACAGGTTACTCTCATGCTATAAGCCTATAAGTGCATCTTTGGAAGGTCTCTCATTAAGTTATATGCTTATAAGAATTCCTTTTCCTTTATTCTTTTCTTGGGAATACTGAAAAAGGATTAAGAACATTCATGTCCTATTTAGCTTCTTTATTGTGATTTGAGACAAACCAATCTTGAACAATGGCTTGACTCTTTTACTCCCCTACTTGGTGCAATTTTTATCCCCATCAAATAGTTGGCCACTCAAAAATGTGAAATGGATGGATTACGAGGTACATAGAAGGGTGTTTGAAACATCCTCTTCATACATTGGAAAAAATGGATTTAAAATACCATATCTTACACGTGGTAGGATTTGTATAAAAAATTACACATGATAGGATCTGTATAAAAAATTATGCATGATAATATTAATAAAAGTAAATATTGTTGACGCTTTGTTTTGTTGTTAACTCGTTTTTTGAAGTGCTTTCAGAAATAGGTGCATATACTTCTCACGAGGTAAAAGATCTAGTACCCTTTGTTAGGGTTCACCTGTGCTTGAAATGCTTGTGCATCCAATAACCTTTTAGCTTAATTATTACCAGTGTTACAAAAATTGCTAGGCGGGCACCAGACGAGCGCCTAGACGTGGCCTAGAATTATGGCATAGCTACCCTTGTTTTCAATTTTTTTTATATAACCTAATTAACAAGCACTAAGCATTCATATATATTTTTGATGAATATCACCAAATAATCTAAAAATAATTATTGTATTACAAGTTTAAAATTTAAAAGTAAAACAAGCAATTTAATACCATTACATAGTTCAAAACAACTCAACAATAGTAAATAGCTCAATACACCATAGGTGATGGGTCTATTAACAAATTACAAATTTACAATTGCATAATTCAATAATTCCAAATTGATTCTTATTTTTATTTCTTTATTTTTTTAAAAAGGTCAAAGAATTAAAAAATAAAATAAAAAATTAGGTTGGGCGGCGCCTAGACGCCGATTTTTGGCCGATTTGCTAGATTTCTTGGCACCTGGGTGGTGCCGAGCACCTAGGCTGATTTTTAGAACACTGGTTATGAGTGACAATGAAAGTGAGTATTTTTAGAAAACTGCTTATGACAATGAAAGTGAATACTATGTAGGCAGGAAGTTGGTTCAAAGTTCATTGAACTTTTGAGTATTTGACTTGCCAATTCATTGCGATCCTATGAAGATACAAGTTGCTACTAAACGCAACTTATTTCAGGCTTCGTCCCAATTACATGCGGTCTCCTCCATCATGTATCCTTTTTTGCCAATCTGCGCGGTCCAATGCATGGTCATCAGACAAGCCGCATTCATCATATCCTTCTTAAATATCTCATCTATGTTACTTTTGGTCTTCCTTTGCCTCTAGCACGATTGCTAATATTGACACTAACACACTTTGGAACGGTTGCACTTGGTGGTAGACGTTGCATGTGTCCAAACTTATTCAAGCATTTTTCTCTCATTTTATCTACTCTTTGGGCAGCTTCTTGTCTCATGAATTTTTGAATTTAGGTTTCCTAGTTTAGACATGCATCCATCCATTATGACATTCTCATTTCAGTTGCACTTATTTTGGTTTCCTAGTTTAAACATGCATCCATCCATCATGACATTCTCATTCGGTTACACTTATTTTGTAATCATGCTCTTTCTTAGTTGTCCAACATCGCGTTCCAAAAAGTAGCTTGATTGATAGCTGTACTATATAACTTTCCTTTCAACTAAACAGCTATACCCCTATCACAAAAAAATCTGGCCGCACTTCTCTATTTTATCCGACTTGATAAAAAGTACATGGAAAGATGGTAGCAATTTAAATAAAAAATCAGAAAATATTTCACATATTAATGATTAGTAGGTTATGGATGTTGAATAGAGTTTCCATAATAATAACAATTGGGAACATGTGGTGTGGTCTTGGTTTGAATCTTTCTGAGTAGATTCTGCCAGGGGTTTACTGTCTCTCGAGTTTTAGTGCTTAAGACTAGTAAGATACTGTTTGCCATCTCAACCTACCTCGTTCATACTGTTTTAGACACAGTTCAATCATTCATTCAGTTCAATTTAGGAGGGATTTAATGCATTCCCGATACAATTAAAGAACCCAAACTGGCATCTAGTTGGTCCAGCTCTATCCTTTTAACTTCACATTTTAGGTTGGTCTGGTGCAACAGAACACTGGCACTAAGAGTGAGTCAAGTGTGCCAAAGTGTAATATCACATGAAAACACGTAGAGTGGGCTATTAGGTTTCTTTAGTTGGCACGTGACAAGGACGTTTCCTACAGTTAAATGATTTTACACTTGGTTTCTTTATTTACTTTTAGATGTAGTTTCCTTCTATTCGATACAAGAGTCGTAACATTTTTAATATTATTACTGTCCTAGTATCATTTCCCGTCTTTGAGTTGTTATAATCTATATGACCTTTTGTGGCTTTTAGGTGCAGGTCATGTTTTTGGCATCCAACCTATTATGACTGCCAAGGTGCCTATCCTGAAAGTAATTGATCGGGGAACTGGAATTGAGTGTGACCTTTCTATTGAAAACAGAGATGGAATTTTGAAGTCCCGATTTATACAGTTGATTTCTTCAATTGATGAAAGGTTTCATAAGCTAAGTTTTTTGGTAATTTTTCTCTCTCTGTTACTCCAGTAATATCTGACACATAAGCTTCCTTAGTAGGTAACCTGCATATATACATCGATACATGCATTATTTCTATAATATGACTTTGCTTCGCTGTCATCTTTTTTGTATGTTTTTCAAGTTCGATTAACCTTCTGTGCTTATATTATAAAAATTGTGTTAGGCTAAAGATTTTATTTCGCTGCACCTACCTATGTTCTTCATAGGATCTCATTGGCATGAAAACACTACCTCTCTTTGCAGATGAAGTCTTGGGCAAAAGCCCATAGCATTAACAGCTCAAAGGATCACACCTTGAACTCATTATCCATTACACTACTTGTAGCCTTCCATTTACAGGTATGGGAAAGAGCACCATCCTTACAGTTTCATATTCTGTGATTCTATATGTCGACTTATTGTTATGCTCGAGAAAAAAATTTCTTTTACTATATAAACTGTTCGATTATGTATCATCATTTTTTTTCCCACCTTGTAGACTCGGAATCCTCCCATCTTACCTCCATTTTCTGCCGTATTGAAAGGTAATACTCTTAACTTTCTGTGGTACGGTTGACCAAGGAATTGACAGCTACACGATTTTCATTGTAGTAATGCTGGTGTCTTTTCTTTTGTTTGATTCAACTTGAAACCGTGCATAATGTTGGGAGGAAGAAACCCTGATGGGTAGAATGGCCGCAATTTGTTGTTTATGTCATGAGTACTTCTGTTGCATCCATGTCACATTTCTTACAATATAATATGATGGGAAATATGATACAGTACGAAATAGCCATGAAAGCTCCTCAAGGCATTTTTATTGAGGGCTTGTTGTATAGATTTCTTGCAATATTTGGTGCTTTCTCTCAAGCTGCCTTTTAGTAATAATCGATCTTCACTCAAATCAGCCATTGCTTACATTTAAGTGTTGGGACATGTTTCAGATGGTACTGATCTTGAATTGGTCAAGCGATTAGTAAACAATTTCCTGAATTATGGAAGAAACAATACAGAATCTTTGGCTGAGCTGTTTGTATCGTTATTACTCAAGGTAATATCTCACTTTTGATACTTGTCTTGATTTGATTAGAACAGGAAGATGCTACTTGAATGTTTTCTTATAGGAGGGGAACAAGCAGTTCCAAATTCTGTTAAGTACTCTGCTAACATGCTCAATTTTTGGTGATTTTCAAAATTGGCCTTACAGCTAGCATCCATTGAAAAGCTTTGGCCCAAAGGTTTATGTGCAAGCACATATGAAGGGTCTTGGATATCTAAAGAATGGGGTTCCAAAGTTGCTGTCATGAGTGTAAACTTTTAACCTCATTTGTTGAATAATTTGAAATGGAAATGCTACCTTTTCATTAATTGATTAATTATTATTATGAGAGTTGTTATTTTGGGACCAAGATTGCGAATCCCCAGCTTTACCACTTGGGCCTTTGCTTAACTAAGACATACTGAAATCGTTTCTAATTATTGTTCCTTTGCAGGTTGAGGATTTCACGGATCGATCCCAAAATGTTGCAAGGGCAGTAGGAAAGATGCAAGTTGAAGATATCTACAAGTGTATTCAACTTTCGATCCGGCTTGTTAGTGCTTTCATGGATGGTCTTACTGGAGGACCCAGGTTAAGGGACTCTCTATTTGGTACTGTGGACGTCATAGTAGCGAATCCTAGCGTTGTGATGGTGCCAGTTAAGGCATCACCACTTACACCAGCTGCTACAGGTGGTCAGGTTGCTGCACAGAACACGACGACTTCTAACCCCACCGTGAGTATGACCAAAAGAACACAACCTGTGCAAGGTTGGGAACGGATGCCTGCACAAAGTTGGGGGGCCACGGCACAAGTTATGCCTTTTGAACATAATTTGTCCAAAAAGATTAGAGTCAATGACGGTTGGGGAGGAACACCAGCAAGCAGTTCGAGGATTAGCTGCCCAGGGTTGGGGGGCAGCAGGAAGTTGGAAAGGACCGGCAACAGAAGGTTGGGGAGGGATACCTGGAGACAGATGGGAAGGGCCAGCAACAACTCAAGGATGGGGGGGAGCACAGAATGTTGACTGGACCTATCAGCCTCCTATCTGGAAATCCCAGGAGATGCGGCTGACAAATGGTAGTTGGAATGGGACACGGGAAATGGATTGGGCTTATAACGCGGAGATGCAGTCTGCGCAAAATGGCTGGGGAGGAAAATCTACAGGAAGTTGGGGGGCTAAAACACGCGAAGTCGATTGGTCCCATGAGGTTCCTCTACCCAGGTCACAAGATATGGAACAAGCAGATGATGGTTGGGGACGAAGACATCATCAACTTCCTAGTCATGATACAAGAGACACGGTCCTGGCAACTAGTTTTCCTCAACATTTGCTCCCTGGGTTCAGAAGGGTTGTGTAAATGAGGCTGGCCTGTAGTAGACAAAGGCATGCATAAATGGAAGAGTTGAACTGTAAATCAAAACTCCAACGGTTCTATGCAATGGGTCAGTCTTGCTCCACCTCTGTTTTTATGTGCTGAGTTAACCAAATGTGGTGGATTAGTTGTGCATTAGAGTTTTCTGTGTTGTATACCCATAAGGTTGTTTGTACTATTCTGAATCCCAACATTAGAATCTGTTTACACCATCTGTAGAGAATATGAACGAATTCACAGTTAACAATATTGGATTTGATTGAATCCTGAGTGAATTGGTGAGGACAGGGATTAGAACTGAAAATGAGCAGAGTTAAGCTTGTTTTGTTTTGGAATGATCGGTATTTATTTTTAGTTCAAGTATGGTGTTGTAAATTGCTTGAAATTTTGTTTGAATATTGTTTTAATTATGTCAATAAATTGTCTATATAGTTTTTGATTTGCCAATTATAATTAGTCCATTTTTTTGGGGTTGTTTCATTAAAGGGCATCTGCATTATTTATTGTTGACACTTGGAAATATTATTTAAGAAGACAAAAGTAAGTGGGCCCTTTACACCTAAAAATAGAATGGTCAAACAATTTGGGATCCTTCTTTTCCGCTTTTGTTGTTTTTGGACTGTTGAGTGTTGAGTCTTTTACTTTTTAGTGAGAGAGTCAATTTCTACCTTACTACTGCTTACTTTCTTAATTTCTTTACTGCCACCTAATTCCCATCTTTCCGTGCTTTAAAGGGTTACCTCAAATTCTCAACCCAAATATTCTCTCTAAATTCTATGATGGTAATGGTATGTCCGAAATTGGGTGTCCCAATTATCATTATAATTATAATTATAAATATATTTAAAAAAAAGAAGGAAAAAACCAATCGCGGGTATCCAAGACTGAGATCCAAACACTCCCTTGCTAACTTGGTTTCTCTATCTTTTAAGCAATTTAACTATTGTTGGTGGCCCCTAAGGGGTGACACATGATTATTGAAAGTGTAAGGCTCGGGCTCGATTCCTTCCTACGCCCACTTGGAGGAAAAAAAAAAACTATTGTTGGTGTGATAAAAACGGAAGCACTCACAATATTATTAGGGTAAAATCGGAATGAGAATGTTATTGGTGTAAAGATTGAGTCCTAATTTTTGTTACCCGTTACTAAATACTCTATCATGTCCTAAATTATCGTCTTAGTAGACTTGACGTATGATTTAAGAAAATACATTTAATTGGATTATTAATTTTAGTTTGATGTGCAGTTTACTTTAAAACTCATATGTAAGTGGCTCATAATTAAAATATGGTGAAAAAGTAAGTGTAAAGTGGTAAAAGTATTGTCCTAAAAAGGAAAGTTTTAAACAAGACAATAATTTTGGGACGGACGAAAAATAAAAGCACGATAATAATTTGGGTACGGAGGGAGTAACTTTTAAAATAAAAAATTGTGTTTTTTAAAAATTGTTTTAGAATTATAAATACGTGATTCATAGTATTTTTGAAAAAAAATCAAAGCAAAAGCTTTTATTGAAAAACAATCAATTTGATTTAAAAAGAGTATAAACACGACAATATTTTATTTATAATCGGAGGGAAAAAAATTAGAGGTGAAAAGAAGATGATACCCTTAATAAGCCTGAGGTGCGCTAAGGAAATGCGTTACGGTGCATCAATTTTTGCATCACGATACATCAATTTAAATGGAATCAATTTTAATTACATAATCTAATTTTTACATCACAGTGCATTAATTTAAATGAGATCAATTTTAATTAAATAATCAAATTTTATGAGCCATGATGCATCGATTCAAGCAACCAATTGATGCATTGCGATGCAAACTGGGTTCGAATGCATCTTCTTCGCCTTCTTCTTCCTCCTCTTCTGTCGTAAGCCATCTTCTTCATCCTCTGCCTTCATCCTTACTACAAAGCATCAAATCCAGCCCAGATTCATTCTAGTATCGTACTTAATGGTTCAGAAAAATCGTTTACTTTTTGGGAATGTTGCCCCTTCGACCTCCGTGATCTAACCAGTAGGTCGATTCCTGTTTCGTTGTGCAACAATTAATGGTGATTTTTCAATCTAATGTGTTTGTCGGAGCTGTTGAATGTAACGATAACATTTTCAGAATAATATTTCGAAAAATAAATTTTAGCGCATGAAAAAATAAATAGGGATAACATTTCACATTTTTTTTTTTTTTTTTTTTTTTTGGGATACGGCTAAGAAGTAGTACTACTATTATCAATCTGGATTCATATATAATTTAGTTAGTAAACTTTAAAATTATGATAAAACAATTGCCGGCCTAACATAATGTAGTCCATCCAATACTCCAACGCCGGTGGAAAAGTGGGAGGGACGCGTTCAGTGCAACTTGCCAACTTGGTAACGGAGGAAATGGTCCACCGCTGAAATAAACCCATATTTCATGATTCTACGATTATTGAAGGTAAATTACAGTAAGCCCCTTGTGCTTTGTTCATTTTTGGATAACCCTCATATGAACTTTTGCCGACCATCAACCCTCTTCATCTATAATTACTCCAATCCTCCGTTTGTTTTATGGAAAATAACTTTTAGAAAATGTTTTTATCATTTTTCGATATTTGGTAATCTTGAAAAAAATATAGTCAACGTAAAAGCTTTTTCCAATCAACGGAAAATGAAACATTTTTTTCAGAAAAATAATTTACAAATTCATTTTTCGTAAGTCATTTTTCAAAACTTGAACACTGCTTCTTCCACAATTACACATATTTACATATGTGCATAATATTTCACTCAACAAATAAATTGTTTAGAAATATAATTGGAGTTTGTGTACACTATTTATAAATTATAATTTTAATTAGTACTCACTACGTCATAAAATTAATATCCACTATATTATTTAGGCACGTCCCAAACATTATCTATTTTTTGAAAATGTTTTTTCATAACAATTATCATTATTTTATTTGTATTTGTAAGATTGAAAAAAGATGAACCTTATTGATTTAACACAATTAATGATAAATTGAGGGCTACTAAGAGAAAATTACTTAAAGTTAAATACTATTTTATATTCAATATGAACATTAATATTATAATATATTTTTTGTATTTATTTATATATTATTTTTAATAACATTTTCCGTACGTTTACCAAACACCTAAAAATATTTTTCAACATATTTTCAAAAGATTTACCAAACACATTAAAATGAAATCTTTTTATTTTTCAAAAATTATTTTCTAAAAAACATTTTCCATAAAATAAACAGAGCCAAAATTACAGTAGACCCCGCCACACATCCTCGATGCCCATTATAGAAGACATAAATGGTGTTTTGGCATATCAAGCAACATTTAGGGTTTGTTTGGTAGTCGGATATGGATAAACAGTATTATTAATCTTAGTGCTATTAGTACTCTCGCTATTAATCATTACTTGTATATTGGGGGTAGTTTTGAGATTATAAATGTTAATCCCAATTTTTTTTTGTGAGGGCGTTAATAATACCACCCTTCTCCTTGGTATTAATAATGAGAGGATAATAACTTTATCCGGATAACTTGTGCTATTAGTCCCGACCACCTATTGCATACCAAACATCAGACAACTCAGCTTATTAATCCTATCTGATCTTAATCCTGACTATCAAACGACACCTTAAAGTGCTCCGTAGAACATTTGGGGCTAAGCTATGCTAACGACTTATAGGTCAAGTCAACTATATACATACTTTGTATTAGAGTAAATTTGTTTAAGGAAAAAAAAAAGAGTAAATTTGTTTTAAGGGTAAAAAAGGGTAAATTTGTTTTAGTTACTTTAAAAGTGTGGATGTGTTACTAAATGTAGTGTACACAACTACGCATATCTTTATGCAAAATTGTATACAATTGTAGATATTTTCGATTGGCTCGTACTATTATCATGGGTTCAAGCTATATTCTTTTTCCAGAAAAAAAGGGTAAATTTATTGAAGAAGGACTTGACATAAAGAAATCTAGAAAGTAATTGACTGACAAGTGACATCTATGATCACTCCCTTAGCCTAGAAGGTTGAATATTCCTTGAGTTTAATGGTTAATCTTACCAAAGCAATAATGGAGGGACTAGTAATGTATTATCCAAAAAAGAAGGTTCCGTATGTATGGCCACACCGACGTTAACCCAGACACAAGAAAAGAGATTGGTTGGCCCGCCATTTTGTTTAAAAGTTTGCTCCGTCCATCCCATGTAAAGACAAGCAAACCACTTTGATAATTCATAAAATCTTCTTATAAATATTCTTGCATTATATTGTAAAGACAGCATCAGGCATCAGCTACTGTGTGTTTCAGTGTGTTGTGTGTGTTTTTAATTAATTGCTAAGTGAGAATGGGTATCTGTCTCTCTAGCAATAATTCTAAAGTTTCATCAGAAACCATCAACAACATTAGAGTTGTGCACTACAATGGCTACTTGGAGAGTTTTGAAGATCCAATCACAGTTGGTCAAGTCACTGCCAATGTGCCAAAGCATTTCTTGTGCACTCCTGCCCAACTTGTTCTACAGGACTTGAAGCCCCTCATGCCCGATACCCAACTCGCATCCGGTCAAATCTACTTCCTGCTACCCTACTCGGCTCTTCGGTTCGAGGTCTCTCCGGTGGACTTGGCTTCTCTATCAAAGAAGCTCAGCGCCGTAGCCAAAACGGGCAGGAGTCTTTCCACCACTTCTTCTCCTTCCTCCAGTCCAGAAAGCTCAACTCATTCCCAAAAAAGTCCTTCGGCTAGCCCTCGTGGATCAAGCCCAATGAGGAGCTCTGACCAGTCTCCGGCTGCAAGTCCAAACCGGTGGTATTCAGATCAGTATAAAATAACGGAAAAGGAAAACGTTGTTGATTTGCGAATGTCCAAGAAATCACCGTCGTGGAAACCGATGCTGGCGACTATTAGAGAAAGATCGGTTAATCGAAGGAGCGAATCCGAATTACAAGAAAAGCATGTACCGAAATTGATTAGACTTGAACTTGATGTTGATTATACACAAGTTTTGTTTTAAAAAATACACTAGTATAGAATCTATCAGAAATTCTTATCTCTATTTCACTCCAAGTTATTCGCTCATCTTTGTGCTTGGGGCAATGACGCAGCTAGTGAGGTACTAACCGAGGCGCATCAATTGCTGGTTGAAAACTATTTCCAAACCCCCATTCTTGGCCTTGGGTTTCACCAGAGGCCATCGCTAATTTTTGAAAGGGTTCCCTCTAACCAGGGTAAAAAAAAAAAAACAGGTCTTCGCTCACTTTTTTGTCATTGCTACTAAAAATCAGTGTTTTAAAATTTTCCGTCTAGACGCTAGGCGTTTCTCCACCGCCGCGAGTTTCTTTTGCCGCCTAATCGACTAAGTCGGCGCCTACGTCAAATCCCGTTCACCTTAATTTATTTTTGTAGCTTTGATTTTATGGCGTGCGGTGACCGGAGAAGGAATGATGGCGAACTGAAGAAGGAAGGGAGAGTGGTAATGGTGAGGAAGAGAGGGAGGTAGAAAGAAAACGAGTTTGATTTTGTGGATATTCGATGGACTGAGAGATAAGATAATTTAAAGGGTTAGATGTAGGAGGAAAGATATAAGATGATTAAAAAATGAGAAGATGAAGAAGAAATAAGCTATCTTAGGACTCAGAATTTAGAATGAGGAGGGACTACGGATGATAGGTTAGATTGTGGGTTATAGGGGCATTAGGTAGGTGGAATAATATATATATATATATATATATATATATATATATATATATATATATATATATATATATATATTAGTTCTAAACTTGACTGGTTTATTGCTTTGGGGTTGTTGGGAATTGGGATTAGTGATAGGTCTGTATATTTTTGTTCATTATACAAATATAGACAAGTGCTTGATAAAATGACAAAATTAAAAAAAAAAAAATTTATAGTCAATGTGTTTGATCTTTGATGTAAATTATCAATAATAATAATAATAATAGTAATTATACCTTAATTCTAGGCCCCGATTAGTTCTCTAGGCGTTAGACGCTAGTTTGCCGCCTAGCGGCCGCCAAACTATTTTTAAAACCTTGGTAAAAATAGTATGCTCCCCCCATCCGTAACCACAACAGCCCTCACAATTGGGTAGGTTGGAACCAGTAAAGGGTCGAACCAATTAAAACATGAATATTAAACAGGTTTAAATGGGTCGGGTTGAATCACATCAGGTTATAACAGGTCGATCCGTCGTAATTCGGATTCCCCCCCCCCCCCCAAAATATACATTTATAGAATAAAAATTAGTTGGTCAAATGGGTAATATGTTCGATCAACCCAACCCGTTAATATTTTTTGGATTAAAGTGTCTATTTTGATCAATAAATATTAACAGGTAATTGGGTTGAATCGGATACCTTTCAGGTCAGGTCAAATGGTTAACACATTTCATGTATAATTGTCAGGTCTAATCATGATTTATGAACTAACATAAATATTTATCATGGGACGGAAAAAAAAATCATAAAATTTGTGATCAAACTCACCTCACAAATCACAATCAACATTAACGTACTCGATTGGATTTAAAGCTCCAGTGATAGAAAAGTTATTTGAAAATGAAACTGATAGAAATGTTTTTATTTCTAAACAAAATGAATGAAAAAACAACTAATTTAGTAATCTGTCCACATTTGAATAGTCATATAATTTAAAAATATGTCAGTACTATTGAAATTGGTCATATTTCTAAAAGTACTTGAGTCTAACCAAAATGTTAGTAGCATATGCAAATGATAAAATTAAAAAAAATTATAAAAATTGTAAACATAATTTTAGTGAGTATGAATAAGAAAATAAAATAGTTGACAAAGAAGTAAAAAAAGGCTCCATTCGACAAATTAAACTTTATAAAATTATAAATTTATTTGTTTGTAACTCCTTTGAAATGTACAATAAGTATTTCTTCTGTTAGAAATAATACCATTTTTTTCAGACATCTCAAAGGGGAAAGTGAGATTAGTTTCCTTAGTACGAGGGACCATAATTGACCATGTACGGAAGTTTTTTGTAGATCTTA
>CM028384.1:62218968-62566468 GCA_013146195.2 Codonopsis lanceolata | reverse complement strand
ATGATAGTAGTTGACATGGTCCACTCAGAAAATAATACTCCATAATAAAAGGCTTAATTTATTGGATTCCCCTTAACTATGCGTCAAGTATGAATTGCACCCCTCATCTACAAATTGAATTAATGTACCTTCCTCAACTATCAATTTTTCCTTAATTAGACTTTTTATTTAGGCATTCCCATTTGTGCTGATGAAAAATATCTAGATTTATGTGACCATTCAAGTTTTATTTTTTAAACTATAATTCCATTTTGGTGTTGATTGTGTACTGTCTTTAATTTTTTTTAAAGGTTGGAGGGGACATAAACCTTACCACAACCCTTATTTTTTATTATTATAATGTCTTGAAAGGCTACACTAGATATATGATATATTTGGTGTGATTAGAACAAATGGTGCCTCTGGTGAGGTTTTGAACACCCGACCCCTCGATTGAGAGTAGTGATGTACCAAAGTGCCCTGGTAGGGCTTGAACACTCGACCTCTCCGTTAAGATAAGTGGGCAGCTAAATATGGCCTTTGGGTAAGGCTTGAACAACAACGTTGCCTCTGAAAAAGCTTGAACATCCAACCTTTCTATTGAAAGATGTAACGTCCAGGGTGTCTCTAGTGAGACTTGAACACACGACCTCTACGTTAGGAGAAGTGAGCAGTACCAGTTGAGTTAGATCTCGTTGGTGGGTGTCTCTAATTTACCCCTTTAAATATAATAATTACTTTTAGTTAAGGGTAAAACAGTTAATTAAGATACAAAAAGGGCATTATGATCAAAATAAATACCTAAAGATAGTCCCTTGAGTCTGCATTTTTTATCGATCTAAACGAAAGTGCCTAAACAAAATATGTAATTAGAGAAAATGTGATAATTAATGGGGGCACATTGTTGCAATTAATAGTTGAGGGGTATCTCTAATTTACCCTTATTTATTTTATTTACTTTCATAAACTTCACGTTGTTCAAAGTTTAGTCTTGGTGAAATCAATACCGAAACCAATAGTAGAGGGACTAGTACTACATTATCAAAATATAAAGGGTTGCGTGACCGTGGGTGAGGTGCATGAAGTCAACTCAAATACAAAGATACATCCAAAAACGCTTTTTTTAATGAGTGGTTGGCCAGCAATTTCGTTAAATTTAAGACTTCTCCAGCCATTGTTTTTATAAAGACAATCAAACACTTCCAAAGTTGTTGCTTATTCTTATAAAATATTCTTGCTTTCGAAACAGATCAATAGCTAGTGCGTGTTTGTGTGTGTTTGTCAATTTTAGAGAGAGGCATCAGACATGGGTGGCTGTATCTCCAGCAATAGCAAAGCATCATCATCAAAAACCATCAATAACATTAGAGTTGTGCACTACAATGGTTACTTGGAGAATTACGATGCTCCAATTACAGCTGGTCAAGTCACAGCCAATGTCACAGAGCATTTCTTGTGCACTCCGACTCAACTCATGCTCCATGACTTCAAGCCACTCATGCCCGATACCGAACTCAAGTCGGGTCACATCTACTTTTTGCTACCATACTCGGCTCTTCAATTCGAGGGTTCATCGGTCGATTTAACCGCTATATCAAAGAAGCTCACCAACGTAGCGAAAACCGGCATCTCTCTTTCCAAAAGTGCTTCAACAGGAAGCTCATATCATGGCCTGGCAAGTCCTTCGGCTAGTCCATATCGATCACGCTCGGTTAGGAGTGATCCCGGTAGAAGCCCGAACCGCTTTTCCAACAGCTATAAAGGTCCTTCAACTAGGCTAGAGGAATTGAATCCGACTAGTCCATATCGGTCAACCCCACAAAGGAGCTCTTCCGCAAAAACTCCAAACCGTTATTCCAACAGCTATGCAAGCTATAAAGGTCCTTCGACTACTCTAGAGGAGTTGAATCCGACTAGTCCATATCGCTCAATCCCATTAAGGAACTCTTCCGTTAAAAGCTCAAACCACTATTCCAACAGCTATACAATCTCCGAAGGTCCTTCAGCTAGTCTAGAAGAATCAAGCCCAATAAGTAGCTTTTCTGCGAAAAGCCCAAGCCGTTATTCCGAGCAGTATGTAATTGACGAGGAAAATGTCGCTGATTTGCAAATGTCGATGAAATCCCCTTCGTGGAAGCCGATGTTGGCTACGATTAGAGAAAAATCATTTCATCGAAGAAATGAATCTGATTTACAAGAAAATCATGTACAAACTCCAGTATAGATTAAACTTGTCGATCATAGTAACCAAATAAATTTTTGTAAAGGAAGATATAAAAGCTGCGATTTCAGAGTTGTCGTTAGTTTATGTCATTTCATTGTTAATAGATTTTGGAAAACGTAAGAAAAATGGTCTTATGGTATATTGTGTAAGATGGATATTTATAACCGATCCATTTGTGTGTTGTATAGGTAAGAAGGAGGTAGTGTCAGTAAAGTTGATCGTAAAATCTAGCTTGAAGATTTCTTATTAACACGTGTTGGAATAGTGAAATACCTTGTGTTGTGTTTACAGAATAGATGAAGATCCACGAGATTGTCAATCTCGTCCTTAAGACAAAAAGCGGCAGGTGTATGGAATGGACATGTCTTTGCCGATGAGTCTCCTAGGGTTTTGGAATCTTACTTGATTGATGAGGCCAATCTTTCCAAGCTTTAATCACCAATCGAAACACGGTGATGTATCTGTTTAGAGGCGAGAAGGTGGTGTGCGAGAAAGAGAGTTTTTCGAGAGTGAAAAATCAATGTTTCATGCAGTATATATGTGGTAGTTGGTGTGTGTCCGAAACGGATTGCGTGTGTCTAAAACGGACACACCGTTTTGGTAGCGTCGAGGCTTGAAAGGTTGTCTTATGCGTTACGTCTTAAAGGGATGAATAGGTTCACGAGTTCGAAGGTTCACACTCACTTGAACGGGCGGTAGCAAAAGATAAGGTTCAAGCCGGCCGGCCAAGTCGAGCAGAATTCGGCGGGCGGTGGCGCGTGTGTTTGGACTTGCACTTAGCTAGGTCTTCTCTCCTACATAAAAGTGTAGTGGCCCAATGGCCGAATGTAAAGCGTAAAAGCTCTACTTTATAAAGTTGAGTTGTTTTCTTCTTATTTCCAATGTGGGATTCCCATTTCCTTCCTTTACATGACTTGCTTATTCAATTATGTTGAAACATAGTTCCAACAATCCCCCACATTGAATGAGATATCATGTAAGATGATGACATATTGGTATTTACAGAGATACAACTGAAAGTAACTGTACTGGAATGGGTGGCTTTTGGCTTTGAATCTTTCCTTTTGATATACTATCGGGATGACTTACTAATTAGTGATTTGAGTGTCTTGAACTGATTAGTGTTTGATGTCAATCAAGACAATAGTAAACACACAGCTACCTTCAAACAGGGTGTGATTTTTCGTTTGTGTTCATTTTGGCCCTGAACGATGTCTGGTTATGTGAATGTTTGTTAGAGAATTTCACCCCATTAATTCTCATAAGATCGGCCGGTCTTACATTCACATAGGTGATTGCCTATAAGGAGTTGTTCTGTCAGAACTCCGTTTGACAAGTCAAGTCATAGGAATCATTAAAAGCAAAGCTTATCCTTTACCATGATAGATAACACTAGTGTGTTTCACCATAGGAATGAGTAGGAGTTAAATCCTTTAGTGTTAACTTCGAGATTAATGTAGTTGGGTTGTCCATTTGAACCTAGACCTTGGAATCTCTAATCAACTAGATGGGGTTTGCCGCTAAATTATTCTTTATTTCGTAGGCTTGAGGCCCATTCCCTTCGATGAGCTGCAGACTTGCTCTCTAGACAGACCTTTAGTTAGTAATCCGTTAGGTTGTCTTTTGATCGGATATAATCAATGGCGATCACTCCATTTGAGAGAAGCTACCTAATGGTATAGTGACGCCTTCGTATGTGTCGTGATTTACCGTTATAAATATTGTTTTGTGCTCTTCCTATTGTGGCTTGGCTGTCGCAATGGATACATATAGCTGGTACTGGTTGTGGCCAAGCTGTAATATTTTCTAGGAAGTTTCGTAGCCATTCGGCTTCTTCCGTTGTTTTATTTAAAGCGATAAATTCTAATTCCATTGTAGATCTTGCGATGCAACTTTGTTTGGAAGATTTTCATGCGATAGCACCACCACCAAGTATAAATACAAATCCACTTGTGGATTTTGAGTCATTAGTATCGGATATCCATTTGGCGTCACTGTAACCTTCTATTACTGCTGGATACCTGGAATAGTGCAACCCATAGTTTTTAGTGTATCGAAGATACCTAAGGACTCTTACAATAGCCTTCCAGTGATCATGTCCGGGATTGCTATTAAATCTGCTCAAACGATTAATTGTTTGAGCAATATCTGGTCGCTTACAATTCGTGAGATACATAAGACTTCCAATGACACGAGAGTATTCATTTTGAGATACACTTTCGTGTAGGTTCTTTTTTAGATGAAAGTTTGAGTCAATTGGAGTTTTTGCAATACTATTATCACCATTGCTGAATTTCTCCAGTAATTTCATGATGTAATGAGATTGTGATAATATGATTTCCTCGAATGTTCTAGATATTTTAATACCTAAGATGACATCAGCTATCCCAAGATCTTTAATGTCGAACCTGTTGGCCAACATTTTCTTGGTGTCCTTGATCATGTTTTCGTTACTGCCTATGATGAGCATGTCATCTATGTAGAGGCAGATAAGCATGTAACCATGTTGTGTATTTTTGGCGTACACATATTTGTCACATTCGTTGATCTTGAACCCATTTGTAAGTACTATGTCATCAAAACGTTTATACCATTGTTTTGGTGCTTGCTTTAATTCGTACAACGATTTGACCAATCGACATACTTTCTTTTTTGTTGCCCGGAGCTATGAATCCTTCTGGTTGATTCATATAGATTTCTTCTTCAAGTTCCCCATTTAGGAAAGTAGTCTTAACATCCATTTGTGCAGAGCTGCAAATGCAATAAGTAGTTGAATCGACGTAATTCTAGTTAGAGGGCATAAGTGTCAAAATAATCAACACCTTCTTTTTTATGAAACCCTTTTGTGACCAATCTTGCTTTATACTTATCAATGGAACCATCGGGTTTTAATTTTCGTATGAAAATCCATTTACAGCCCAATGGTTTACACCCCTTGGGAAGATTAACTAATTCCCAAGTGTAGTTTTGTATAATAGAAGATATTTTGTCATTAATGACTTCTTTAAACGTGCGGGGTTTATTGTTCACTGTAAATGTGGTCACAAAGTCAGGTCCGAAGGTTTTAGTTATTTTTGCATGTTAGCTCCTTCTAGGTTCATCATCCGGTGCAGCTGGATTGTCGTCTTGGATGATGTCTATCGGACCAATGTTCGTGGGGGCCTCGTTTTCATTTTCGCTTGTGTTCTAAGGAAAGGAGCGTTTTCCATTAGTTTTATTTTTTTTAATGGAAATATGTTTTCAAAAAATGTGACATTTCTTGATTCTAATATTGTATTTACTTCAATATTTGGATTTTCAGACTTGTGCACTAAAAACCTATAGGCACTACTCCGAGCTACATATCCTATGAAGATACAATCCATGATTTTTGGACCGATTTTTACCTTTTTAGGTAATTGTGCTGCTACTTTGGCCAGACACCCCCACACTTTGATGAATTTGTAAGGAAGGTTTTCGACCGTTCCATAATTCATAAGGAGTTTGCTCCAATTTCTTATGTGGTAACTTATTGAGCAAGTAATTTACTGTGAGCACCGCCTCCCCCCACAATTCGTCGGGTAGGCCTGATTGAATTAGTAATGAATTCATCATTTCTTTAAGTGTACGATTTTTCCTTTCCGCAATCTCATTGGATTGTGGAGTATAAAGAGGAGTAACTTGATGAATTATTCCATGTGTTGCACAAAAGTCTTTAAAAGGATGTACGTATTCACCTCCTCGATCAGATTTGAGAATTTTTATTTTTTTCTCAAGTTGATTCTCGACTGCATTCTCCTTTACATTTTAAATGCCTCGAACGTTTCATCTTTACTATTTAGCAAGTAAAGATGACAATAACGTGTACTATCATCAATAAAGGTGATGAAATAATTTTTCCCGCCACATGATTCTATGGATTTAAAATCACATAGGTCGCTATGAACTAGCTCTAATGGTCGAGTGTCACGTTATATTGTTTGAAAGGAAGTTCTTGTTTGTTTAGTCTCAACGCATATTTGACATTTTTCCTTAGTGTTGATTCGTGCTTTTGGAATTAATTCTATTTGCATTAATCTTCGTATAGATTCATGGTTAACATGACCTAATCTAAGATGTCAAATATTAGAATGCTCAAGCAAGTAAGAAGAAGATGTAGTCGCTGTATTATTAATACTATTACTGTTGGGTGGGGTTACCACCATTACATTACATTTGAACAAGCCCTCATTGAGGTAACCCTTGCCCATAAAAACTTCACCCTTACTTGGTACAATTTTTTCGAACTCAAAGACCAACTTGAACCCATGCTTTTTTAAAAGGGAACCAGAGATTAGGTTTTTCCTAATATCCGGGACATGGAGGACATTGGTAAGCACCAATTCCCGTCCGTTTGGTCATCTTCAATATAACTTGCCCTTTACCTTCCACGCCAGAGGTAGAGGAGTTGCCAATGAATAGCTTATCGCCGGACGTCACTTTTGAGTTGGAAGAGAACATCTTCGCATCACCGCATGTGTGATGTGTCGCCCCGGTGTCCACGTACCATTCACGACCCGTGCCGACCATGTTTGTCTCGGAAACCACACATATCATGCTGATGTCGTCATCAACTATGTTGGCTTCTCGGTGGACTCGTTTCTTCCCATGGCACTCGGTAGCTTTGTGGCCTTTCTTGTCGCAGTTGAGACATTTCCCTTTGAACTTGTATTGCTTATGTTGTTTAGATGTTCCTTCACTGGAGCTTTTACGCTTCCCGTTCTTGAAGTCTTGTTCCACCACATGTGCCCCTTCTATGGGGCGAAGCTGCTTCTTGTCGGACACCCGGTTATTTTGCTCGATCCTTAACCTGAGAATCAGATTCCCCAATGACATGTCTTTGCGCTTGTGCTTGAGATAGTTCTTGAAGTCCTTCCAAGCGGGATGTAGCTTCTCGATCGTTGCTGCAACTTGGAATGCTTTAGAAATAATCATTCCTTCGGCCGCTATCTCATGCAAAATCAGTTGGAATTGCTGAACATGTGTCATTACACTTTTAGAATCATTCATACAAAATTCTAAAAACCTAGCAACTACGAATTTCTTCGAGCCGGCATCTTCGGTTTTGTATTTCTTTTCTAATGATTCCCAAAGGTCTTTTGCAATCTTAAATGGGCTGTATACATCGTATAACGAGTTATCCAGTCCATTTAAGATATAGTTCCTGCAAAGAAAGTCAGAGTGCTTCCATGACTCAACAACAACCACGGTGGTTCGGTTCGATTCCCCTTCTTTCAAGATATGGGCTCTTCTTTCAGGAACTTCGACAGGTTCAGCGTCGTCAGGTAGAAGAGCATATTTTGCTGCCAGCGTTTGAATTCTAAGCTAGCAAACGTTTTTGGGCGTTCACTATGAGTATGGACGGTAGGGTGTAGCATTTGAGTTGTTGCCACGGGCTGTTCTACAGCAGCGGGTTCCTTTCCAGTGTTGGAAGTCATACTGCACAAAATACAATGATTATTAATATGCTAAGTTGTATGAAACACTTTTGTTTCTATATAATCAACAACCAAAATTAATAGACTTTTCTGTGCAGTCTATACTGTTTTATTTATGTGAAACAGATTAAAACACTTTATGAATATATTGTTATAATTAATACAATTAACTATAAATGTGTAATAGGGATGATTACAGGGTTGCTAAACAGTATAAGGTAAACATGCAAACAGGCTTATTGGTTTTCCAAAACAGGCTTATCAAGTTTCGAAAAAACAGGCTGATCAAACTCAGAAAACATGCATGTACAAATTTTATAAAACCTAACTGCCAGTTTTGTAAGAATAGACTGATCAGTTTCATAAACCAAACTGATCAGTGTGGTGAAAACAGGCTGATCAGTCTTTTTATTAAAAGGAAAATGTTTTTGTTAAACATATTAATTACTGAAACAGACAGATGGATTGAATCTGTAACACATACATATTAGTTCAAAAGACAGAAACAGATAATTGAAGAAGAAGATCCGCCACTGTCTGCAGGAAAAAACATCAAGCCAAAAATATTTTTGTCTTAAGATTGTAGGATCTGGTTCCTGCAGTGTTGTATTTACAAAATAGATGAAGATCCACGAGATTGTCAATCTCTGTCCTTAAGACAAAAACTGGCACCATGTATGGAATGGACGGGTGCTTTCAGTGAGTCTCCCAGGGTTTTTGAATCTTACGTGATTGAAGAGGCCAATCCTTCCAAGCTTCAATCACCAGCGAATCAGAACACAGCTGTTGTATTTCTGTTTAGGGCAAAAGGTGGTGTGCAGAAAGAGAGAGCTTTTTCAGTAGTGAAAATCAGTGTTTCATGCAGTATATATGTGGCAGTTGGCGTGTGTCCGAAACTGACACAACCGTAGTGGTTGCGTGTGTTTGAAACGAACACACCGTTTTGGTAACTGCCAATGTCTGAGGCTTGAAAGGTTGTGATGTAACTGCTTTGTCTTAAAGGGACAGAATAGGTTCACACTCCACTTGAACGAACTGGTAGTAAAAAGATAAGGTTCAAGCAAGCCAGTCGAGCCCGACGGGCGGTGCGCGTGCGTGTTTGGACCTGCACTTAATTAGGTCTTTCCTCCTACACAAAAATATAGTGACCCAAGGACCGAATGTAAAGCCTAAAAGCTCTACTTTATAAAGTTGAGCTGTTTTCTTCTTATTCCAAATGTGAGATTCTCACTTTCTTCTTTTACATAACTTGCTTATTCAATTATGTTGAAACATAGTTCCAACAAAGACTCTATCTTATAAATTAAGATTCGTCGTAAATGAGAGCTACTCCCAACTTTTTTGTGGGTTGCCATTTCATTTTCCAAAAGTTAAGGATATGTTTGCCAAGGATTTCTTCCTTTAATTTTTATTTTCATTCGGATAAACAATTTTAGATACCAATTAAGTAGTTTTCCCCTTCCCCACGTTGTTGTCATTTTTTGTACCAAAAAAAAAAAAACTTTGATGTAATATAAAGTACAACGGCCTTTTGAAAATTTGATTTATTTTTTATCACTTGACTTTTAAGTGATGTGGATAGTATTAAGTAACGAAGGCCTCACGTAATCAGCACATTTTCAAGCCTAAGTGTTTGTTTAGTGGAGTGTTTTGGTCATTTGGTAGAAAACTCAAAAATATTTTAATGTAGCCTAATTAAAAAAAATAGCGTTTTGAAATAAAAAAAAAACAAAAATAAAATTGCGTTTTGAAAAAACTGTGTTTTAAAAACGATGGGTTTTGATTCTTTTGAAAAAAATGTGTTTTCAAAACGCTGCACCAAACGAAGCATAAGTAAGAAAACACATTTTACTAGATTATTAATATTAGTTTGATGTGTAATTTACTTTTAAACTCTATTATGTATATGTGGTTCCATAATTAAAATATGATGAAAAAATAAGGATAAAATGGTAAAAAGTGTTATTTTAAAAATGAAAGTTTTAAATAAGATAATTATTTTAAATTGGACGAAAAAGAAAAACAAGACAATAATTTGAGACGGAGGCAGTATCATATTTATTGTCATTTTTCAATATTAGTTCCTTCTTAATATCTTATTCCAAAGAGAAAAATACATACGTAGTTTTAGATCAATCTCATGTCGTATTTGGCTAGTAACGTATTTGACTACCGGATTTAAAGCCGGTGGAGGAAAAGTAGGAAAATGGTTAATTATAAAAAAGATGTAATTTTGTAATTATCACTAACTGTCATAAGATTTCTATCAAGTTTAATTTTAATGGCCTCCCTAAGGTCTTTCAAAATGTTGAGAGATGGTTTTTTTATTATTAAATTATTAGGGAGTCCTTTTGTATTTTAGGGTTAAATGAAGAAGATATTAATGAACAAAAACAAAAGGAAAGAAAGAATGATATATAATCATAACAAGTAAGAAGGAAAAATAAATAAAAAGATAATAGAAAAATTTTGTATTGTTGTATCATAATATAATAAATGTATAAAAATAATGAAAATAAAAATTATACTTATGAAGTTTAAAAGAAATTCAATCAATTAACTATGTTTGAAAAAAGTTCATTCATGGAATCTGATCGGCAATACTCATTTGTTGAACATAATTAATTATTATTTAAAAAAATGACTTGAAAATGTACACTTAATTTTGTATTAAAATTTTCTGAACTTCTGCTTTAATTGGAATTATAAACATAAGAAAATAATAAAAAAAAAGTTTTAAGTCAGCAATAACTAACATGATATAATTGTCTTGTTTAAAATTATTTTTTCATGAATAACTATCTTTTTTTTATAAAAATTACTCCTTCCGTCCCAATATTATTATCTGGGTTGACTTGACGCACGGTTTAAAAAAACACATTTGACTGGATTATTAATTTTAGTTTGATGTGTAGTTTACTTTAAAGTTCATGTGTATGTGGCTTAGTATTACTTTTAAGTAAAATATATGTTCATCAAATTTCATTTAGAAAATCGACATTGGTCAATGATTTTAACTTACACCCCTTAATTTTGAACACAAACATGCCGTTAAGGATCTTCGTACCTATTTTCAAAATTTAGGGGATGTAATTAAAATAATTTTTTTTTAAGAATTGCATGACAATTAGGGATAATAACAAAATTACAATCTAGTACACCAAATTTTTTTAAAGATCGTACTTTAAAATTGACCAATATTCCAAGAAAAGCAACTAAGAAAGGATATCGAGTAAAAAATATCCGTCGTCTTCGTATCAAACTTTAAAATACAATAACATATGAAATGAAAATGAAACAAAAAAATTAATTAAACAAAGAACAATGGTGGCTGCTATTCTGCTTACATGCCGTGACTTCTCCTTCATTTTAAATAAATTCTTTCAGTCAATTTTCTTAGACAGAGAGCCTAAACAAGTATCAAGTTGGGGGACGCTAATAAGTAATAGCCTAATAAATATGAACAAATTTTCCTATTTTATTATTCATTGATCATTAAAAAAGGCAACAACTCTGTTTCACACGGGAAACCTGTGCCGTTATATTTCAGTTGATTTTTTTAGTCAAATTAACTGTTTTCATTATATGTTTATTGATTTTAGTGTTTAAAACAGATTATTGCAATTGATAAAAAGATACCTTTGCATCATGAACAATAGGGGTCATTAATTTGTAAATGAAATTACATTCTCTCATAGCTTAACCCATCACAACGGTGGGTCGGGTAAAAACTATCGCATCTTGCAAAAAATACTAGTGATAATGTTTGAACATAAAGATGAGAGAATCTTGATAATTGAATAATTGATCTATATTGATTAAGTAGCATATGAACTACCAGAGTAATTAAAGAGAAATATATCCTTCTCCATACTATCGTGTATTACATCAAAGAGAAAGAAGTGAAAAAGAATAAATAGGCTAACTAACATAGTTGTATCCTAATAGGAGAGGGATAAAGAAGTTACACTCGCTACCCCTCTAGATAACCAAAAATCACTAAGGACCCTAAACTCATAATATGACTATGAGTTTATTATACTTGCTCCCTTCCATCAGATCTCCTATTATATGTCAACATCCCCCCTCAAGTTGGTTGTGGAGAATAAATAGATTTAACACATGCAACTTGGACATTAGGTGAAAGTATTGAGCATGTGGAAGAGCTTTGGTGAAGAAATCAGCCGGTTGTTCATGGGTTGAGATGTATTGAGTGGAGATGAGTCCTCTTTGAATCATTTCTCTCACTAGATGACAGTTTATGTCTATGTGCTTTGTCCTCTCATGGAAGACTGGATTTGTAGCAATGTGAAGGGCAGAGAGTTATCTGAGAAAAACTAGAGAATAAAAGACCTTGACATGGGCTCCCTTTTAGGTACTTAACCAACCTCAGAACAGCAAGTCACTGGTGTTCATAAGGCTGAGACATAAATTGACTTAGGACCTGCACGATGTAAGAAATATCTGGTCTTGTGATTGAAAGATATAATAATCTACTAATGAGTCTTTTATAAGGTGTTGGATCTTGAAGAGGAGAGCTGGAGATGGATGTCAATCTGTGATTTTTCTTAGTAGGAGTAGGAGTAGGTTTGGCATTGGAGAAACCCGTGTCCTTGATAATATCTGGTGCATACTTCCTTTGATGTAGACAAATGCCGGATCTATTCCTGGCAACTTCGAGTCCAAGGAAGTATCTTATGGGTCCAAGATCCTTAATAGGAAATTTGGATTTGAGATAAGTTTTTACTTTCTTAATCAGTCCTTCATTAGTTCATGTGATTAGCAGATCATCCATATAAACTAGGACATCTACAAATTCAGTTCCAATGCCAAATGTGAAAAGAGTATGATCATTAATGGATTGATGAAAACCAAAGTGGGTGAGGGTAGAAGAGAGATATTTCAAACCATTGTCCTTGGGGCTTGTTTTAAGCCATACATAGATTTAGTAAGTGTACAGACAAAAAGGGAGGATCTTTGAGGAAGATTGTGGGAGTAACCTTGAGGGAGGTCCATGTATACTTCTTCATGAAGATCTCTATGAAGAAAGGCATTGAACACATCCATTTGAGATATGGATCACTGTTTGGCAGTTGCAACAACAACTAAGACTCTCATAGATGTCATTTTGGCCACAGGGGAGAAGGTTTGAAAGTAGTCATTACCTTTTATTTGTGTGAATCCCTTTGCCACAAGCATGGCCTTGTATTTGTCAATGTTGTCATCTGATTTGCTTTATTCTGAAAATCCATTTGCATCCCACAGTTTTCTTATGAGGTGGGAGATATTGAGGGTCTAGGGACCATTGTTTTCCAGGGCTTGAAGTTTTTAGACATGGCTTTACACCATAGAGGGTTGAGAGTGGCTTGATGATAGGTTTTTGGCTTGTATAACAGATATGTTGCAAGAGAAGGTTTTGTAGGAAGGGGAGACATTGGCATCAGTGCAATATTTGTTTAGAGGGTAATGTGTTGTCATGTTGATAGAAGGTTGTACTAATTGAGATGGTAGGTCAGTGTAATCTTTGAATTTAACTGGTAATGTTCTGTCCCTTTGAGGTCTTGCAGGAATGGGTGGGTTTTTGGTAGTGGAAAAAGAAGCATTCTCAATAGTAGTTTGATGAGTTTCAGTAGGAGCTTCCTCACTTGACTTAGTATGTCTGGTATTTGAGTTGTTAGTAGTACCTGAATTGTCATCTTCACCAATAGAATCAACAGAGTTTTCTTGGAAGAGTTTATCTTTGTTTGTTTGATTAGAGGGGATCTCAGGTGTTTTGAAGGGAAAGATAGATTCATGGAAGATGATATCCCTGTTGTAGATGACTTAATGTGTCTCTAGGTTGTATACCTTGTAGGTCGGCCTTCTTATTACTTGGATAGCCTAAGAATACACACCTTTGAGATCTAGGTGAGAACTTATCTCTGTTGTGAGAGGATGTGGAAGCATAGCAAAGGCATCCAAGGGTTCTAAGATAATTGTATTTAGGTGCCATTCCAAATAGAACTTCAAAGGGGGTTTTGAAAATAAGCACAGAACTAGGAATTATGTTTATTATGTAGGTTGCTGTTAATAGACAGTCACCCCAAAATTTCTTGGGTAGGTTGGCTTGGAATCTCAATGCTATTGCAAACTCAAGAAGATGTATATGCTTTCTCTCAGCCCTTCCATTCCGTTGAGGTGTGTCAACACAATTATATTGATGTAGTAACCATTGGGATGACAGAAGACTGCCCACACCATCATTTAGGAACTCAGTACCATTATCGGTCCTTAAGTGTTTAACACTGGTTTTGAACTGAGTTTGCACCACATTGAGAAAGTAACTGAGGGTTTGGCAAACTTAAGTTTTGGATTTCAGTAGAAATTTCCAAGTGGCACTAGAGAAATCATCTACAATGGTAAGAAAAGAGGTACATCCATCATAAGCGTTTTCCTCTGTAAGGACCTTCATATTTCACAATGTAAAAGATCAAATATATTATAACTGTGAGAGTCACTTAAGGGAAATATTTTTCTTGTTTGTCTAGCTAAATGACAAATATCACAGTATACATGCAAGTTTGAATTGAAGTCTAGCTCAAGAGCATCAATATGTTTCATAAATTGTAAAGGGGCATGCCCAAGTCTTGTGTGCCACAAATACACTTTATCTATAGGTTTAGTAAGAGAAAAATAATTGCTAAATTTGCACAAGTTTGATTTAGCAGCATCATCATCAGGTGAAGTTTAGTTTGTATAGGCCTCCATCATATCTACCAATCTTCATTCTCTGTTGAGCTTGGTCCTGAAGGAAGCAAGATGTGGCAAAGAATGTCAAGCACATATCACTGTCATAAGTTAACTTACTGCTAGATATAAGATTGAAGTGAAACTCTGGGACATAATAGATATTTTTTTAGGACAATGTCTTCGGACAGAATCACAAATCCTTTATGTGTGATAGTAAAAGCTTTCCCACTGGGAAGATGGATCACCGTATTGATGGGTGTAGGTTTAATAAGATGTTTGAAAGAATCGGTGATGTGGTCACTAGTCCCAGTATCTATAATCCAGTCAAGAGGAGTAGGTTTCATACTTGCTAGACACATAGGTTTAGAAGGGGTAGTACATGCCAAGTGATCTTCAGGATTGTCAAGCATGGCGGTAGCAGAACTAATATTCCTCACATTGTTTAGAAGAGCCATTAGCTGTTGATACTGATCTGGAGTAAGATTTGTTGGTGCCAACATCTTTTCTTTTGATTTCATCAGTTTTGGTGGTGCCTTGCACAGTGGCATTTTCCCTTTGTTTCTTGGCATTTTAGTGGGATCTGGTTTGGTTCCAAATAGGGGATGTCCATTCAGGGAATCCAATAATGAAGAAATAGTTGTCTTTAGTGTGAGACTCACCATGACAGTGATCACAAAAGAGTTTTCTTTAGCAGAAGTGGCCTGGTATCATCCTGTTGATTTTCCTTTGGTGTACTTGTTGGTAGAGTTGGTATTGATTTTGCCCATCAAGGCAGAAGAGACACTCTCAAAATTTACAGTGTTTGCGTGTTGTCTTTGTCCTTCTTCTTGGACCAGCATACAAACTACCTTAGTAACAAAAGGAAGAGGATTCATCCTAAGTATCTGTCTCTCACATTTGAGTATTTTTCAGATAATCCCATTAGGAATTGGGTAAGTTTGGTAATGTGCTCATACCCTTCTTGAGCAGAATTGGCTCCACAAATGCAGATACAACCACACTTAGGTATTTGAAGAAGGATGTTTAATTCATCCCATAACCCTCTTAGCTTGGTGAAGTATGTATTGATGCTAAGATTTCCTTGAGTGCACAACATGATACTTTTCTGGACTTGGAAAATTTGGGGGGCATCACTTTGAGAAAATCTGGTGATAATGTCCATCCCATATTTCATGAGTAGAAATAAACTATGCTTTGACGAATCTCTGAATTAACAGCATTGAGAAGCCAAGAAACGACCATGCTATTACATCTTTCCCAGACACTAACATACTTAGATGGAGGAATAGGACTTTTTGGAACCATTCATCATACCAAGTTTGTTTTTAGCAGAAAGGGCAGTAGTCACTGAGATCTTCCATTGATTGAAGTTTGAATCAGATAGGGATTTAGAGACAAGATTCATTCCAGGGTGGTCATTGGGATGGAGGTATAGGGGGTGACCAGAGGCCAATTGCAGAGAGGATTCAGGAAGATCATAATCATCAATTATAACGTTGGTATTTTTGAGTTTTTCATCTTTAAGTTCAGAGGTGGATTCAAACATGATGAGAGATAAAAGGGAGAAGAATCAAGAATAGTGTAAGAAGAAAAGAAGACTTATCTTGATTAATTAGTGGAAGCAAAATTAGGGATCAGAATTAGAAGACTCTGATACCATGATAATGCTTGAACATGAAGATGAGAAGAATCGTGATAATTGAGTAATTGATCTATATTGATTAAGTAGTATATGAACTACCAGAATGAGAATAATCAGAGAGGAATATATCCTTCTCTGTATTATCGTGTATTACGTCAAAGAGAAAGAAATGAACAAGAATAAATAGGCTAACTAACATAACTGTATCCTAATAGGAGAAGGATAAAGAAGTTACACTTACTACCCCTCTAGATAACCAAAAATCACTATGGACCCTAAACTCATAATATGCCTATGAGTTTATTATACTTTGCTCTTCCATCAGATCTCCTATTATATATCAACAAGTAGTAAGACCCCCTTAACCAAGTATTTGCCCACTGTGGTTTTTCCATTGCTACCATCCTTGATTAATGGATGTTTGAACTATAATTGTACAGTGCCTGGCCTAGTGACCGTTGATCTCATAAACAGTCTCCATAGTTGAGGATTGCATTATTTTTTCCCCTAATAGACCTCTGATTTGCTCTACGACTCAGAAAGGAACTGCCTTTGTAGCACAACTCGACTTCAAAGTCAGCTTCTTGCTTTGGTTTTATGGTTTCAATTAAAAATATATAATCAACTTAAACAACATAAAAATAGCATAGTTACACTTTCAATTAAACACATCAACACATTTTCTTGCAACTTGGAGTACAAGTTACACATAAACACTAGCATTGGAACATTAGAAGAAACAACAAATAAACAAACAAAAAAAGTGTCTGCGTGAAGAAGTGTAGAATACTAGAAATTAGAAATATATATATAAATATAAATAAATAAATAAATATATATATAAATATAAATAAATAAATAAATATATATATAAATATAAATAAATAAATAAATATATAAATATAAATATATATATATAAATATATATATATATATATATATATATATATATATATATATATATATATATATATATATATATATATATATATATAATGGTGGTTCGATTTGATTTGTAACCAAAATCCAAAAAAATACAAACCAAGCCGATCGACTTATAATTTTTTTTTCAAACCTAAACCGAACCAAACTAACTGATTCAATTTAATTTCACGATCGGTGGTGAAAGGACCAAACCCAAGAGATCTCACATGGCAACCACCTAGGATACAACTCGGATACACGTGGCAAGTTTTAAATATGGAGCGAAGGTTGACATCTCCATCGGACGCCCCGGATGCCCGCTAGTCTCGGTCCTTGGATATGGGGCGTGGTTGGCTCTGTTGGTTCTTGAAGCTCGATAGTTGGAAAAGCATGGTCGGTCATGACCATGACAGTTGATTGCCTGACATGATGGTCGCAACCCGGAAATGAGGGAAGGTTGTTGAAGGTCGGAACCGTAAATGGATCCCTGCATGAGCAGTTCAATCGCCATTAATGAAAAGCCTCTTTATCTGACAACCGCCAAAGCCACACCATCATGCTCCACTCAATCACCATTAATGCTAAAGTGCCTTTTTGACACACGTCGGGAAAACTTCGTCAAATAAACGTCTCATAACCCTTAATGCTAGTAGAGTTGGGCTCAAACCTTGTCTCTAACAATTTCTAATATATAAGGCCCCCAAATTCCCTCCAAACAAGGTTAGATTCTCTTTCGACTTCCAAGACCCTTGCACCCGTGCTCTCCCCTTAATTTACTGGTGTTCTTGCTATTATCTTTGATCTTTCCCCACAAACTAAAGTTCAAGGACCGTTTTGATTCGTACTTATTCTCACACCGGAGGGTTATTGGTTAGGCCAACCCCCAATCATCTTACAGTGTTGTTTGTGATTTCAAGAGCACTAGGTCATTGGGATTCATTGAGTTCATCAAATTTTCCTTCAAAACAACCAAGTCCAGATACCCAAGCTAGATCATCATGCCATGTACCACCCGTCCATCCAAGTGGAACCTTGACATGATCGAGTCTTTTGTGTATGATCAGTTTGGTTTCATTGCGAGAATGAACACAATCCCAAAACACGTCTACTGGTGAAACAACGACATTCCACGCAACACGTGGATACCTCTACCCAACAAGGGAAACAAGGTGTTCCTCCTCACTTCATGCTTCCCCCTATTAGGCCCTTGGCGACGAGCACTCTTCCTCATGTGGAAGAGAGCCCTCTTCGAGAACCTAGCAAAACACTCACAAACAAAAGACGAAACGAGATAAAGCCAATGCTCGTCAGGACATGACGGAAGCAGCAAGGTACTAGTAGAACCCCACCGGACGAGGCGTTCACATCTCAAAAGAAGGGGTTGGTGAACAAGAGGACCTCAGGATCACAATGGAGAGGAACAGGGGAAAATGAAAAGTGACCGAGCTACAACATCATTTGGAAGTCTTAAAATATTGCGAACGAAGGAGGAACAACTTCTCCAAATAAATGAGGCGGAGGAACACGTGTTCGAGCTGAAAAGGAATATCGGAGCAGTGGCCATCCCTGATATAATACTATAAACTCATAGCCAGAGAAATCAGGAACGGCCAGGGAAAAGGATGGAAGAACGAGAGAAAAGGCTAGTGAGTATGGGCCAGGACCAATGTCTTTCAAAGAATCGGGACTGCCCCATTGGCTGTCGAGAGCAGGCGGAGACCCAGTGTGCATGACGTGCATGACAGGTTTCATTATCCGTGAGGATCTCAACCTGCCCGAACACAAACAAGAGAAGTGAGTTCAGAAGGGGAATCCCGGCCTCGAAGAAATGAAATAGAGGATAAGGAGGTTGCGCTCTCCGTGGGAACATCGACATCCGTGTTCCAAGCACATCCAATCTCGTCACGTGGGACGAGTTGGCATCCATGTTCAACAACCCTAGTTCATGACAACCGATCAAGACGCCAACCCCGCAGCAAGAGTAGCAGCCAATGAAGTAACAATGCCTGAAGCACCTACGACAATCCCTTAGTGGCAACTACACCAACGGTTATATCGATTATGCCCTCCACCTTAGAAATTGAATTGCAAGCTCTGAAAGAAAGAATGTTGTCCTGGGAAAGCTCCAAACCTGCAGCGACGCGTCCAAACTTGGACAATCCCTTCACGCATTTGCGAATGAGGCTCAACCCAAGGTTAAGATCCCCATATTAGCCATATATTACAAAAAAAAAAAAAAACTCGGGCTCGCGACCACTTGTCTAGCTTCGAGGCCAAGATGAGTATTATTACCACAATTGAAGCCATCCTATGCAAGGCATTCTAGAGCATCGTCCAAGGAAAACCGTTACAATGGTATCAGGACCTTCCAAAGAACTTTATAGCAAGTTGGGGATATTCAAGACCGCATTCTTGAACGATCCTTCAAGGCCTTGTCAAAGGATGAAATGGAGTTGTTCAAGGTGATACAAGAGGAGCATGAATCTAACCATGATTACTATTCCAGGTTCTGTGGTGTATGGGAACAGGTTAAGAGTGTTCCCGAGCTCGTCGACTTTGCCGTAAGAATGTGCTTTCTGTTGGGGCAACGATCGGGCATTGTCAGGACGAAAATCACTACTCACTCTCTGGAATCAAGGGAGGAGATGCTTGAAATGGCCTTAAGAATGGCGGGCTATGAAGAACTAGTGGTAAGGAGGAATCAAAAGACCAGGCGAATACAATGTTGCATCTTCAACAAAATTTTGAGTGGTTATTGGTTATATATATGAACGACTGGGGATATTCGTGAACATGGTTTAATCAATAATATATAACAGGTTGGCGAAAAAAAATCGTTAAATCGACCTGATTAGATGAATTCAAAGTTCACACAAACTTCATATTGTCATAGCTCAAAGTTCGTTGACGAAAATTATGGTAGATGCATAGTTTAATATTAAATAACCTTGCAACACACACACACACAAAAAGCAAGGAGACTACTTAAATGCCCATTTTCGTTTACTTGCTGGAGAACTTATGTTGATCTCACTTGACAACAATGGTGGAATATGGGCACAGAAGACACATATTGAACGTCTAATATGTCAATCTAATGTTCTCAAGGTCCAAATACCATGTTATCAATTCAACCAAGAACAAAGATAGGATATACTCCCTCCGTTTCGGGCAAAGAGTCCACTATTCCATTTTCAGATGCTTTACTTAAAGAGTTCACTTTCAAAAATTAAATCATAAAGTGTCATTTTCTTAAAAAAATTGATTTTCAAACAGAGACTATTTGTCTTGAACGGAGAGAGTATATCTTACCAACTAAAAAGGTAAGTTTGGCATAACTATAAGGTTACTTTATTTTGACTTGAAGTTTACGAGATTGAACTATAAAAAAGTTCTCCCCATGTAAAAGTAAGACTGCATTATTACTCTTTCCAAACCTCACAAAGGTGAGAACCTTGTGCAGTCAATTTTCTTGTATAGATAAAAATTGTGTACATTAGATTCTTTCCAGACCTCGCAATGGCGAGAGACCCTTGTGCAGTAAGCATGCTGTTTTTAAAATCACGCTGTTACATTTCCTTGACCAAAGTTGAGCTAATCAATTCCACAAGTAGAGGCAGAGCCAAACAAAACAGTTTGAGCCCTTGTATTTTTTAAGTGTTTTACATCTTGTTTTTCTTCAGGAAAGGTGGAATTTTCATAAATGGTTATACTTAAATGCCGGATAGTTAAAAACTCAGATATCGAAACTACAATTACAAAACTTAATAAGTGGCGATGATGATAAATGTGATCAAAACCTTTTCATTTCGCATGCCTTCCAATTCCAAAGAACTAGTGTGCTAAAAGAATATTTACATATACAAAACTTAAAAAAGTCTTTAATATGGGGATCAAACTGAATTCAAGAGAAGAAAATTTCATGAAACTACTGACTTACCAAACAACAATTCAAGGCTTGAACAAACATACATATTCACACGCATGAATGGAGCTTTGTAACACAAATCAAATGCTCCAAAAACTGGCTTTCATTCAAAAACGCGCCACAGAATTGCATATCTGGTTGCATTTTTCATAGGCGTATACCTTCACTATAACAAAATCCTACAAGAGGTGTATCCATATATGTAGTACATGTTGAAAGCAAGTGTACAGTGAACTATTTAAGTTATTTGTACAAATCCAAGATCAAATCTTGTAAACGGGGGTGATCCCGAGTAAATGAAAGCATTTTCTCATTACAAGTGCAGTGGCTTCACACAACAAGAGCCGACTCGTCTCCTCTGCAGACCCAACCACCTGCCCAATTTGCTTAACAATGTTAATTGAAATTGATCTATACTTGCAACTTCCAGAAAATCTAATTATTGACAATAACATTCATACTCGTGGAAAATTTATAAGAAATAACATGGATTACTCTAGGGAAATTCTGACACAAGCATGAGAAATCATCCTCCTAGGCACTGTCAAATTTCGAGATAGATACAGAAGGGCCAACCTCAACTCTCTAGGTGTGTAAGGTTGGGGGATTGGCGTTGTAAAATCTTACCACAATGAAGCGTCAACAGCTTTGAATTTCACATTCTCCAATTCCTTTTGGTTACAAATAAAGTTAACGAGTATGTCGGATTTGAAAAACTGTATAATTTGACACTCAGACGTGTGTAGTAGCCAAAAGTTTGAACAGACTGAAACTCGCAGATCTTTCTTTGAATTACTGTAGCTATACGTTCATCCATGATATATATTTTGAACTCCCTCCTTTCCATGCAAAGAGTTTACTATTTCATTTTTGGATGTTTCACTTAAAAAATCCACTCTAAAAAATATGTTTCCAGTCTTCATAATCTTTCAGCTATAACCCCCAAGTATGATATAAGAATCTTGCTAACGCTCGAGCATTTTTGCAATTATGACCAACACAAAGTATTCATATATATCTTTTAATTATTAGACTTATAGCTTAGAACACATGGAGTAAATGATATATGCTAGCATGGCTCGTGTCTTCCACGAAAATATATTTTACTGCAGGCTGTATTCCTAACTCTTTTGTGGATCGCATATATGTATGACTAGGGGAAAACTGCAAAGCTTTCATACAGCCACCATGTCAAAATGCAAACCTAGGGTCTTTAGGGCTCTTGTAGAATTTTCCTTCATAAAAGGCCATTTTATTTACCAAATGCAATCAAAACTTTGGTTCGTTATATCAAATCAAGATACAGAAATTTATAATGCAAACCACCACTAGGGAACCGCTATTCCCACTCATTTTTTCAACCATGACACTCTATGTAATGCTTTAGTTTACTTGAATATCGTACTTTCTGCATTGTACGGCGGAAGGTCTTGTTAAAACTTGCAGTCGAAATAGCAGACCCAAACTACTAGTACTGACCCCTCAGAAGTCCTCATTTGTTTATATTTTATATATCTACTCAATGCATGCAATTATGGCATGTAGTACCAACCTCTCAGAAGTCCTCATTCGTTTATATTTTATATATCTACTTACAGTTGGATCCTTTCAAGGGGGAGTTTTTTGTTAATATTACGGACAATTTTGTCGATATAGTTGTTGGTGTCTTGTATATGTCCAATGTACAAGGAGTAAAGGATGCATCTCTTGCTTAGACACTTTTATTAATATACTTTATTTATCAAAAACATATCTACTCAAGTAATGCACGTAATGATGGCATGTATGGTTGGGTCCTTGTGTCTTGAATGTTGATGGTTGATTATACCCCAGTCCAAAGATTATAGGCAGAAATAAATAGGATCATGTTAACTTGGTATGTCTTGTTTCATGTATTAAAGACCATGAAAATTTGAGCTACAAGTGAGCCCAAGCATCTACTGGGTCAGCTGTATTGTGTCATGTGCATGCTAATCCAGTAGCATGATGTGTGCACCAGGGGGATTATGATAAATTTCTCCTTATGTTTATGTTTCCAAGTAAAATACCACCAAATCCAAAACCCACTTTTAATGAACATGCCTACTATATGTCGAATTGCTTAGATTTGTATCTCATATTGCACAAAAGCAAAAGGATCAACATTAACAAAGAATTTGAGTATTGGCACACAAGAGTGAGAAAAAGAGAGAGAGAGAGGTTCAATACCTGACAGTTGGAATAAAATTTTGTGAAGTTCTCAGATAAGCTATATAGGTATTCACACAAAAGATTTGGCAGGAGATTCGTGCAAGCTTCTTCCACAATCTGGAAAAAGAAAGAGTGATCAAATTAACGTCAAAGTAAAAGCATCGCATGTTAGCTTTAAAGAAGCATATAGGAAACAGAGTCGGAAACCATAGTTCAGTTTTATATGATGTCTTACCTCTGCAAACTGGAGCAAATTAAGTCCTAGTACGCATTCGTCCGGATGAGCCAATTCAATATTTCCCCCCTGTGCCAGATTAACACATTTAATTGCAAATTTATAAGTCGATCATAAAATTCTTTCAATAATAATCATGTTTGCCGCATGGCACTGCAATTGTGCCCCCATTAATATGGAGTTTCACTTGCACCTGGCACCTGCCTAATGGTTTATATCTGTTGAAAACAACCCAACATTATCAATTGCTACTTGATAGCCAATAGGTACTTTCTTTACTGTGATCTTTCACCAACAAAAAATTCTAATTGCTAATCAAGATGTGTGGAAAATTAAATCATGTGTCAGTGCTGAAATGACAACAGGGACCGCCAGCGGGGAAGGGGGGGAGGGGAAATCCCATTCTCATCAACTTCTGGCACTTAAATTCATGACAGCAAAATGCTTTCAATTCATATACCGGAGATCACTAAGAGTCGTGACAGCCACAAGTGCATAGGTTACACAAACCTAAAGAGACTGCACATCCTAGCTACTTCAGAAATGAAATCACCTAAGGATAACTAGTTTAAATGAGTAAGGACAAAGGGTACTCTGTAAAGATTGCAACGATAACCTATTCAATAAGGACGACAGATTACCTTCTTCAACTCATCAATGTCTTTACCAGATTTCCGGATGATGGAACAGATTCGAGCATGTGCATACAACAAATATACAGCAGTATTTCCCTGCTCAACAAAGAATTTGAGGGGGTAAAATCTGAGGTACTATTTACAAGAACAAAGAATCATGTTAACTGATGACTATTTCAAAAAACAAAAAAATGGAACTGAGATCGAGAACAACTTTTCCAGTAAATAATGCCTTCATTTTTTAAAAAATAGAAAGGAAAAGATATCTTACGATTAGGAAGAACGAAAACATAATAAAGAGTCTGCTTTGAGGACATCATTCATTAAAATAATCAAACAGAATAAAAACAGCTCCTTTCCCGTGAACTTTATATATATATATATGTGTGTGTGTGTGTGTGACCCCTTGTTGGTATGGGGATTGGAACCAAGGACCTCAACGTCTTTGCTTGAGTGCCCTTGCAATCTCTCCCTTGAACTTTATATTAACGGAAGAATGGAAACAACATCATTAACCACACCTTATCATTAAGCATCTGATCAAAATTAAATGTGTAATTTGTCAATCTGTTGTTCTTGAGGTCTGCATACCTGTTAAATCAAGAACAAGAAGAGCAAAGGTCAAAACCTGTCTAATCAACTAAAAGAAAGAGAGTATCAATCAGATGAAATCATGAAACTGATTAACAAATCAAACTTTTACATCCCCTCAAGTTAAATTCTCACGTTATCAGGACCTCATGCACCAAAACAATATCCAAATCCCATTCACTGAACATCTTTCACATGTAGAGGTAACCAAACAACTCAAGCCCTCGTAATCTATTCAGATGCTATAGATCCTTTTGTTCAATAGATTTATAAGGTTAAGAGGTGAGATTTCCATAAATAATTATACATAAATACGTGGAGATTATTTACATAACTAATAAATCGTCAAACTTTTTAATATTGTACTTCTACTCTATATTTCGTTTATATTGCACTCTAGTTATAGATTTTTTTTGTAATTCATCATGTTTTTCAAATGAAAGAGAAAAATTGAAAAAAATGGAGTATTATAGCGTAAATTTTTGGAATGGGACTATTCTTTGGGACAAACTAAACAGAAAGTTGGACAACTTTTGTGGGACGGAGGGAGTTTTTAATAAGTTGGACAATCTTTGTGACCAGACACTTATCTTCCCCACTTCCATGTCTTGGTCTTAGCACCTATAATATCAGAGCAATAAGCATGCAAAAGTAAAGGAAACTTACTTAACAGCGCCGTATCCAACGGCTTCTGCAGTTTCCTCAAGCTCCTTCTCAGTCCACTCCGCAGCTTTACCTGATCAAGAATAGAGGGAGAGCATAAACATGCAATGCTTTAGTGGGTAGTCATTCCACTGGAAATCCAGAGTGGGTAAGGAAAAAAAAAAACAAAACTGACATGGAAACTCACCTTCATTTCAAGCCCCCCAAAAAGGATAGAAACAGAAAAGGAAAAAAAAAAAGAACAGGCATTTTTGAGTGAAAGAACAAAGAAATGAATCTCATTGTTATACTGTAAGGGTAAAATAGTGTTGACCGATTTTCTCCATTGAATTTATTGTTGTGCCCTTTTTTTGTCCAAAAGCTATGGTAAGTAGTTACCATATTTAATATCTTTCTTGGTCTTAAAGCAATGGTAAGGTATTACCATATTTAAAACTCTTCCAAAAAGCTCTCAAGTATCTTTTAATTAAATTGACAAAATTTTTGGTAAGATTCTTTGACTTAAGTTTGGAAACTATTTATTTCATAATTCTTTGTTTCCTTGGAGTCTTGGTCTTTCTTATTTGTGTAGGACTTTTGCTCAAGCACGTACATATATATGTGAAGACTTTGGGTAGACAATGGACACTGAGAGACGCAGAAATATAGAAATACAGAGAAATAGAAAAAGCTGAGAACTGTCTGGAATCTGGATGCACCTTTGAATGCAGCTTCATCACTAGTTGCATTGTTGTTTGCTTTCCTAAGTTGTTAGGAAGCTCATTTTTTAATCCCACGTTTTCTATACTTTGTTTTTGTGGGTTTTTCCTCTCCAGAGTTGTTGTCTTATGAGAGGTTTCTTATTTTGTTGATTTCACAATTTGTTTTGCTAAACTCATAATCTTTTTAATGAAATCTTTTTTTGCATTAAGGTTGGATCTACGAGTATAGCTTGTAGATTGTTTGATAAACTTCTGTTTATTACTGTTTTAATAGATTAAAGACTTCCACTGTTTACTTGTTTTATATTCTCGTCAATGCACCTTCGGATGCAGTTGCATCACAAGCTGTATTGACAGATTTCATTAAATCCTAGCTACTATTTCACTCTCAATTGGTATGAGAGCCTCCTCTTGACGACAGTAAGAGAAGATTCTGGTTATAGTCATGATGGATTCTCAATATGAGAATGTTGTTCGTCCTCCTACCTTGACTAATGTTAATTACTCAATTTGGAAAGTCAAGATGCATATCTTCATCAAATCAATTGATGAGAGAGCGTGGTTGGCTGTTGTGAAAACACTAGAATGAATAAGATATTATGTCTTACTATGGTAGGTTGCTTGATATGTCTAATTCTGCTCTTGCTTTAGGTGATCCTATCACCAATGAACGTCTTGTTAGTAAGATGATGCACACTTTGCCCGAAAGATTTAATGCCAAAATTTGTGCTATTGAGGAAGATCATGATATTGATAAAATGGGCTTTGACAAACTTACTGATATTCTCCAAAACTTTGAGTTGAACCTCAATGAGTAAATTGAGCAATTGAGCAAAAAGGTAAAAGTGCATCATCTTCTAGTCCTTCTATGAAAAGTATTGCCTTGCCTTCTATTATTGATGTGTCTTGTGATCTGCTTGAATTGCACAAAAGAAATTGAAGAATCTGACTTTGGTGAAGACTATATGGCACTTTTAACTACCAATTTTAAAAATATTTTGAAAGCCAAATGTCAAAATAGATCTCCATCTTCAAGCACCAAAGCTAATTTCAAACATGAACCTAGCAAAGTTCATTCCCAAGGAAAATTCCTTTCAAACTCCTGAAAAACCTTTTACAAATCCTTTTGCTAAAAAGTCTACATCTAGTGGCAAAAACATTGATTCTCTTCGGTGTAGGGAGTGTCAAGGTTTTGGTCATTACGCTAATCAATGTGCTAATACCCTTGAGAACGAAGGGTTTGAATTTTTCTGCTACTCTGAGTGACAGTGATGATGATCCAGGTGATCTTATCACTCTCACAGTAGTACAATATGTTAGACTAATCTACCATGTTGAAGGACTTAAAACCAATCTCATTAGCATAAGTCAACTTTGTGATGATGATCTTCAGTACGTTTTGATAAGAATTCCTGTGAAGTTTTTGATAAGGATAATAAATGCTTATTAACATGTACCAGATCATCAGATAATTACTATATGTACAATAATGTGCAAACTTATCATAAGGCTAGCATTGATGTCACAGAGTTATGGCATCAAAAGTTAGGGCATATGAACTTTCGTAAGCTTCATGAGCTTGTGAAACATGAGGTAGTGAGAGGTTTGCCAAGTTTGAACAAGAATTCCACAAAAGTGTGGACCATACCAAAAGGATAAGCAAACCAAGGCATCTCATCCTGCCATCCAGCATTGCTCCACAGCTAGATGCTTTGAGATGATCCACACTAATCTCATGGGTCCTATTGAGGTAGAAAGTTTTGGTAAGAAAAGATAAACCTTTGAGTGTGTTGATGACTTTTCTAGATACACTTGGGATCCTTTTTTAAAGAGTCGAAATGTTGGATAAAGGTGTATTTTTTGTTGTCTCTTGTATCTTAGTCTCCTTCCAAGTCTTCAACAAGAGCTTCCCACATTTCTTTGGCAGACGTACACCGTATCACTTGTTGGTATGTACTGGTGTCTAGTGAGCTTGTAATGATGTTAATGGCTTTATTGTCCAGCTCTACTAGTTTTCTTTCGTCCTCAGTCCATTCTTTTTCTTCTTTTGGAATCTCGGGAGGATTTCCACCAACGGTTGCTAGAAGGTTTGGCTTCATCGGTACATGACGTCCTTTTAGCACGAACTTCCATAATCTGTTGTCAACAAAATTCATAAAATGCATTATCTTATCCTTCCAAACATCGAAATGGCCTTCGTCCAATATTGGGACGTGGTTCGCATTTGACGTAGGTAGCATGTAGTGTGTTTGTGCCATTGGTTCGTGTCTCTCAAAAGTTTAGTCTTGGAAAAACAAGTTTTCGAAGAGTTAAGCTCTGATACCAATTGTTAGTCCCAATTGGCACATAATAAGCTAGAAAGGGGGGGTTGAATAGCTTATTAGAACACTTAAAACTTTTGGTAATAATTCCAAGAACAAGCACTTGTAATCTATTAAAGAGATTGAAGTAGCGGAAGACTTGCACGGAAGGCAGTTCAAGTCTGCCGGTGAAGCACTAACGGTAGACTTAGCTGATTACTGAAGTTTGTTGCTCAGGGAATAAGTTTAAGGAAATGAATGACAGAATAAAACAATAATTAACAGAGCAAGATTAACACAGGTGTTTTGAAATGGTTCGCACTATAATAAGTGCTACGTCCACCACCAAGGCAGTCAACCTTGGATTTAAATGTGCGCTATATTTTCCACTAGTTCGATTACAGAAATATCAAATTGATCGTGTACAAAATATTTGACTTGTGTTTGGGGTTGAGGAAGTTGAATATCTGGAGAAACAGAATATTCAATGTTCAATGTGCAGAAGAATAGTAGAGAGTACAACAATAAGAAGTAAATGATTAACAGTTGATGCAGATCTTCTTGTTGTTGTTGAGGACTTCGTTGATTAGTTAATGATCTCTTGAATGCACTGAGTATAAAGCTTGATGTTGTTGAATAGTTTCAGAGACTTTTTTTTCAATCTTTAATGGCAGTATTTATAGCTGGGCATTCTTGAGATCGTTGGAGAAGATGAAGTGAGTAACAACTCTATTAGGTTGAATGCATTAAATGCCTGGAGCTATTTCGTAGACTTCTTCTTCAACTGATACTGAGCAGGGAATGGTGAAGAGTTGTTACAGCAACTAATAGGTGGTCGACAATCAGAGTTGCAGACCTACAATAGTTGGTACAGTCTGTATGTGTCGATCTGTGCACCTGCTCAGTCACATTTCAGAAGGCGAAAGTCTTCCTGTTTTTTCAGAAAAGCTGGAGGGGCGTGTCTGAGAAGTCATGCGTTGATTGAGGATGGATTTAATTCAAATTACAACTAATTTAGGCTGAATTAAATAATCCACTCAAGCTTGAAGTCTGGAAGAGTTGGACACGTCATGCTTTCTAGGTGCAGACAAGGTTTGCCGCTGGAGGCTGCTTGAAGTCTGCTGGTGAAGCCTTCGGCCGAAGTCTTCCACTGAACCTGTGAAATCTAGAAAACTATTCTAAGGCAAAGTTCTATACACAGTTGTCACGCTAACTGATACGTAGCCCATTTAGCCACTAAGTATAGAACCTAATGTAATGAATGAACAAATACAAATCAAGATGCAATGAGAAACAACACTTTGTTTCCTTGGAGTCTAGGTCTTTCTTATTTGTGTAGGACTCTTGCTCAAGCACGTACATATATATGTGAAGACTTCGGCAGACAATGGACACTGAGAGACGCATAAATACAGAGAGATAGAAAAAGCTGAGAGCTGTCTGAAATTTGGATGCAACTTCATTACAAGCTGCATTGTTGTTTTTGTTGTTTGCTTTCCTAAGTTGTTAAAAAACTTAATTTTTAATCTCACGTTTTCTATACTTCGTTTTTGTGGGTTTTTCCTCTCCAGACTTGTTGTCTTGTGAGAGGTTTGTTATTTTGTTGATTTCACAATTTGTTTTGTTAAAACTCAAAATCTTTTCAGTGAAATCTTTTTGGCCATAAGGCTGGATCTACGAGCATAGCTTTGTAGATTGTTTGATAAACTTCTGTGTTTATTACTGCTTTAATAGATTAAAGACTTCCGATGTTTACATATTTTATATTCTGATCAATGCACCTTCAGATACAGCTGCATCACAAGCTACATTGACAGTTTTCATTGAATCCTAGCTACAATTACACTCTCATATACCTCGTTCCACAAGAGCTGCTTTACATCGAGTCTTCGCCTCATCGAGCAAATCAACTAACCGAACCACTTCAGTACTGCGGGTTCGAAATCTCTTTCCATCTTCACCAAGAACAAGCCCAAAGCCAACGTGATTTGCTCTAGGGTACTTGCTGTCGTCAGCTGGAAGCCACCCTGCTCGTTTGGCAGCCTAAAAGAAGAAGAGGCAGTAGGAAAGCTTTCAAAAACCAGTTCTTTCGCTTTATAACAATGTCATCTATTGTTTCCAATGCTGTGGTGGGAAATACCAGCCCCACCAGCTACGACTGATACTTACCGTGAAAAACATTTCGAAATGCTCCAGCTGGCCAACATCAGTAACATATATTATCCACTCAGCTTTCTCTTCATTGAGTCTATACCTACAATTTGCAGGCAGCAAGTTTCAAACGAACCAACATGCTGACTTATGTTCACAAAAGGCACACATATGCATCATAATGTTTGATAGCTTACATTACACCATGTTGACATTGGAAAACTCTTAAATAGCTTGTCTGGTAGCTGGTTGAGAGTTTTAAAAGCGGTACGCTTAAGTGACTGGTTCACTGAGGTAGAGTTCAAGTTAATATATTAGATCTGAGTTGTTTTAAAGTTAGAGTTGGAACCTACTTTGACGACTCCAGCTTCGTTACTAAGTTTGTAAACTTTTGAACCACAGCCGAACTGAAATCTGTCATTTGCGTAGTCCCAACCAAATTCAAGGTTGACTTGGAGTCGGTTCGTTGTTGTCGGTCATTTTAAAATGTCCTACATTACCTTCAATTAAACAATATCAATGCAATAAATTGTTTTGTCATCCAAGGGGTTTTTTTTTTCAAAAGGTTGGAGGGGACATAGACTCCAAGGGGTACCATAAGGAAAACATGGGTGAAATCATGAAAGTATAATTGCTGAAGTCGACAATCAGTTCGCTAATCTTAAATGTTCTTGCACTTCTTTTGAAAGGCGAATGGTGTTAACCTTTTCAAGTCTATGTTGAATAGTCTAGGTACATTTATCATTAAATCAATAGAACGAATGTGACATTTGGAATCTCAGTAGTAATCAATAGAACGAATGTGACATTTGGAATCTCAGTAGTACAAAGGTCAATTGAGGATCCCCAAATAGTACGAGGGGTCAAATAAATAGTTTAACTCATGAATATGTGACTTTTTTTAGGACGAACTCAAATGGAGAGTATGACTCTTTTTTGGGGGACAAACGGAATTCAAGTTATTACTCCTTACTCCTTAGTCTTATTAACTAAAGCAATGTGTTGACCCCAAGGGGTGGGAGAGATGGTAATTGGTAAGGGCACTCGGGCAAAGATTCATGAGGTCCTTGATTCTAATCCTTGTCACATTTCCTATCAACAAAAAAAAAAGTAATGAGACACTTAAAGGAGTGACGTCGTGATGTCAGGGGTTATTCAGCGCTTTCTTCGTATCTTTGTAAGTTACTTTTGAATCTTTGTTATGGTAACTCTAGAGGCTTATACAAGAGTTGTTCAGAGAAGTATTCAGAAGATATGATATTGAAAAACATTCATCCTTGGCATTTATGTTCCATGTTGACATAAGGTTTTTACTTTGTTTTACCTTAAGAAACAAGGAACTTGATCAATTTAGCCACTTGGCAAGTATGTCATCAATACATTTTATTTTATTTTATAAGAATGTCATCAATACATAACAATCTAATAGTACAAGAAGAAATGAAGGTATCAATGTAAGATGTGTCAGTGACTTATAGAAGGCCAAGAAGATCTAAGATTTGATCAATTCAGAAATTAGGAAACAAACCAGAGAGCCGCAAGATCCGTTGAAGCATAGTTGAAACCTCCATCCCGCTTCACAACAATAAGAGGTATATTTTTCCCTTCAATAAAGATCACACGAGCTCCTTCACTTTCCTCAATCAATCCCTTCTCACTCAACAGCTTTAGAGTCCCAGGAATATATGGATTGTAAAAGCTTTCTCCCTGAAAGCAGGAAAAACCAAATAAGCACGTCTAGATTGCTGCTCACTTCTAAGCTTGAGAGTATTGTAACGCAGAATCCGTATCAGGAGTTCAAGACACAGTCTAATGTAAAATAATAAGAAAAAGTCAAAGTCCATCAAAAGGCTAGGAAACTATAAAAGAAGTACGCTTATTACAGAAGTGTGCTTTCCATTGAGAGTTGCTGTTTCATACCCTGCACAACTCCATTCACTAATTGTTTATAGATACTGAACTTAAGGAGTTTGCTTTGATAGGACTAGGTGTCTTAATGTACTGTCCACAGCTATTGCACTGTTGTAATTATTTGAAATTATGGTAGGACTAGGTGTCTTAATGTATTTTCCTAGTTTACATTAGTTTCCTTATTGTATCAGTCTTGGTCTCCAAGACATAATCTGTATATAATTCCAATACAATAGTCAACCTAAATTAAGGTTGGAAATTATTCTTTCAGGGTATCAGAGCAGCCGATAGGGACCCTAGAACTCTAGCCACCACCCATGCTGAGCCTATCAACGTTTGCTATGGAGAAAACTACCAATGAATCTTCTTCCCCTACCACACCTAAATCTGTCTCGTCTTCAACCACGGTTGTTGACAGCAAATACCCTCCTCTACCTCTTCACTTCAATCCTCAATCCCTTATGTCAAACACCATCCTAAATGATGTGATCCTACGGCCAAGGATTGGCACTCTACAAATGGAGGAGCTCAAGTGTCATGTTTGGGAAGCTAGAGAACTTTTTGGTCGCAGCAAAAGGCTTGGAATCCAAACAATTCTCAAGAAATCAGCAACCGAAGAATCTGTCCCTTGGAATCCCTGAAGACCTTTAGTCTTATCTTTTATTCACACAACCTTTGGAGTCCCTGAAGACCTTTAGTCTTATCTTTTAAGCCACACAACCCTTAGAGTTCCCTAGTGCATAAATTCTGCAGTTTACTTTAAGTATGTGTAGCCTATATAAGGCTTGTCTAAAACATTGTAAAAGGGGGATCTTGGATCAGTTATGCAAAGTGCATTTTTTTTAGTGTTCATACACTTGTTCACAATTGAGTTTGTGAGTTTATCCGGTTTCTTGGACTAGAAACCAAACCTTGAACTTATCAATCTTCGTGAGTCGGGAGATTGTGGCGTTCTGTGTTCGTGGGTCGTAGGCAATTGCGTCGACGATTCTCGTTCGCACCCCAGGGTTCCTAGTCAATTGCGACTAGTGGGTTAAGGGAGACTCTTTCTATCCTTTCTCTTATTTCGTTATTTTCGTTTTTATCGTTATTCTCGTTACTTTCATTGTTCGCAGTTCTAATTCCACGTTCTTTGTTTATCATTGAGGGTCCCGTTAATCTTCGAATCGATCTTGGCTCGAATCCGAAGCCAGATTCACATCACTAAACGATACCAACGATCTCCTATGGCAATCCCAATTTATGTCCATTTTTAAGACTCACAAACTAGTCCGTGTCATCTCCAGAAATTGAAAATGGTATTCCTAACCCCGATTTTATCTATTGGTCCAGCGCAACTCATCTCATTCTCTCTTGGATTCGAGCTACATCCACCGAATCTGTCCAAACTCGTCTAATCTCGTGTGAGACCTCTTTAGATGCATGGACCCTCCTACAAGCTCTCTTCTCTTCTTCATCTTGTACTCACATCCGTACCCTTAAAACACAACGTAAACCTGACCAGTATTATTTGCTTCTAGCCAAATCTATTGCTGCTTCTCTCACCGCTGCCCTCTCTCACATCTCCGACCTTGATCTTGTCAACCACATACTTGATGGTATTGGTGCTGAGTATAAGGAATTCATTACCTCCCTCAATACTAGACCTATACCCACACTTCAAGAGTTGTCCAACCTCCTACATCAAGAAGAGAAATTACTTAAAAAGTTCTCTACCTCTCCCACCATTGCCCTTACTACTACTAAATCATCCTCAGCCACAAACACCCCTCCATCCGCTCCATCCAATCAACCAAATCAGTCCGCCACCTCTTCTAACCAGCCTGCTTATCAATCCAATCACCCTCCTTTCAGTCCCAACCGTAGTCATCAATCCAATCGCGGCCATGGAAAGGGTCGTGGAAATGATCGTGGATGTGGCCATGGATTTACCCCCTCCTATAATCCTCCTCCTCTCTTACCCACAACACCTATTCCCCCCATCGGCTCCTTTGGTTTGATCAGTCCTGCCAGTTATGTCGCAGCCACAATCACCTAGCTAATGTTTGTCCACAACGGTTCAATACTGCCTATTCGGCCGAATACTCTCCCTCCCACTTTTTAATCCAAATTGGTGTCTAGACTCGGGTGCTTCTCATCACATCGCTTTCAATCCGGCTGCCTTTTCTCAATCTCAACCATACACTAGTAAGGATAAAATATTAGTCGGTAATGGTGCTGCCCTCCCCATCTTTCATATTGCTCAGTCTCATATTAATTCTTCTTCTCGTCCTCTTTATTTACGCAATATCTTTTGTGTTCCTTCTATGCGTAAAAACTTACTTTCTATTCGTCAGTTTTCTAATGATAACAATGTTTATTTTGAACTTGATTCACATGGTTATCGTGTTAAGGACAACAAGACGAGGGACACCATTCTTTCTGGAAGTAATCCGGGAAATCTTTACTCTCTCCGGTCAACAGTTCGTCTCCCACTCATTTTGCTCTAGTAGGTGAAAAGACTACCTCTGATACATGGCATGCTCGTTTGGGTCATCCGGCACAACCTATTCTTCAAGATGTCTTCAAAAATTCATCTCTGTCTCTTAAAGGTCCAATAATTAGTAATAATTTCTGTCATACGTGTCCACTAGGGAAATCTTGTAATTTGCCTTTTGCGGCACGTAATTTTCGTTCTAAATTTCCTCTTGATTTGTTACATTTGGATGTTAGGGGCCCTTCTCCTATTTCTACTGCCAATGGTTTTCGTTTCTATTTATCTATTTTGGATGATCACTCTCTATACCTGGTTATTTCCCATGATTCGTAAATCTGAGGTTTTCACAATTTTTAGTCATTTTAAAATATGATTGAAAACACTCCCTCTCGCAAAATTCAAACTATGCACACCATCAAATCTATTCAAACTGATGGTGGCGGGGAATTTACCGGTCGCAGTCGCATGCTCACTGATTTCTTGGTTACTCACGGCATTCGTCACCAACTTCCATGCCCTTACACTCCCCAACAAAACGGCGTGGCAGAACGTAAACATCGTCATATTGAATCTGTCGGCTTGTGACCCATGCCAACCTTCCTCTACGTTTTTGGCTTGATGCCTTCTCCACCGTTGTTTTCTTAATCAACCGATTGCCAATCAAACAATTGCACTATATTTCACCTTGTGAGAAATTAATGGGTTGGAAGCCTGATTACTACCGTTGAAAGGTTTTGGGTGTACTTGCTTCCCTAACCTTGTCCCTTACAATCGCCACAAATTACTTCCCAAATCCATGAAATGCATATTTTTGGGTTATGATCCATCTCATATAGGGTACCCTTGCTTCGATCCATGTTCTGGGCGCATATATGTATCACGACATGTTTTGTTTGACGAAACTCATTTTCATTACAAGTCTTCATAGGTTAACCAGTCTGCTGCGAGCTCGTGCTCTCCAACTTCTGTCGATGCTACTGCATTCCCTCCATCCATGCTTCCTATCCAGAAAACCAGTCCAAGTTCATCAAATTCCAGCAATACTACGCCACCACGAGTAGCCACACCATCCGTCACACCATCAGCTCCTCCGCCTCATGATCCAGTAACTCCCATTGCACCACCCGAGCTCTCATCATCTAACGCTGCATTTATGCACATTCCAGAAAACCCAGCAACAACCGCCCCAATTTCTAGCAGCAACGACATGTCTCAAGACATCAGTTCTTCTCCTTCACCATCTGAAGACATCAGTTCTGCTCCTTCCAGCAGCTCCTCTCCACCTCTCCGGTATCGAAATATCAATGAACTGATTTATGGCACATCTCCCCATCTGCTACCGTCGGCATTTACGGCTGAATCTACTGATTCTTTATCTCGTGAGCCCTCCAACTTCAAACAAGCTGCTGGACATTTGCATTGGCAGAATGCAATGAAGGAGGAAATGTCTGCCTTGTCTAAAAATCAGACTTGGTCTCTGGTTCCCCCTTCACCTTCGTAGAATATTATTGGCTCTCGATGGGTGCATCGGGTTAAACACAAGCGGACGGTACTATTGATCGCCACAAGGCTAGATTGATCCTCTTCATCCTGACTATGTATGCCGGCTTCATCGTGCATTGTACGGTCTCAAGCAATCACCTCGGGTATGGTTTCATAGACTTCAAGAATTTCTCATTCAACAAGGCTTCTTCAACAGTCAGTCAGATTCTTCTCTGTTTATACGTCGAGATTCACAGCATGCTCTATACCTGCTTGTATATGTGGACGATATCATTGTCACCGGCAGTGACTCTTCTCTTATCCGAAAGTTCATCCAAACTCTATGTGATACATTTGATACTCGACAACTAGGAGATATTTTCTCGGTTTGGAGGTCCTTCGCACACCTACCTCTCTTACTCTATCTCAAGCACGGTATGCAACCGACATTCTGAAAAAGTTTGATCTACGAGACTGTAAACCTGCTCCGACCCCTCTCTCTCTCCTGCTTCTCGTCTTTCGGCCTTCGATGGAGACCCTCTTCCCAATCCTACGGAGTTTCGCAGCCTCATGGGTGCTCTTCAGTATCTCACATTATCTCGGCCGGGCATTTCATTTGCTGTGAATCAAGTATGTCAATACATACATAGTCCTCGTACTACGCATCTTAAAGCTGCCAAACGGATTTGTCGCTACATCAAGGGCACTCTTCTCATGGGTCTCTCGTTTTCCTCTTCGTCTGATTTCTTCCTTACGGCTTACAATGATGCCGATTGGGCAGGGGACCCCGATGACCGTCATTCTACGATGGGTGCCTGTATTTTTCTTGGTCCTAACTTGATCTCTTGGGCTGCAAAGAAACAGTCCACTGTTTCTTGTTCCAGCAGCGAAGCTGAATATAGATCCCTCGCAACAACTGCTGCGAAAATTCATTGGTTTGGTTGCCTTCTGCGCGAGCGGTGTTCTGCTTCCTTTTTCTCCCCTTATACTCTATGATAATCAATCCGCTATTCACTTAGCGTGCGTAATCCTGTATTCCATGCCAGGACTCGTCATATTGAAATTGATTATCATTTTGTTCGGGAATTAATTGTACGAGGGGCTTTGCGTGTACAGTTCGTTCCGTCCGACCACCAATTAGCTGATGATAAATTCACCAAGGGACTTTCTCGAGATCGGTTTTCCAGATTATGCTCCAATCTCAACCTCTTCTCCGTGCTGTTTTGATTGCGGGGGGGTGATAGATAACATGCTGTCCACAGCTATTGCACTGCTGTAATAATTTGTAATTATGATAGGACTAGGTGTCTTAATGTATTATTACAAAAGTGCGCATTCACATTGAGAAGATCTATTTAAGAGCATATTCAATCAGAGAATAAAACAAGTTTCCATTCAATGCCAAATACAATAGCCATGAGTATTAGTTTAATGTTCTCATCAGTCACTAAAGCAGTATAGACTTGGAGCTAGGAAACTATAACAGGATTGCTGGCATACTGATGGTAGTTTCAATAGAAGCAAGGAAACCATGACATAGTTTAGAAAGTGCATAGCTGGTACAAGTAGTAACGTAGTATTTATTACGCAAGGTCAGATATCTCCAATCTCCTAGCTACACTCAAACTGAGGATTGCTGGCATACTGATGGTAGTTTCAATAGAAGCAAGGAAACCATGACATAGTTTAGAAAGTGCATAGCTGGTACGAGTTGTAACGTAGTATTTATTACGCAAGGGCAGATATCTCCAATCTCCTAGCTACACTCAAACTGATCTCCTATGAGGAGCACCTTTCATTACTTTCACCAGCGGCATACTTCAAAATAGTTGAGTTTGTGCTCTGTAAGATGCATCTTCAGCATCATAATAACAAAATAACAGCATCAAACAAATGTAATGCAGTTCTAAGATAGATGACACTCGTTGGCCTCCACCAAACCAAAAGGCTTGCTGAAAAGAAAAATATACTACCTTTTCCTCTAACGTAACACCAAGTAGTTGATAAACTTGTCCGTATCCGCCACGACTTATCTCACATATCTGTGCCCATGCCTTACGATATTTTTCTTCCCCTCCCTGTTTTTTCAGGTAAAATAACAAGCAGTGAAAAAATAAAAAATGATGCCAAATACTGTGAAGTCCAAAGCAAAAGAGCATTTATAAAAAAAGAAAGTTCAAATCTAAGAGCACATAAAAATGAACGTACTTTTCAATTTTCAATAATCAATAAATATATAAAAATCCAATCCAAATTGTTTGGGCTACCCAGTTAAGATATTTACCTGGAGACTGACCACTGCTTGTTGGGCCCTCTCCTTGAAGTCAACATCACTATCAAATCTCTGCTTTGAGGCCTTGTAGAATGCCTAAGAAAGTACAAATCAAGTCAAGACAACACTGCTATTTTGAATCAAATAGCTAAATGCATCAGTTTGTTTAGTTTAGCATACACCCTAAGAAAGTACAAATCAGAGAAGAGGTTCTGCAGATTCAACACATTATCATGTACTAAGGACTTACAGTTCTGAAGAAATACATCATAAAGAATAAAAGAGGTCAACTGCCAGTATTTTATTTAAAAATCTTATGTTGAACAACAGTATCTAGAATCTATAATGTGCCATGATTATTTTAACGAGGCCAGCAGACAAACTGAATAATCTGGTAGAAAAAAATTGAGAACTTGAAGGTTTGATAACAGACATGATTTAACCCAAGTAGTACATAAGAAAGATAACAGTCATACAATCTTGTCTTCCACATAGTGAATGACACAAAGAAAGGAAAACAAATCACTATTCATGCAGTCATATGCTCAATGACACAGTACAATTATGGACATCAATATCTAATCTCAAATAGTATTAATAAAATTATTGTACATTCAAATTGGATATATGAGCCATATGTAATTCTGAATGTTCTTTTACTCACCTCCAGATCACCAATAGCTTGATCATTAGAATTTTCCCAGTTTGGAAACTTTTCAAAAAGGAACTCAATCAACATGCCAAACTGCAATCATACATGTGCCATCTTTAGTCACCTTGACACAAACGATAAGAAACCAAAAGAATATCCTTGTGGAATATCCTTACATAACTAATATGATGGTACTAATGATTTCTTCACGTAGACAGCCGGTAAAGCCATGCAGGATGTAAACCATTTCTCTTATAAATAAAATGACTTACCTTAGGTTTTATATATGAACACGAGAAAATAACTTTTTTTCCAAAAGAAATACTTGGCTTGAACCATTATTGTTTCCAAGATAAGCTCCTTGAACCAATTATACAATCTTCGAATGAAAATCTCTTGTGAAAAAGCAATAGGCGGATAGAAGATATTCAAGTGACCATACCAAACAAAATCACAAGCAATTTGTATAACTCTTTTTTTTTTTTTTTTTTGATAAGCAATTTGTATAACTCTACTAACTCATAACAAGAGAGTCATGAGAAAACTCATCAAATATAGATTTCATCGGGTCAATTTAATATTTACCTGTGTGCCCCAATCACCAACATGGTTTCTCCTAAGGACGTCAACATTTGAAAACTCAAGCATACGTGTCAGCGTATCTCCAATGATAGTAGATCGTAAATGACCAACATGCATTTCTTTAGCTATGTTGGGAGAAGAAAAGTCAACCACTGCCCTTTTAACTGGAAGCTTAGGCGCCCATGTGTCAATACCCTTTACTAGCATTTGTTGAATTCTCTGCAGCAGCAGCAGCAGTAATACATCATAATAAACAAGCGATTCACACTTTACACAACAAATTGCTTCAGAATATAAAAAAGAGCAAACACCTCTGCAATCCACTCCCTTGACAGTTTAATGTTTACGAAGCCAGGACCAGCTATTGAGCACGATTCTACCATATTTGATGTCGGAAGATTTTGCATGATGGCCTGCATATTTGAAGATCAAGAAACCATATTAGGAAGTCAATTTTCGCCACCCAAGCATGCAACATCATATCGTTCTCAAAAGCATTTCAGACACTAGAGAATGCCATTATTACCCATCCAACAGACTGTGGACCTCTAAATTCGGTACCTTTGTCTTTTATTTTAGTCCACAAGCTCATGGCATTATTACTGTTGACAAAAGAGAGTTCCTGATTAGTAATTCAAACAACAACAGCAACAACAAAAAGATAAACTGTTGCCAGAAAGCTTAATGGCATCTAATGCATCACAAATCCAAGACATCAGTTCAAGAATAAAATCCACAAAAGGTTGTAAATATAAAGAGAGAAAAAAAGATCCATGCATACATTCAACACATACCATTGGTAATCACCGAATTTTGGGTTGCAGGAAGCAATTAAGGGTTCCACACCTGGCTCGTCCGGAACTGTTACCTTGAGTGCTGATTCAAATAGTTTCGCTAATTGCTGCTTAAGGCTTCCGATATTCTCTTCATCCTGTCCCACAAAACATTATCTTAAAAATCATTGCAATTCTTAAGCAGAAGTAATGGAGTGTAACAAAAATCATTTCAGAAGAGTCCTTCCTTCTCAGCAACAACATATTAACATGTGCAGACACAGAAATTTGAATGTGGGTATTTATGAGCAATGACTTACAGCTGCCATAGTTGATATGAAATGTGCCTTGGTAACCGCAAAAAATCTTCTAGATGTTGCTCTGATAATAACTGTCTAGTTTGACAACAATGAACCTATAAGAACTTCATGGTTCACCGTACAAATAAAATCAAGTTCCAAAAAAATGTTAGACAAAAACCATTAAAAAAATGAGAGAAGCAAACATCACTTCTAAAATTAAAAGAATCACAGGCTGCATTTACACACAATACTCTAGCACAGTAGAAAGCTAAAAATCAACAATAATATCGCCCACAAAACCAAACAATTACACTTACAAATTGTATCTTTATACTCACTCCATCCAAAAAAATAGTCCCATTTGACAATTCAAACTTTTAAGATTATAGATTTCTGTTCTTGTATCTCCTTTGAATTAATATAATCTCTTCTAAAATTGAGACAGCTTTTAGGGAGCAGTTAGTAATGTTAGGGAGCTCAGAATTGGAACTGGAGCTCGTATTACTGTATTAGTTCAAACTTGAAGCCATTTTTGCTCCACTTCCAATTCTGTGGCATGTCAAATAATGTCATTGGAAATCTCAAAGAAACTAGCATATTGCTAGTCCAGTGCTAAGAACTATCTAGACACCCCAATCTCGAACCCATTTCTAATTATTGTCTTGATTTTTTTATGCTAGTTTTGAAATTTTCTAACCAAACAATAAAAATAACAAGCAACAAAGCATACACTAATGGGAAAAATTAATAATAAATAGGAATACAGAGTGGAAGAAATATAGCATAAAGGGTATAAATATAAAATCATGATAAATTGAGGTATATATTTGACATATATACACATATACATACTTCCTTCGTCCCAAAAAGTCCAAACTAGTTTGGGACAAAGGCAGTATTAAGTGCTCGTTTAGGCCATCTCCAAGGGTACCCCCAAATCCTCGATTTGGGGGTATGATACCCAAAAGCTTGCTCCAACCGAACCCCAAACACAATACCAAATTTGGGATTGGCTGCAATGCTACCCCAAATTAGGGGTTCGACTGTAGCTACCCCAAATTTGGTATTGCTGGGACCCATGCTATTAAATTAATTTCTAATAATTATACAATTGTTAAAATTATTTATAATATGATATTTCTTAATTTAAATGTATTAAAAATTAATAAATATCTAAAATTAGATGATATAAATAATAAATAAATAAATAATAATAATATTAAGTATTTTAAATTATTGAACATTATTAATTCAATAATTTTATAACATTTTTTTCTATTATTTGTAGATTTCGTTTACAAATAAATAAATAAATTATTATTTGTATAATTTGTGTTATATTTTGTATTGATTGTAATATTTTTTATGGTATTTTCAAGTACTTGTATGTTTATTAAATTATATTTCTTCAATTTAGTTTAAAAAAATTACTAATTTTTAAGTATTATTAATGACGTACATAATATTATAAACATATAACTATTAAATATACTAAAATTATTAATTGTGTAATCTTAATAGTTATATTATTTAAAAGGTTAATAGCAAATTAATATACATGTCGATAAATAAAGTAAAATAAATAAAAATAGAATATGTTAAGGAATATTATATTTGGGGTTAGATTTTGGGTCGTGGTTGGAGTTGTAATAGTATTTGATGTTGAAATAGACCAAATTTGAGGTATGATTTGGCCAAATTTGGAGTTCCTTATTGGAGATGGTCTTAGTAGGCAAAGCGAATCGCGATTGTTGCCTACCAAAAGGAGCAATGAAGGGAGGATAGTTTGGCTTACAAGTTGGAGAGAGAAACGAAGAATGGTAGAGGAGAGAGAGGCGATTGAGATGTAGAGAGAGAATTGGAGAGGTGGAAACCGGTGGAATCAGGAACCCAAATGTTGTGCAAGCGCCGCTGCGCATTATAGCATTTTTCTATTTTCTTTGTTATTGGCTGAATTGCGTTGTTTCTCCAGTTACTTCAGTGGCGTCGGGGTTTTTACTGAATTACGTTGTTTCTCCAGTCAATCAGTCGCGTCAGGGTTTTGGAGGGATTAGACAACTTGTGCGGTGCCGGTCCAATCCACCCACCGAAAAAGGGCTACCGCTATTTTTAAGGTCCCAAATGTTTGGAGTGTTAAAAAAAATTATACTCCCTCCGTCCCTAATTTATTGTCCTGGTTGATCCGGCGCACAGATTAAGAAAAAACATTTGACTTGATTATTCATATTGGTTTAATGTGTAGTTTCTTTTAAAGCCCATGTGTATGTGGCCCATAATTAAAGTAAAGTGAAAAAGTAAGGGTAAAGTGGTAAAAGTGATGTTTTAAAAAGGTAAGTTTCAAATTGGATAATTATTTTGGGACAGACGAAAAAGGAAAGGAGGACGATAATTTAGGGACGGAGGGAGGGAGTAATTGATTGTCTTAACTCGGTGGTCGAGACACCCATGATTTAAGCTAGTTTGTGAGCTATATATAAGATATAACGTAAGGGCATCCACGGTCATGGACCTGTGAAAAGGTTTATTCTCACTGCCACGTCATGCCACGTCATCAGCTTATAAACCTTTTCTTTATAAACATATTCTCCACAATACATAAACTCATAAAAGCTTTATAGCATGGACCCACAACTAAATATTTTATTATTTCCCAATATACATTTATTTTCAAAGATAAATATATCGTTTTAAAACATAAATATTTATAAAACAAATATAATATATCCAAAAAATAATTTATATATTTTTAAATTTTATCTTTGAAAAAAATATTTTTATTTATAAATATTTATTAGTAAATCAAAATACCGATGTAACAATATAGATTTTATTGAATTAAATCAACATAAAATCATACAAATTATAATTAAAGTTGCATAATACAATGGGAAAACAAAGTAATTAAATACAGAAGTAATGTAAGTTTAGAAGAATGTAATGATTTTTTTTACAAATCTATTTATAGGAGAATTTATAGGATAAATTTGAAAAACAAAAAACAAAAAACGATAACAAAAAAAACGGTAGAAAAACGGTATAAAAAACGGTATAAAAAAACGGTAGGAAAATTGGGAGAGAAAGTCAATAAAGTAGGATGAGGTGGAAGTTTCAACCGGTTGTAAATTTACAACCGGTTGATTACACGTGATCATCTCCAACGCCATTTCAAATTGTCAACCGGTTGATAAGCTTTGGAAAAGGTTGAAAAATTTGCCACTGGAGCTGCTCTAAGATCCCGGTGGTCAAGGCACCCATGATTTAAGCTAGTCTCTGAGCTGTATGTAAGATACCATGATTTAAGCTAGTCTGTATATAAGATTTAACTTAAGATTTTAGGTTTAATTCTTGTTATAAATTTTTATTTTTCTTTTTTCCGGTATTTAAATGAATTCATTTTTATAAAGGCCTTCTTCTTTTTTTTTTTTTTTTAGCACGGGCCTCTCAAAACTCAGGAGGGCCCTGCGCGGGTTGCCTTCACGTGAATCCACCGAAATTTTTATTTTTTTTATCTTCTCCTAGTAAAACAAGTTCGTTTTACAAGCTGATCCACCCTAATTGTCCAACGTGACTCACCCAAGAGAGGGAGACGGAGAGTAGAGGTTGTAATTGGGCGTTAATGGATATGACCTAACCCAAAACTATGTATTAACAACTATTGTCACCCCTAATAGAGTACCTGTAAGAGTCGCCGAGTCGTGGAGAGAGAGGACTGGGATCTGCGGCCACTTGACAGATATTGCTGCTGCCGCCGCCGGTGAATGATGAGGCTGCTGCTAGGGGGACTGAGTAGTCGTGGAACGGAAACAGGGAAAGAGAGTCTGAGAGATAGAGAGAGAGAGTAGAGGTCCGTAACTCTGTTTCATTTCAGCCTTTGACCCTTGAGAGTTGAGTCTTCACAAATCCCACTTCTCAGCCTTCACAGAAGGTTCGTGGGTTACTGACTTACTGGTGGGTCTGTTTAAATTTTAACTCTTGTTTCTTTTTTGTTGAATGAGTATTCATAAAAAATATATTTATTTGAACCATTGAATGTTTGATATCCGAAATTAAGCTTTTTTTTAATTTGATTTGTTAAAAACTTGTAATTAATTTACTTGTTGGGTACTTGGGTTCGTCAATTGTCACTTTCTTGAATTTTGAGTTCTTAATATTATATTCAAAATTAGGGGTTTTTTTATTTATAAATTTACTTGGACTAAATTGTGAATTTGTGATGTTTGAGAATTTGTTTGATGTTACTTGTTTAAATTGTAATGTGTAGTTGCGTGTGATATTTTAAAAACAAACTAATTTGATAATTTAGTGTTAACTGTGAACCCACGGAAAAAAATTCTTGAATTCGCCACTCCTGACATGACATTAGTGGGTCTCTTTTCTTTACTAAATTACTACCTCAACCTTAGTTAAATTTAACCTAACTAAAAAACAATTAAAATTAATCAAAAAAGAAAGTAATTAAAGTTTTCTCCTTCCAGCCCGTAAAACCTAGCGACAACGAGTTCTCTTCTCTTTCGACGTTGGTAATGGTTTGACATCTACCCTCTTTCATTTTGAACATAAAACAAATCTCCAAGTCTCTTTTGCCCAAATTTTTTCGACGAGATGAGTAGTGATTCCTTTTCTTCTCCAGCGCCGACAACTACCACCGTCGACAACATCTCATTCCCTGAATCTCCAAGTCTCTCTCCTCTGCTCCCTTTATCTCCATGGCCAAATGTTTGAGTGAATTTAAATTTTCAAAATCATAGGTTTTAATTAGAAGTGAATTCTTTGATGCATGGTAGCTTGACCACCGAGATTGATATGTATGGGCAATGACTCAATTCACCATTACCTTGATTTCAATTATATGAAATCTTCTGTCTACACTTGCGGAATTACAGTGTACACACCATCATAAAGACTCGTTTTTAGGAATGTGGGGTAAGAGTAAGGGTGGCAATTTGGGGTACGACACGATTGGTCGCCACGAACACGACTGAAAATGATAGGGTTTGGGTTGTGGCTTATCGGGTTCGGGCCGTTATATGGCCAACACGATAAGGCACGATAAAAAATGAGTTGTTATCGGGCTGACTTGATAAGCACGGTAAAACACGATAACTAAAGTATATATGTTTTTTAAATATATTTTTTAAATTTACTATGGGTTGTTCACTTCTTTCGAACTATTTTCATGATTATTTCATAGTTTTATCATTTGAACATTTATGACTTTTAAACTACTTGACTATTTATATTGATAAATTTTCAAAATATGTATTAAAAAATCAAATATATATATTTTATAATGTATCGTATTTTTTATTATTGTGTCTATCGTGTCGTGCCGAGCTTTTCGCGTTTTTATCGTGTCGTATTTGAGTTTTAATATTAGGCACGATAACTTTATCGTGTCGTGTTCGTATTCGTACTTATCGTGTCGTGATGGCACGGTAACGCCCAGCACGACCGATTTGTTATCCCTAGGTAAGAGTGTGTTTGGCTCCATTTCTTGGAATAATGCTCAACATCAAGTTAAGATCCCAGTGCCCTTTGCCTGGACACAGCTTGTATGATTATTTAAGGTTTTTTTTTTTTTTCTTTTTGTATGCAGGAACTATTCCTCAGCCTTATTTTTGCTCCTAAAACTTTCAGGAACACATTGAACAGGGTCAAGGATGTAGATCAATAATCTATAGCTTCTCTGAATGAGTTGTGATCTTTAGATTTTTTATACAACCCTATGAAACTTATTCCTGTGGCAGCACTTACATGCATTGAAATTTACGGCCCCAACTGCTAAATGCATTTTTCACATGTTTCTACTTTCAATAATCCCAATTGCTTTGATAAATGTTGCTGATATTTGTTTACTTATCTAAAATCAAACAGCAGGCTACTGAATTCAAACCTTGTTTCCATACAACTTGGCACAATCAAGTGTGCAGCAAACAGGGCATGCAATGCACCCGAGTGAGCATGAAGTTTAGATTTGAGGTTACATAATCCCAATTGTTTGGACAGATGTTGTTGTTACTTATTTAAAGTCAAACATAATAAGGCAACTGAATTCAAACTTTGTTTGTAGCAACCTCAAATCTAAGGTTCATACTCACTTGTGTGCATTGGGTATTTCTTTACTTTTGCTCTTTCCAATAGCATCTCAAATAGACTCAGATAATTTTTCTTCTCTATTAGAAATATATTGATTAGCACCAAAGTTTTACTACTCATGTAACTTTCTTTTTGCAGTATAAATGGAGAAAACAAACATTATGGGACATCGACAAATCCATGTGCACCAGATCGGGTTCCTGGAGGATCTTCTAGTGGATCTGTTATTGCAGTTGATGCAATGCTTGTGGACTTCTCCTTAGGTGAGTAATTTTTCCTGGAAAGTTTTGTGGGTTTCAGTATAGTTTTACTTATTTGAAACAAAACTTCCATCGTGCAGGCACGGACAAAACTTCCATGTTATGCATGTACCATTGTCATCAACTTAACATGGATATGATTACTTTCCGCTCTTACATCTACTACCTCGGCCCCTTATATTAGGCTTATGGATTCGTTTGTGTTGTTGGAGCATTTTGTTTAATTTAGATTCGGCGGTTAAATCATTAAATGGATCATCATCTTCTCTAATAACATTGTTTTTTATCTTTATTTGTCAAACACGTTTAATATCAATGAAATGGCTTCCCTATAGAGCACATACTGTTGGTGTTTTCATTTATTCTTAATTTCTCCATCAAATCAACATCACTAATTCACTTGGCATATATGTTCCTTATTGTTGCATGAGTCGTACTTCTTTTAAGCTGCTCACAAGATCCTTCATTACTTTATGGTGGCACCATAAGCATGGTTATTAGTAGCGGCTAATCAATAATAGTTCGGATGATGTGCTATAATTTTCCAGTCAATTATCAATTATTGGAATCTATATTGTAAAACAGCTAGGTTCGCATATGTGCAATTGACTAGGGCTATTCAGAGGTTGAGATTAAATTATCTTAAAAAATTTAATGGTTGAGATTCACTCTCACATTCACATGTGTAAGTAGTTATCTATTTTTAACTCCCTATTTTTTTTCCTTATTACAAGTCACTCCCAACAATTAATATTATGAGCGGTTATCATTTTTTCTTCTCCCTATATTTTATCTTCACAATACAAAATCACACCCTGCGATTAATCTTCAAAACAATCACTTCTTATAAAACATCAATCCACCGACTATCACTTGAAGCAATGTACCCCTCAAGTGTAATATTTTTTTATTGATCCCTTGGCTCCATCTTCATTTGTGGAATGGTTTAAGCATGCTGGTAACCAAGATCTTGGTGCTTTATCATTTCTCCAAGCTTCTTGGGCACTTTTTTCCTTGTAACAGATTTGTTTATCTTGTCATCTATGTCATGAATGATGTATCTCTAGACCACTTTTTAGTTCTTGTGCACTTTTAAGTGTTATATCCATTTGCAGATGAAGCCAATCTTTCTCAATTCTTCCAAAGAAGTGGAGTCCATAAAAACTGAGATGGAAGACATAACTAATGAGAAAGTGATCAAAAAGATGTTTACTGAGAGTGGGAAAATCTAAATCTTTGAAGGGAGAACATAACTGGTTTTGGAGAATAGTAAGAGGCATGAAACAATGGTGGAGAATAAAGAAAGCAAAATTTAGATAATGATCTGTATTAGTGAGTGGGATTTCGTTTCAGATGGTTGGATGTTTTTTTTTTCTTTTTCGAATGAGCTTCGAATCGAAGCTTTTTGATGTTGTCTTGATAAAATTCTAAGATTCATCTACTGTATATATACATCTACATTTTCTGTTGAAAAGCATACATGAATTAGTTGAGTTACTTTGATTGTGTTACCTTACTATCTCCTTAAATGATGAAAAATAGCTTTTTGTGTGGGTGTGCCATTTCAATTCAGCATAAATCTACTTGATGATTTTTTTTTTTCAATCATCATCTAAGTAGACACTTTATTGAACCCGGACACAAGGATGTGATCATTTAAAAGCGTAACTCATCCAATTATTCAATTATACAATTTCACAATTTCTGCAAGTGTAGCCGAGAAGAAAAACCTCAAAAACACATTACGATAGAGCCTTACTAATTTCTGTACACTAATAGTTTGTTCGGAATTCAGGGGTCAGTGACAAAGAAAATTGCATATTCATTGTCGAAGCTGAAACACAGATACATTAGGCTAATATACTTGGTTTTAGGTCTAGCAAAAGTGCATTCTAACATTACAGTAAAGCTATACCAATCAGAAGCTTCATGCTACACCAAATTAAAGACAATAATATATAAATCACTTAATCCATGGAGTCATTTTTCAATTTCACGAGAACAAACCCAAAAGACTAGTTACATTAAAATCCAAGCTTCATCTGTATACGTTGCATTCATATAGCCAATTTGCACTGCAAAATCAACTTTATGTAATATCATGGTTATAATAATACTATAGGGAGACACTTATAACTAGTTCACAATTGCTCGTCCCTACATCTAGCTTACTCAAACTAGATCCCATAATGTACCAACACCTTGCCAACTTTGATAGTTCTATCACAAAAAAAGTCCTCTTGTTAGAGTAGAAAACCTGTAACACATACAAGATCAAACAACACTGTAAGAAATTAATTTAAGACACATATTGTTGATGGTGATCTTTCATTTGAGGAAAGTAATGCCATTGTTGAGTAAAACTGCTGCGAACTTGTCATCTGGTGTAAGAAGAAATGACCGAAATTATACCTAGTAGGATACAACCCATAATGAAAAGGTAATATAGGTGGATTCATGGTAGTATTAAGATTCTCGATCCCTTGAGTTATTTGAGGCTCTTGCATTACAATGTACTAGACAAACTAAGAAATTAAGACACACACACACTTAATGAACTTACTAAAGAAGACATGCATACAAACATATACTGATTGTCATTCACTCATTCTTGATATTTGTCTTTTTGCTTTCATCTTTCAATGCTCCATTCGATGAACCCCGAATCAAAATAAAATTGCACTTGTCCCTAAGATTCCACCCTATTTATGCTATTTACCATGATTTATTGATGAATATTTTTTATTAGGTATAAAACATATTAGAGACAATTAGGTGTTGATCCTAGTATTGTGGTAGGTAACTTGTTAAGGCCTTGATGTATTGGTAAGTATGTTACCTTATAATCTGGGCAGACTATTTTGAATTACAGACACATGTAATGGTAAAGTTAGATACAGTAGACCCTTCCAAAAGCTTGTCGTAATAGAGTTGCTAAAGGGCCCTTTTGAGTATGTTACAAATGCACTTGATGGGTTTATGAGTATTGACATTGAAACTATGAAAAAAATAAGATTAAAAAAAAAAATTCTAATGGCTGTGCCCTCACCAAAACTTTGAAATCTAATACACTAACTCATAACAAGAGCCGGAGAAGTCTTTCTACCTTATCCAAAAATATAAAGCTTTAATAAGGATTGCTAAATGAAACTTGCAAAATGTACCGTGTTTCCGTTTGAAAAACTGAGATACATAGGTATTTAAAAGCTACAAGAGCTCAAGCAACCCAAACCAGATTTCAAGATGCAAGAAACAAAATCAACTAGAAATGCAGCATAAATAAAAAGATGAGAGTTGAAGCAAATAATCCACAAATGAGAAAGTGTTGATGGGATTCATGATAGAACAAAAATTGAAATTAAAAAAAAAACAATCGCACAAACACATGACAAATCCTATCCGTATATAACAACATGTGTAGGAGTTGAATCGACGATAGAGAGTAGAGTAGACATTCCTGTAGATTCGTGGAATTGGATGTTATTGATGCCACCAGTCGGCGCCAGAGAAAAAGAAGTAACACCGCTAATCTCATCGGAAAAATTTGGACGGGTTAGGAGTGGTTTTGGGGAAATTTTCATCTGTAATATATATAGAGAGAGAGAGAGTCGGGGAGAGAGGGAACTGGAGATTCGTGGGATGGGATTACGTCGGCTGTTGGATTGGCTGGTGTCGAAGAAGAGGGGGAACTCATCGTGGCGTAGGGTTGGTCCGGTTGGACGTACTGGTTGATTGGTGTATTTGTATCGGTGATGTATGAAAATTTCAACATTTTATGATAATTGTTGGTTGTTTTTGTTATCGATAAACCAACCAATTGGTCAAAGGTTATATATGTTCATTAACCTGGTCAAATGGTCATATTTGACTAATGTCACGGTTGATTGGTGTAATACTCATCCGCGGTGTCCAACATCAAAAATTCACGGACTCTCGAGCTCGGATCGTTACAATTGGGGAAAATTAGGTTATTGATTTATTTTGATTTTATTTTTTTGATCTAATTACTTTTTTTGATTTTACCATTTGGGTTAACTTCAACTAAAGTTAGGTTAGTTAGAGCATTCACACTGGTTGTACCCTAAAACATCTTCTATACAACCTCTAAATCTTTTTAAAAGTCCTTTAAAAAAGTTTCAAATCCAATGAGCACTTTCTATAACCCTCTAAATTAGTGACATCATTACACTAACAACCCTAACTATCAATATATTTCTCTTTGTTTTTTCATACCGCAATCTGAATATATATATATATTATGTTTTGATTATGTAAATTATTTTTATTTAAATGAAGTCAGTTCACGCTTTCTAATATTACCAGTATACATGTAATCTATATTATAAAACAGCTAGCAAAACACGCTAACAATTGACTAGGGCTAATTACAGGCTAGGAATTCCTATTTTTCTGTGATCCAATGGCCTATATCCAATTTTAACTCCACCCGTGCGAAGTGTGGTTACACTCTTATGCCAACAGCATGTCATCGCTCCCATTCCCTTTCACTCTCTCTCTCTCTCCAAACCTTTCCTCTATCCCATCGTTCTCTCTCAGTTTCTCAGCCATCGTACCTCTCCGTCTCTCCATCGCTAGAGTAATACCTATAAGCTTTCTCTTTATTCATCTCTCTTTGTGTGCAGTGATAGGTGGGTATATTAATTTGAAAAATATGGCTAAAATATTTGATTGGGTGTATTAATTAGGGCTAAAATATTTATATTTCTTCATCCATCTTTGCGTGTCGTAAGTCAAATTAAGTTACAGAGCTCATGTTCGGTCTCTTCTCTCTTCTCTATTTTCTTCACCCTTTTTGTCTTCCTCTCCCTTCTCTTCCCGAGCCGTCGCCGCCAAAATCTCTCTGAATCTGTAAGTTTCTCTCTCTTCGTATGTTAAAAAAAATTATTGATTTGAGGTGCATGTGTGTTCGTGTTTGTGTGTGTGTTTATTCTTGGGGTTTTTGTGAGTTCATCTCTCTCTATTGTTTCAATTTTTTCTCCCCTATATATTACATATAATGTATTAACCTTAGGGAAACAGATTCAGTACACACACGTGTATCCCAGGGACATGCTAGAAGGAAAGTCTCAATCTTTTGGAGCTAGAAAAAAGAAATCCTCCTATTGGATTTTCCTTAGAGAATGCTTATGATTAATTGATTTGTTATTCACTATTTTTTGTCGGGTTTGCACACGATGGGCTGAAAACTCTGAAAATTGTAATGAAGTTTACTATAATTTACCCTATTGTAACTGATAGCACACCTACTGTAACGCCCCAAACGTGGTACCGACAATGTGGTCCCACAATTTGACCACATCATTTACAATTTCATCTTAGAATCAAATATGTTCCCAACTCAAATAGATAAAACTTAAAACATCTTTAACTCAAACACAATATAATTTATTACAAACTCGATACTAAATAAATGTTAATCATTCTTAAATAAATTATCATTTTATTAAATAAAAGTCTAGATCCAAAAATCTATCGGAACCGTCATCTTGGTTTATCTGAGTCAAGTCTTCTAATAACTCCTACTCATTACCTAAAGAAAAGAGAATTTAAAAAGAAAATGGGTGAATGAACAATGCTCAGAAGATCATATACAACCCCTCCGGTTATTAAGGAGGAGTTGACCAAAATAAATTAGAGAGTAATAGTTTGTAATATTCCAAGTTCACAGTTCAAATATCGATAAGCAGAAACAATTTATCAAATTTTCAATTCAAAATAAAAGGAAGCCAAATTAAGATTTAACAAAAAAAAAACGACTCGAGTGACTAATCGTCACCAACCGTCCCATGCCGATTGGAGATGAGAAATTGCTCACAGAATCTCATGATCATAAAACCATTTAAAATACTTACTCCAAAAAGTATCGATAAGCAGTTCAAATAATTACTCTAAAGAGTATCGATAATTCGATCATGTCTGGTATATCCGGATAACCATATAGCACTAGCTAGGCGGTACTCGATAAGTTCGATCATTCAATAATTATGCTCACAATTCAAGTGGCATTCGATAAAAATCGATAACTCGATAATCATAAAAATCAGTTTAATGATCATGATAGATTTTCAAGAAACCAATAATCAAATTTCACTACATGGGTCATGCATCGCAACAATCACATATTTTATGTAGAAAGAATAACTAACATGAAATTCAATGATTATGTGAGATTAAACGTGAATCAAATTCATAATTTTTGAATAAGTAAAATCGACGGAAATCAAATCAATTACCGGCCCAAGTCAGCGTACGTTTCAAAGGAATATCAATGTCAATAAACATAATTGGAAGTCTAACAGAGGATATTTAAAATATAGACTGTAAGATATAAAGCCTCTTAATGTTTTGAAGCTAACTCGTCGATAGAAATACTCCGCTATACGTATCGATCCAAATCTAACATTTCAAACATAAGATGAAATTACATAGATATACTATTCTCGTACCTAATAAGAGGTTATATTGTACTTAATTAAGTTGATCTTCTAGTGATAGGCTTAAATAAATAATATTTGTTATTTTATCGAAATATAATAACCATACATTGTTCGTCCGATCAATCAGTTCACACACCAAAATGTAGAAGCAGTGACATGGGACAATGACTAAGTTATACCAACATGCTGCCACACGCTCTAAACTCAATTTCACGCACTTAACTTTTTCTCTTTCTTTATGACTAATGTACAAATCAACATAAACCCATTTATATCTTTTTCATATTTCTTTCTTTTCAAGCCCATTTACCAAATCAAACACACGCCCAGCATAACAAACCCGCATGACTGATTGACTCCACCATCAAATTTCATCTTCAATCTACGTCGAGTACACATCTACCATGAACTCACAGTACAAGCATACAAACACATATATATACATAATTAAGTTCTTTTCATTCTCCATCTGGGTTTATTCTTTTGAAACCCTCCCTACCTTTTTTTCTCTCTTTATTCCTTAAACAAGGATCCAACTTAACCAATTCAACTGAGAATCATACTACTTGCAATTTAGAAATGGAAAAGCAATACCTCCAATTACGATTCGCGATTTCATTTGACGATGGTTTGGTGCATCACCTATCCTCCTCATTCCTTATATTCCGAGACCTCAATGATGACTTCCTCCATGCTCGCCCTCTCTCTCTCTCTCTCTCTCTCAAAGTTTTCCCTTAATCTCTGTTTTACTTTCTTTATGCGGATGACAAACTAAAAGATAGAAGAAGGTTTTAGACCAAGCTGTCAATTTTTTTCTCACTTTAACTCCTACCGTGCATGTACTTAGACTAATTCATCTCTCTTTATGCTTGTATCAGATTCAATCACCTATTCACCTGTCTCTCTCTCTTCCCGAAAACATGTACCTGATTGCCGGGTTCTCCTATTTTTATTTTATTTTTTATGTAATTATTATTACTATAAGTAAAAGAGACTCCAAATTGATGGGACAAGTCCAAACTCACAATAGGCATAATAATATACACCAAACCCACTTAAATTCAAGTATACTAGGCCAATTAACGTTTAAGTGAGCCCAAAGTGAATTTTAATAATACTAATATCCAAAAACATATAATGTATTTTATTTAAGAAATTTCAGGTATTTTACACCTGCCCCAACAAAATCTAAAAGAAGAGAGATCAAAGGCCTTGTACGCTATGGTCGAGTACCTTAGTATGTTTTTCAATCACTCACATGTACAAGCTGACTAACTGAGTATTTGTTAGCTTTCCCCTACGTTGGAGCATATGTTTATATATAATCATTGAATTCATGAGAGGTTCGGAGTAACATGAGTCCTTAATAGTGGTGTTTTTTTACGTATATAATAATGTATATTAATTTTGGAATCAATTTACATGTATTTTAATTTTGAAGGGAAAACATGTATGCTTAAAGGTAGAATCAATGTTTTCAATTTACATTGATCAATTTTTTGCTAACCCAGTTTGTCAATCGCGCGAGGAATTGGGGCAGATAACTAGGTTCACACCAAGTTTAAGACTTTAAGTACTTCAACGAGCCAATTTCTCTGGGTATTGTACCGATGAGATGATTGCCATGTAAAATTCTACAAAATAAAAATTAAACTTCTTTCAAAAGGAATAACATTTCAAGCAGGCTTCTCATTGGGCTAGAGCAGGAGCAAACCCAGTTAAAAGAGAGACACTTAGAATTGAATTGGGATAAGCTTTTTTGATACTTTCATAGTGTTGATAGCAATGTCTTTTAGTTGAACTGCATATATATTTTCCCCAATGTTTCACGAACCAAGATACTCATACTTTGAATTTCATTTTTACAAATCTCTGAGAAAAATCATGAAAACATACATACTTGCATTTACAAATGTACTTTGTTTATTATTGTATTTTAATATCGGCCAAAGTTATTTTGTTGATCAGTTATCAGTGTCTTTGTTGAATTACCAATTAGAAAAGGTGCACCCGTTTCATAATTACATTCAAACATAATATACTAAAACGTACATATATAGAGATGTAAATAGCAAAATCAAATGCAGAGAATTTCTTACAGCTTTACCACAAAATCTCCATTGATAGATTAAGCAACCACATATGTCACAAGGATCCATATATTTGATAGAACCATTTGTGGGTCATCAAATATAGCTTCTTTGAAGGTAGTGAGAACATAAACTGAAAAAATCTTCATTTATTCTTCATACAAACCGTCACTCTCTCTCCTAGACAAGCCCAACAAAAGAACTCATGAAACAAGATTTTCTCTAAAAATTACAAAGAGAAAATAAGAGAACCTAGAATAAGGGTAAAATAATTTTGAGTTTACAAACGTTGCAGCCAATAAAATGTATTTCTTCTTTAACTTTTGAGTTTCGTTCTCCTTCGTTGTGTAGTGTACATTGATCTAACATCTACAAAATTGTAAGCATATTAAAGTGTCTATATTTAATATGCCTTCAAAGGCTTTTGGGCCTCGCTTAGGCGAGGGGACTTTCCACTACACTAGCCCACTATACTTTACAGGACTACAGAACACTATGGGTCTGGCTCATGCGTGACAATCCAACCCTAACCCATCAGGTATAAATAAACCCTACTATCTCATAGTAGGGCACACTCTCTCTTTCCTACAGTTCTCACTTGACACACGGAGGCTACGCGCCCTCCTATATTTTTATACTGTACTGATTCTCACGCCGGAGGGTTTTGGGGGACATCACCCACCAGTCACGGTGCTTATTGTGCAGAGATCCACAAAAAGCCAGATATCCGACTCAAACGACGATTTCATCACCAATCCTGTCAACAAACGATTCACGTACCTCGACGACTTTCGGTACCCCCGGTATACTGATATTTTTGCCACATCAATTTGGTTCCGTTGTTGCCGGGAATTGACTCTAGGAACAAACTCCAACAGCCATGGCGGAGACACGTTCGATAGGTGCCGGAACGAACAATGAAATCACTTCGAAAACAACGAACCACATCAATTTTTTCAACGCGGGCTGGATTGAGATAACCAGCCCCAATCTGAAAACAAATTACACCCATGGGTTCGCCTTGACAAGACGAGTCCACCGCCATAAAAATCACCCCCATCGGAGCTGCAACGCTCCTCCACGCACCTCTAAACTCGGCTGGACATTCCACCGTTTTAACATGACAAGGGCCGCTGATCTTAAGCTCCCTTCATGCGCTACAGAGATCGGAACAAAAATCCATGACAACCAGTAGTTGTACCTTGCAAGGACGAAGTCGACGTCGCCAAAATTATCGCCATCAGAGCTCTGACGCTCCCTCACGCGCCACCACAAGTCACTGAAGACGGTGGTTAAAGTAACGCACCGGCAGATCTCCGGCATTATAGATCTACACCATTCCGGAATCTGGACAGAAATTCAAGACAACTACCATCTGCGTCTCAATGAGACGAGTTTGACATCGTAAAAATCGCGGTCATCCAAGCAGTCACATAAATGACAATAATAACTCGGCGTTATGCGAGATAGCTATTACATCAAATAAATTGTCATACGATAAATACATATGACATGACGACTTGACATGATAACTATAGTAACCGATTAAAATTATCATTAATTGGTGAATAATGCATGAAATTCAACTGTGACAATTATTATGCGACATAAATCAGAGTAATTATAATACATTTATGCTCGTAACTATCCTATGTTTATATCAAATTGTCCACCATGATGATGCATGTTATGCTATATTGCACCAATGCATGCAATTAAATATATTTTGCATCTGCGACCATATATATGACACCGCCTTTACGCGCCTTATGATTTTACTAATCCCTGGCCGCGCGTGAAAAAAGAAAGTGCATACTCACTCACTTATCAATATTAATGTTATTTTCCCCAATCATGCTAATAACAGTATTTATTTATTGTCATTTACATAAATCGCTAGCATGTACACCGTCTTATTATCATAAGATTAAATGCAGAATACATACCCCAATTTTATTTAAAATGGGACTATGTTTGCTTCGCAAATAATGCACTAAACTTTTAGGTACTCAAACCAAGTCAACTAAGCCTTGGTAACCGTGAGAACCATGACACCATCCTCATTAGAGTTGATTCTGCTCGCGCTGAGCGCCTTAGGCACACTCTTGGTGCCAACCCAGACTTCTTCAGAAGGAAAACTACAAGGAGCATAATTACTTTCCGACCTCAAGGTAAACACTTACAGTCGGAAAGTAGGGGGCCTGCCCGCAGACGAAAAAGCCCAAATATCTTTACAACTATTCGGACGGCCTAATGCACTAGCGGGTAAGACCCTCAGCCCTGTTGGGGCCACTATCATCTTATCAACAGAAAGGCAAGTTCTTTTATTAAATTGTTAATATGTTTATTTATACAAATTGCTTTCGGATTGCTTGACAAAATCTGCTCGCCATGCGAGCAGATAGGACCGTGCCCAGTCAACCTTCCTCTATACCCGAGTGATTGTGGATATATCTTATCCTCTACATGAGTAAGATGATGCCATGCCCGATTCATGCACCGGGATGCCCGCCCAACAGTAGAGGCCATGCCTACAAGATAGCGGCTAACTACCTCGGATTCCTATTGTGACCGAGCAACACTGTTAGTCGTATATCTCTATACCTAGTTGATACACTAGCAACAGCTTCGACATACAAACGTCGAACAGGGCCAAGCCCGGTTATCTAGTCGTCGTTAAGAGTTGGGCCACCATGCCCACTAGGTAGTCTTCAGGATGCTCGCCCAGGGCGATAGAGGCCATGTCTGCTCAAAGTCTTGGTCAGAACCAAGCACTTAGTCCAGTTCGTGCCCGGGCACACTGTGCTCACGCCACGCTCGTGCTACAGCCCGAGCTTTAGATCATTATTCTCGTGCCCGTGCACACCATGCTCGCGTCACAGTCCGAGCCTCATGTTATTATTATCGTGCACGTGCACGCTACGCTCGCGCCACAGCCCGAGCTTCATGTTATTGTTATCGTGCCCATACACGCTACGCTCGCGCCACAGCCCGAGCTTTATGTTGTTACCGTGCGCACGCCACGCCGCTCGCTCGAGCCAGATTATTCTCGTGCATACCATGCCGCGCACGCCCGAGCCTCATGTTATTATTATCGTGCCCGTGCACGCCATGCTCGCGCCACAGCTCGAGCCTCATGTTATTATTATCGTGCACATGCACGCTACGCTCGCGCCACAGCCTGAGCTTTATGTTGTTACCTCATGCCCGTACACGCCACGTTCGTGCTACAGCCCGAGCCTCATGTCATTATTATCGTGCCCGTGCACGCTACGCTCGCGCCACAGCCCGAGCTTCATGTTGTTATCTCGTGCCCGTGCATGCCATGCTCATGCCACAACCCGAGCCTCATGTTATTATTATCGTGCTCGTGCACGCTATGCTCGTGCTACCGCCCGAGCCTCATGTTATTATTCTGTGCCCGCGCACGCTATGCTCGTACCATGGTCCGAGTTTCTTATTATCACTTTGAAGACCCTCACCATGGTGAGGCTTCTGGATTTCCTTTATACGCTCCCCGTTTAGGCATCCCACGGTTGAGCTTCTCGCCTGAGCATACGGATTTCTGGAGGACTCTCACCAGGGTGAGGCTGCTTGGATTTCTCGAAGACCCTCACCATGTTGAGGCTTCTAGATTTCCTTTATGCGCTTACGCTCCTCGTTTGGGCATCCCACGGTTGAGATTGAGCATATGGATTTCTAGAGGACTCTCACCACAGTGAGGCTGCTCAGATTCTTGAAGACCCTCACCATGCTGAGGCTGCTGGATTTTTCGAAGACCCTCACCACGGTGAGGCTTATGGATTTCTTTTATGCACTTACGCTCCCCGTTTGAGCATCCCACGGTTGAGCTTCTCGCTTGAGCATATGGATTTCCAGAGGACTCTCACCACGGTGAGGCTGCTCGAATTCTTGAAAACCCTCACCACGGTGAGGCTACTGGATTTCTCGAAGACCCTCACCACGATGAGGCTTCTGGATTTTCTTTATGCACTTACGTTCCCCGTTTGGGCATCCCACGGTTGAGCTTCTCTATTGACCATAGGGATTTCTGGAGGACTCTTACCCAGTGAGGCTGCTCGATTCATGAAGACCCTCACCACGGTGAGGTTACTGGATATATCGTGCCTGTGCACGCTACGCTCGCGCTACAGCCCGAGCTTTATGTTGTTACCTCATGCCCGTGCACGTCATGCTCGCGCCACAACCCGAGCCTCATGTTATTATTATCGTGCCCGTGCACGCTACGCTCGCGCCACAGCCCAAGTTTCAGATCATTATTCTCATGCCCATGCACGTCATGCTCGCACCACAGTCCGAGCCTCATGTTATTATTATCGTGCCCGTGTACGCTACGCTTGCGCCACAGCCCGAGCTTCATGTTGTTATCTCGTGCTCGTGCACGCCATGCTCGCGCCAAAGCCCGAGCCTCATGTTATTATTATCGTGCCCGTGCACGCTACGCTCGCGCCACAACCCGAGGTTCATGTTATTGTTATCGTGCTGCAGACGCTACGCTGCGCCCGCCCGAAGCTTTATGTTGTTACCTCGTGCTCAGCACGCCACGCTGTGCTACGCCCAAGCTTCAGACATTATTTCATGCTCGTGGCACGCCACGCCGTGTGATGCCTTAAGCCTCATGTTATTATTATCGTGCCCGTGCACGCTACGCTCGCGCCATAACCCGAGCTTCAGATCATTATTCTCGTGCCCGTGCACGCTACGCTCGTGCCACAACCCAAGCTTCATGTTATTACCCCGTGCTCGTGCACACGATGCTCACGCCACAACCCGAGCTTCATGTTGTTATCTCGTTCCCGTGCACGCCATGCTCGCGCCACAGCCCGAGCCTCATGTTATTATTATCGTGTCTGTCCGTGCACGTTACGCTCGCGCCACAACCCGAGCTTCATGTTATTACCTCGTGCACGTACACGCCATGCTTACGCCATAACCCGAGCTTCATATTATCAATCTGTGCCCGTGCACGCTATGCTCGTGTCGCAGTTCCGAGTTTCATATTACACTCGAGCCACAACCCAAGCTTCAGATTACACTCGCGCTAGAGCCCGGGTTTCTTATTATCACTTCAAAGACCCTCACTGCGGTGAGGCTGCTCAGACTCTTGAAGACCCTCACCACGGTGAGGCTTTTGGATTTCCTTTATACGCTTACGCTCCTCGTTTGGGCATCCCACGGTTAAGTAGTACACCGCGCCTTCTTGCGCTTACGCTCCCCGCTCGAGTTTACTCGCGGCTGAGCTTTATATTGTTCTCCCGCTCGAGTGTTACTCGCGGTTGAGTAGCACACTGCGCCTACCTGCGCTAGCTTTATATTGTCCTCTCGCCGAGTGTTACTCGCGGTTGAGTAGACACGCGCTGCGCTTACGCCTCCCCGCCGAGTTTACTCGCGTGAAGCTTTATATTGTCCTCCGCCGAGTGTTACTCGCGGTTGAGTAGTACATTGCGCTTACTGCGCTTACGCCTCGCCGAAGTTTACCGCGGCCGAGCTTTATATTGTCCTCGCCGAGTGTTACTCGCGGTTGAGTAATACATCAAGCGCTTACTCGCGCTTCCTTCGCTGAAGTTTACTCTCGCGGTTGAGTAGTAATCGTGTGCCTACTCGCGCTTACGCCCCGCCGAGTTTACTCGCTTCTTTGAGCTTTATATTGTCTTCTCGCCGAGTGTTACTCGCGGTTGAGTAGTACATACTGCTGCCTGCTCCTCGCCGAAGTTTACTCGCGATTTAGCTTTATATTGTCCTCCCGCTCGAGTGTTACTCGCGATTGAGTAGTACACCGCGCCTACCTGCGCTTACGCTCCCCGCTCGAGTTTACTCGCGGCTGAGCCTTACATATCTTCCCGCTTGAGCATATCGCAGATGAGCTTCACATTATCCTCCCGCTCGAGCGTCTCGTGGTTGAGTAGATAATCCTCCCGCTTGAGCATCTTGCGGACGAGCTTTATTTTATCCTCACGCTCGAGTATCTCGCGGTTGAGTAGATGTTATGCTTGACAGAAAATTATATTCCTTACCCTTGAGATAAATCCCAAGGAATAAGGACCAGGGGGCTACCGAAGTGCCTATATTTAATCTGCCTTCAAATGCTTTTGGGCCTCGCTTAGGCGAGGGGACTTTCCACTACACTGGTCCACTATACTTTACAGGACTACAGAACACTATGGACCTGGCCCATGCGTGACAATCCAACCCTAGCCCCTCAGGTATAAATAAACCCTACTATCTCATAGTAGGGCACAGTCTCTCTCTCTTACAGTTCTCACTCAACACACGGGGGCTACGCGCCCTCCTATATTTTTACACTGTACTGATTCTTACACCGGAGGGTTTTGGGGGACATCCCCCACCACTCACGGTACTTATTTTTCAGAGATCCACAAAAAGCTAGATATCCGACTCAAACGATGATTTCATCACCAATCCAGTAAACGAACGATTCACGTACCTCGACGACTTTCGGCACCTCTGGTATGACTGATATTTTTGCCACATCACATATATTGATTCATTCGCATACTGTCTCCTTCATACATTAATCAAGCCTCATACTAGCACTGTGTCATAGGCACGGACACAAAATCTAGTTTTAAATTATAAATAATAGAAAAGGAGAATGATAAGTGGGACAAAGAAAATAATGTAATAGAAATGTGGAATGGAACAAAATTATGAAAGTATATCATCATATATTATCCTATACATAAAGATCCAACAATACGAAGAATACAGTGTTCGGTAAAATGCACTCAATGTTTTGGGGGTGGGCTAATTTTAGGGATATGGTGTTTGATTGGGTGTCCATTGTGGGTTTCGAGGGAAGTAAAAAACTTTAAAAATTGTTTTAGGGTGATAGTAAATGGAATCACTGTGGATGCTCTTAGTAAGTAAAAATTTTAAGGAACCACTAATGTCACCTCATTTGCCATGTCATTTGGTACCTAAGTTTGAGTATTCATTGAGTCTCCCTATCATTACTCAAACCTAAAATGATGTTCGAGCATCTACTAAAAGAGAGCTTAAGCTCCTTTTTTGTTATTTTATTACAAAAATGGCATTAAGCTTCCCACTTAAGGATTCCAACCAAAACACTCTTCTAACAATGCACAAATTCCAACATTTTTTCATATCCCATCATTTTTATCGCCAATTTTTTTTGATATCTAAATTAAACAAATAAAGTCTTTATTAGTAGATAAATATGTATACTTTAATTCAAAAATAAAAAAATTAAACAAAAATAATTTTTATGAGTGAAAATTGGCAAAATACATCAAAGGGGGAATTTTTTTTAGTTATTTGTAGCTAAGTGGATGAGCTTATTTTGCTCATCAATCACTTTTTTGCTTATTAAGAAAAACTTAGGAACTCTTGTTGTTCGGAAAATCTCAAAGAATCTCATAAACTTTGTTTAAGAACCTTTGTTGTTTGTGCTCTTAGGACGTGGAACACCTAATTAATTAGTTTTGTATTCAATTCATCATGTTAAGCTAATTCCATGTGTGATTAGAAAATCTTCAGCTAATATTTCATATTTCTGTAAGAGATGTGTCATATTTTGTTTACAGAAATCTCGTTTCATGAATAATGTGTATTAATCCTTCCATTTGTACTTAAATTAGTGTTTTTTTGTTATTAAATGAGTGTCTAATTTTGTAACAACTTTATCAATTTTATCAGCCATACAATTTTTAGAACAAAAATAGAAAAAAAGATACAATTTCGCCATTGTCACTAACCGTCTTAGATTTCTAACAAGTTTAATTTCAATCACCTCCCATAAGGTATTTTAAAATGTTGAGAGATGGTTTTTTGATTCTTAAATTATTAGGGAGTCCTTTTTTTAGGGTTAGAAAAGAAGATATTTAATGAACAAAAACAAAAGGAAAGGAAGAATGATATATCTCTCTTACTACAAAAGTTAAGTTTGTTTCTTATAATTTAATTGATAGACATAAATAACTCTTCACCAAATAAACTTACCCGCCATTTAATTAAGGACAAAACAAGTAAATTTACCATGACAAAAAGTAATGTTTGGACAAAAATATCCCTAACTATAATAAATCAATCACTATTAACTAAGGTTAAACAAATAAATTTGTCATAAGCTAATTAATTCCATTAATAATTAAATAATAATTTGATCCTTTGACTTGCACCTATTTTAAAGTTAGGTCCTACATTATTGAATTCTATTTATTTCGTCTTGTATTTTGATTTTGTTACCATTTTCCGCCTCCTACCATTGTCGTTACAAATATCGTCAAATCTATTAAAAAAAACATTTACTCAATAGACTAAAATTTTATTCGAAACTAAATAAATATTTGAAACTAAAAAATAATATAGTTTTATTTCTTTATTTCTTAAATATATATGTTCGGAAAAGACATTATTAGATGTATATAGAAAATTGTAACTATAATGATAGATTTGTTAGTGAGTATCAAACTATTAAGTAAATCTGTAGCGTGTTTAGTTATTACTCATGAATAAGATAAGAGAAACGAGTTAAGAAAATGTGTCATAATGTCAAGACGATGAAGAAAATGAAGAACCAATTGATGAATCTATGCGTTTTATTAGAAAAGAATGCTAAAATCTACTATTTATTTCTTTAAATTTTCAGACTACTACAACAACTTTTAAAACTATCAATGGTCCCTAACTTATAGATATTACAAACAAAACCAATATTAGTAATCGCAAATAACTAAATTCAAAATATTTTACTCATTCTAGCTCATAACTGGGTTCCAAACCTCTAACCTCTTTTGGTCTTAATTTGATTGCTCTTCTTCATCGGACTCGAGGTAGTTACATGTGAGAATCTCTATATTCCCTCCTCTGGCTATCGACTTTCTTTCTTCTACCACAACTCTCCTTTTATTGAAATAGGTTGTCACCAACCGACATCATTTTAAGTTGTCTCATCCTAAAATTAGATTTTCTCCTTACTTAGTAATTTGCACAAAAAGTGTATTGAAACTAAGAAATGAGAGATGTTTAAAGAAAGAAGTTCGACTAAACGAAAGTTAAAGAGATTTTATGTCTCCATTTGAGCAAGGCGAGGTGGATGCGTTTCTTGGTGATGGTGATAACGGTGTTGACGACTGCAAGGATAATGGTGTTAGGAGGCGGTGATGACGGTGATTGTAGGGATGACGGTGGTGGTTTAAATGAAATACAACATTGTGAGATTTCCATATCATCAAATTTTCAAAGATCCATATGGGTTTCAGTTTCAATTTGAAATTTTGAAAAATTAAAAAAATGAATTTGAGTTTGTAAAAAGTGAAATTTAAGGTTGTGGTGGTGATGTGTCCATAAATGATGGCTTTTACAAATGAGTTACTTTGAAGGTAGGAGTAAGGAATTAGAAAATGAAAATAAAATAAAATAAAAATTAACTTTTGGGCTAATGGTGAAATTTGAGGTGGTAGTGGTGATGAGTCTATGAATAATGAGGTTGACGGAAGAAAGTGAATGATGAAATAATAAATTGAATAGAATCTAAATTTCATTTTTTTTAGTAATGTATTTTTTTCGCCTTTGAATTTAAAATGAGACAAAGTATAACTATTGAAATAATTATTTATTATTTTAATTAAAATATATTTTAAATATCAAATGGCAACCTAAATTATGAAAATATAATCAAATCTCATTTTGCGTCACAAGTAAAATATGACCAAAATAATCCTAACATGTATGATTTTTTATTACTGTTTTTAACACCCATGAACGGGAGAGGACAAAGTCGAACAAATATAAAAATTATGTATGAAAGTGAGACATCATAGGTTGGGAAAGACATTATTAGAGGTATATGAAAAAAATGTAACTATAATAATACATTTGTTGGTGAGTATCAAGATATTAGGCACTTATGTAGCATATTTAATAATTACTTGTGAATAATCTTAGAAAATGCATTAAGGTAAGGTAATATAATGTCAAGAAGATTAAAAAAATTGAGAACTTCGTTGACAAATCTTTACGTTTTGTTAGAGAAGAACACTATAATCTATAGGAGATACGTTTGAAGTAGTAGTTTGATTTAATGAAAGCTAAATATATTTTATTTTTCCATTTTAGCAAGACAAGGTGAACGTATTTCTTGGTGGTGGTGATACCGGTAGTCGTAGTTGCAGGGATGCTGGTGGTGGTGGTTAGGGGTAGTGGTGGGGGCGATTGTAAGTTTGTAACCATGGCAGTGGTGGTTTAGATGTGGAATACAATATTGTTAGATTTCCAAATCATCAATTTTTCAAACTTTCATATTGGTTTGGGTTTCAATCATCAAATTTAAAATTTCAAAAAATTGAATTTAAGTTTGTAAATAGTGAAATTTAAGGTTCTGGTGGTGATGGGTCTATAAATGATGAGTTTTGCATATGTGTTAATTTGAACGAAGAAGTAAGAAATTAGACAAAGAAATAAAATAAAAATAAAAAATTGATTTTTGGGTTAATGATGTCATTTGAGGTAGTAGTGGTGGTGGTTCTATGAGAGAGATGAGGTTGATGGAAAAAAAATGAAGGATAACAAAATAAATTAAATAACTTTTAAATTTCATTTTTTGAGAGTAATGTATTTTTTAAAATTAAAATTTAAATATGATACAAATTATAATTACAATATTGCTAGCCTTACAACTAATTTTATAACTTTCCTTACAACTACTAAGTCTTGTAAGGATAGTATTTTTCTTATAATTATACGAAATTACAATCCCTCCCCCCAAAGTATCCATCAAATCACATAGTGCACCCCAACCTAAGGTTTGTCCCATAATGATATCTGACGTTATATTTTTTCATATTTTCCACCTTAGCCGCAACAACGGTTAGAAAAGTCACGTTAAATAACACGTGGTCTTCCACGATGCTAACTCGAGGGAAATATTATGAATTCGATGTAAACTTTGGGGTGCTTAAAGTTCAAATGTTAAAATGGAGTGGGGTCCACAATTCCATTTTTTCTTACTGAAAGAAAATCTAGAGAAAAAACTAACCATTTTTTTCTGATCTTCACTTTCCACAACAAAAATTAACCCATAACCCGATCTTGGCTTTGTCCACTCCCTCCAAATTTTTTCTTAAATTTTTCTCTTAACCCAAATGATAGATATGCATTTTTCCATTTCATTGTCAATTTTCCTATCTTGATAATGAAAACAAAGTAAACAAAAGATATGAAGAAAAAAAAACTCTTACCCATAGTTACATGTCTCAATCTTCAATTTCATGTATGAAATTGGATCCACGTACCCACCTTCTCTGGTGAAACCCATCCACCACCGAAATCAATCAATTTCTCATCACCCTTCATCCTCTTACATGACTTTACCTTTACTTTATCTCTCCTAATTCTTTAAATAAACCAACATGACCGCCATGACAAATTCTATGAGGTCAAAATCATCTAAAGTCATAGTTTATTCAACATCTTCTCAATTTTGATACTTTGTTTTAAGCCATATGCATATCGGATGTATGCCCAATTTTCTCCCGCAAAATTGAAGAGTATTTCAATAAAACTCATAACTATTTCTCTTCATTCAAGCCCGTCTCTCTCTCTTTGATGAACTCGTCAATAAGGTTTATGGGTTTTCTGTCAATTGCATGTTTTTTCAAGGGTTTTAAGTAAGTATACTCTATAGCATTTGATTTCTACTTTAACCACGACTTTTGCAAGGGAGAGAATGAGGGAGATCGGAGATGGATCTTGGCTAGAATCGAAGGAAGTCGACGCTAGAGTTATGATAGGCGTGACCAGAGTGGGAAAGGGTTTGAGCCGGATATGAGAACTTGCACCCACAGATGGTGGTGGCTATGATGGGGCTAACTTTAGATTGCGGCTATTATGGTGGACTCAGAGATGGGAACTTACACCGGGAGAAGAGAGAAGGAGAGGGTGTGAGATTACGGTTTGTACTTTTAATACATTTACTCCTTAACCAGATAAGAGAAATGACATTTTCGCTCCGTACGTGGAAGACCATGTGCTATTTAACGTGAATTTTCTAACGTCAATCAATGATAGTGTAGAAAATGGGTGGGGGGAGTAAAGTCAAATATCATTATGAGACAAACTTTACATATGGGTAAACTATACGATTTTCTTGATACTTTGGGGGGAAATTGTAATTTGACACTATAATTATTTTTGAATTATTAAAATAATTATTTTTATTTTTATTTAAAAACATATTCTAAATACTAAATGGTTAATTAAATACATAATTTATAGCCAATTTCCATTTTGTGTGCCAAGCAAAATGACCAAAATAATCTTCATGTGACATGTACATACCATTTTTCATTACTATTTTTAACGCCATAGAATGTGAGACACTTCGTAGGTTGAAGTGCAATGTGAGATTTGATGTGTAATTTTGAGAGCTAATCATATTTGGCCTCATCGAAATTAGTTCAAAATACAAATTTCCCCCTAAAGTATCCACCAAATCCACTTTGGCCCACAATGTAATTTTTTAGCATTTCCATATTCCATGTTCAATTAGGTGATGAGATGCTATGTCTGGTAATCGTAGTGATAAACATGGTGTGGTGAATAATGTTTAAAATCGAAAATTTGCTCCAATCAAACCATAAACAATATCAACGGTGTCGATGAGAAATTTGTTGAAGTTGAAGCTATAGACGATGAAAACGGATTGAACTATGGTTTATTTTATCATTGTCGTATACGTATGTGATGGATTCAAATATGAGATTTTGAAATTTTTGGTGTATGCATGTGTATTATGTTGTACGAGCGAGAAAATGGGGAAATTCTTGGTGTATGCTTGTGTGTTATGTTGTGCGTCTTTAATTTTTTGGTGGGTTCTTATTGGCGGCCTTGACACCTAAGTGTGATTATCTAATCTTGAGTTCACTATCTCTGATATAATTTCGATCTATTTTTATTTATTTTTCTATATAATAATTTGAATAAAACATTAATACACTTTTGAATTTTATCTTACTTAAAATTTACATACGAGGTCATTACCGGAGAAGATGCAGAGAAAGGGTTGCCGGAGAAGAAGAAAATGAAGTTTCTCTTTGGGTAATAAAAGCTGAAAAAGCATTGCAAAAAATGACTAAAATGCCCTATACGTGAAATATCATGTGACGTCAGATTGGTAACCTTTGTCGTGGCTAGAGGGAAAACTAGAAAAGAATTATAAAATGAGATATGAAAATGATACAAAACTTAGGTTGGGTGGTAAAGTGGGGCTTTATATAGATTTTGAGGGAATTTCGTATTTTTAATATAAGTATATATACTTTGGGTTGAAAGTTTGATTTCTCTAATATAATATATTATTTTCTATAGGGAGTCATAAATTTCAAAAACGATATAAACAAAGTCTCCAACAACAATGTGTTTATCTAAGATAGTAAGTTTGAATTATTTTCAATTCACACACTCATAAAAGTGAATGAATTCATGTTTGGTAATAAAAAAAGAGAATGAAAATAATCAACAAAAAAAAATTTGTAGGATAAGTTGCTATATAATGACTAAAAGTATACATAATAAATGACGGAAAGCAAAGTATCAAAAAAACTAAAATCACAACAGCACAATTTATAAATTTAAAAAATTGTAATGATTAAAATACAAAAAAAAATCCAATAATTAAAAGTAAACAAAAATATGAAGAAACTAACAAATTATTTTTAAAAAATCATTAACACTATGTGCAACGCACGTAAACCTTACTAGTAATTGTAAAAAGTAAGAAGGAAATAATGCATCTTCCAAATAGAAAGATAATAGAAAAATAATAAATTTCAATGCTCTAATACTTTTTGTCTTCATAATATAATAACTATATAAAAATAAAGAAAATAAAAAATATACCTATCTATTATATAATAGAGCGGTTGAGATTGATTATTTTTACTTATATCAAACGGTTGTAATTTATTCCGCCTGGCACATGTGTACCCCTGAATCAAGACTGTCAAGAAGATTCCTAATCTAATCTAAACTATTTTTATCTCATATATAAATCTCATCTAAACTGTTTTTATTTCAATTGGCTTTCTTCCATCCTTTTCAGGCTTAGTTTTTTTTTTTTCTCTTTTTAAACTTTGTACTCCTTCTTTCTTCTTTTTTCCTTCATGTAAAATGAACTATTAAATCTATTTGATGAAATAGTTATATTCTAGCTTTATATATATATATATATATATATATATATATATATATATTTGTTATATTGATTTATTTGAATACTAACACCGTCCTGCACGGACACAAAATCTAGTTACGTTTAAATGGAATCCAATCAATTAACTATGTTTGAAAAAAGTTAATTCATGAATCTCGACAACACTCATTTATTGAACATAATTAATTACAGTATTATAAAAATAATTGACTAACAATTATAGCAAATAGAGTTGGAATGAACCGTTGTATATCTTATTCCAACTTATTTTTTTAAGTTTTAAGGTTACAATTTATATAAGATACAAGAACTATCATAAACATTCACGAAAAGAGAACATAAAATTGAACTTATCGCCGTGGCCACCCCGAATCCCCTGCGATCGCTCCAAGCTCCACATTTACATTCTAGAAATATGTCCTTAAATTATATGTTAGCCAAAAAAAAAAAACTACTAAAAAATATAGAAATTGAGTATGTGATTAATCGAGGGGAATTTACTAGCTTGCCAAATTATTTGAGTAACATCAATAATCATTTGAAAATTGATCAACCGTGAATTGAACTGAAATCAAACAAAAATCAACCTTAGATTGATCAACATATACGAGTATGAGTGCACCGGCAATGGATTCATCTCAGGATTTAACTTTTCTAATTGATGCGCTTAAAGACGCCTATACAATAAAAGAATCACTCCAAATTTAAATCATTACCACGATTTCACGGCAATTTGCCAAAAAATTGAAACGAAATTAGAAGAAGAAAGCGGCAACAGCGGCAGCACCAACTGCGGCAGCAGAGACCTTCAAAGTGGACGCGCCGCCTTTGTTGGGTGAAGGTGCGGGTGCATCATCAGCTAATGGACTGGCGGCAGTGGGAGCAGGTGGGCTAGCGACAGGTACGTCGCTCACGCTGTCGGGTGTGGGTGTGGGTGTGGGTGCGGGTGCGGGTGGAGACGAGACGTCATCAGAAGCATCAGGGGATGAGGCAGGGGTTGATGCAGAAGGAGCGGATTCGGTCGGAGCGGCGGCAGGGGCGGTGGATGGAGTGGCAGTGGGAGTGGGAGCGGCAGCAGCAGCCTTGGGAGCGGCGGCCGGGGTGGTGGTCTCACTGGCCTTGGGTGCAGCTGCTGCAGGGGTGGAAGCAGCGGGTGAGGTGGCAGGAGCACTGGTGGGTGCCTCGGCCGAGACTAGCCCGACAAGGGTGACAAAGATGAGAGCAAGAACAACGAATTGACGGGCCATCTTTTATTGAAAGAGGGTGGTGGTGGTGGTCGAAGAAGAAGAAGACTTTTTTCTTTTTTTCTGAGCTTTGGATTCTTGGGGTGCAGTATTTTCTCTAGACAGGCGTAGAGAAAAAACTGCTTTAGTCGAAGAATGAAGATACTGGTTGGGGGTGGAGGAGCTTATATAGGGTGATGGTGGAGGTGGGATGGGGATTGGCTAGCGGATATGGCGGGAAAATTGTGGTAGGAAGTTAAAACAGTTATTGTTCAACAAGTGCATTCCTCTTTTTTCTCCCTTTTACCCAACTGTTTTACTAATTTACTAATTTTTCTTACTTGTCATCTGGGTTTGGGGAAATTGGTGGGAGTAGAGATTTGTGGAGGAATATGCGGCTATGAAACTGAGGAAGAACACCTCGGAGCCACCAGGCTGATTCTTCCCCCATGAATGTCAATTTAATAGCTCCGAAATCGGCACAACGTCGGCTAGAGGAAGCTTACAATCAATCCAATGTAAGTCGAGTTGAAAGATGTCAAGATCAGCTAAAGAATTGTCTTATGCGCGTTTTCATACTTTGTAAATGTTTAATTGGGAAATTGTTTTTTTAACCAACGTACTAATTGAGGTGCGACACAATTAACCACGTAGTTTGTATAAGACAAATTTAACTAATGTACTAAAATTTGAAGGCAAATGAAACCAAATACGTAACGATTGTTTGAAAGCCGTCAAGGAGCGATGATGTGGACACGACGTAGCTGCTTGCGTGGATCTTAAGGGGTTTCTATCATAAAATTTTAATGTAAAAGGTTATCTATGTAATTTGGATGAAGTGCGTCAACTTTCCTTTCATCTGAGAATCAATTATAGCTCTTTGATGGGTATTCCAATTTTTCGGAAATGATGACGCTAAGAGGGCAGACAGAAGACATAAAGAATAGGCTTAGAGGGTGGATGACTGGATGGAGTGAGGGCAAGGTAGGATTGCCGAGGAGATTTCGCAGCTTGAACCTAAACGAAAGAAAGTCAATCTTGTTCTTTCTCATAATTTCGTCTCCATCGATTGTCAAATAATCATCTTTTATTTCTCGTCTCTGGATGGAAACCCAGTCCTCGTCCTATCCTTTCATCAATCAATGCAATAATACAGTAGCTCAATGCCCGTATTCTCCTATTTGTTAGTTCAAGTTCTCCTATGAAAAAAATTATGTGTTTGTGTAACCTAACCCTACTATGAATCAGAAGTTAGACTAGCTATATGTCGGAATTGGAGAAGCTTGGTCTCACTTCGACGACGATGGAGGGAAAGAGATCAGCTAGATCTGGACTCAGGTTTCGTGGAGAGAAAGAGCAAGATCTCGGTGTGTAGGCGGTGCTGAAGACGGCAATTGGTTGAACGACTGTGGAGTTAGGTTCCGATGTTGTGGAGTTGGTCTTGAAGTGAGACAGAGAGAGAAAGAGGGAAGGCGGTTGAAGTCTGGCAATGGTGAGAGAGAACTCGGAGAAGAAAGAGAGGCAGATAATTAGCTGCCTTGGCATATTAAAGTTGTAGATGCTTCTGGCCGAAACGAAGAAAGAGCTAGAGCGGCGTTGTTAGATGAATCTGGGTGGAAACAGAGCATAGGTAGAGATGGGAAAGGAGAGTTGGGGGTGGTGACTGGATCTGACGGGGCTGTTGAAAGATGTTGTTGGGTTTATAGATGGGAAGGCGGCGCTGGAGTTGGTGACGATGTGCTGGGAAGGAGCCTTCTGGAAGATTGACGGACTGGGTAGATAGAGAGATTGGAGTTGGCATCGGCGATGGAGATTCGCTAGAGAATAGAAGAAATGGATCTGAGGTGGGCGTTTCCTCAGTTTATAGATGAGATGGATGCTGGGCCACCACCATTAATGGTGGTGGCCGGAAATGAATGAGGAGATGGTGAGTAAGGATCAAAGTATAAGCAATCGAAATTTAAACTAGCTTTGATAGCCACGTCAGCGAGTTGTTAATGAAGTTAGACGGAACCTAAACGAATTTTGTCACATTTTGTATAAATTGTTTGTCTGTTTCATACATTTTGTTTTAAATTTTAGTACATTAGTTAAATTTGTCTTATACAAACTATGTAGTCAATTGTGTCACTACCCTATAGTACGTTGGTTAAAAAATCATTTTTCTCATGTTTAATTGCATTATCATTTGTAATACTCTTAATGAAATATTTTTCAATAAAACATACAAGACAATAACTAAAACCAAATTCTTTCAAAATCAACTACAATTTGGAAATCTACACAAATAAAAAAAAATCTTATAAATCAACTAGTTCAACCACAAATTAAAATGCCATAAATTCTTATTAAATAAATAGAGATTTTCTACCAAGATATTGAACACAAAAACATAAAAGTACAAAATTGCATAATGAGAGTGACATACACGATACAAATTTAGGAAATAAAACAATATTATCGTCTATAACAAATTCACAACAATTACATAAATTATATATTAAATTCAGATTCTCAAAATTACTAAATTAAGGCTATTTCAAAATTAGGGTTACTAACTTACTGTCCTCTTTACTAATTACTAACTAGGAAACAATTTTTTAGGGCTAGACCAACCACACACCAAAACGTGCTCTCCACACCCCATTAAAAAAATTACAAAAATGTCATCATACCAATTTACCAAATAAACCTCCCATTTGTTCTTCCATTCTTCATCTGCTTACTCATTTTTTACCTCCATTTTTTTGGCGAACATTTTTAGATCTTCTTCTTATTCCTTTATTCTTTCTCCTTCCTCCATGCTTTTCTTCCCTTTTCTCTCCTTTCCTTCACGTCTCATTATCTTCTTCCATCTTTTTCATCCTCTCCATCTTCGCATAAATTTTTTAGGGAGGAATCGTGTTGGCCGCACACTACACTCGATATGCGGTAAGAACCGATCGCACATCCACTGAAATGTGTGGCCAACAATGGTCGAACACGATTCCATTCAAAAACTTTCAATGTTTTTTACGATGGAAAAGAGAAGGAGAAGATATTGTTTCTTAGGAATGATTGATAGGCTAACTTTCAATGTTTTTGAAGATGGCAAAGATGGACGGATAAATGTTGTTTGTGTGGGGGTGAAGTGAGGGATGAAGAGAGAGAAAACAGTGTGTTGCTGGGAGGGAGAAAGATAGAACGTAGGAGAGACAGAGGTAGAAGGGTAAAAGGGGTTAAAGGTAGAATAAGTAGTTTAGGTGGGGTGTAGAGAGTAAGGTGAGAGATTTGATTAAATGAGTGAGGTGTAGATAGAATTGGGGTGTAGAGAGTAAATGTTGGTGTGTGGTTTGCCCACTTTTTTTTATAAAAAAAACTCAAGTGGGGCCACAACGATGAGATATGAGAGATTGGTATTTTGTTTTTTAAAAAAAATTAAAAAGCCAATTTTCATGCCCGCCCGCCTCTGGGTATATCTAAAGCCCCTACCATGGTCCTCATCGACAAGTATGGTGTGTCCGACGAGAACGCCACCAACACTTGCTAACCTCATTTATTAATTATACATGTCATGATTATCTAAGGCAAAAACTTGTGTAAGACGATCTAACGAATATTTTTTGTAAGAAGAATCATATTTACCCGACCCATAGTGTATTGATGGGTTGAGTTGTAAGAGAGTGAGGCTCCGTCTTACAAATTAAGATCCGTAAGACGGTCTTATAGGAGACCTATTCATTATATAAAGGGAGAGGCTATTTCCACTACAATTGTTTCTTATCCACTACATCCTTAATTATTGCATCAAATAAATACATGTTTGGACAAAATTACCCCGTAAGTATTTACCCATTTTAAGTTGACTAATCAAGTTACTTTCCTAATTATCTTTTAACATTATTTTTTAGTTCAAATATTTATGAACAACATAGTTATTCTATTATTATTTTTACTTTTTCTAATGGTTTTATTAATTAATCTTATGAACTAAAGTTATAATGTATAATTATCTTAAGAGCATTTTTTGTCCACCAATCTTTGAGTAAATATATGTTGGGGTATGCTTAATACAACACCTATAAAATACTTAATACAACACTTTTGAAAAAGTATTTGACAAAAATACCCTTTAGGTAATTTAATTTAATTTTTTTGTTAAATTTAATTTAACAAATTTTAAATTTAAAAAATATTTTAAACACAATTAAATTACTAATTATTTTGATTTAGTTACTAAGTGAAAAATTATCTTTGTGTATAAATATATGATTGTAAAATTTTGATTGTAAGTAAAAAAAAATTGCATATGTATTTTTCTCTTGGTCAAAATTTCAATCAGTCAAAACTTCCAAAAAGTCTACCAATTTGGAAGTTAATCGGCAAAAAAAGTGTTGAAACGTGGATATGGACGATGATGACGATGTTACATTTACCACTGACGCGAACTTTACGGTAATCTTTACTTTCTAATTGTTCAATTTTTATCTTCAAATGTTCAATTTTTATTTGTTAATTTTTTTAAATGTTTAAATTAAAAAAATACAAAAAAGGAAAGGTTTAGGGACCGAGTTGAAGGCAGTCCAAATGGGGGTGGTGGGCTTAGGGACTCGTTGGGTATCAGTCCAAAAAGGGGTCTGGGTTTGGGACCGGTTGGGCGGCAGTCCAAATCGGGGGGGGGGGGGTTCTGGGTTTCGCTGGGCTTGAGGTGGGAAGGGAGGGGAATTGGGCTTGAGACTAGGGGAGGGTCAGGTGTGAAGGCGGAGGGATTGGGCTGGACACTAGGGACTGCCTATTAGCCAAGTCGGTGGGCTTCGACTGAGCTGGGGGTCTGGAAGGATGGCAATAGGTGGGCTTGGGGTGGGTGGTCAGACTAGGCGTGGCCCAGACGGAGAGGGAGGGGGCTGGTGGCGGGGTTAGGGGATTTAGGCTGTTAGATGAGTTTAATTCCTAGGGGTAACTTTGTTGATTTTTAAAAAGAAGGGGTGGTTATGTGTTAAAACATTAAAGAGGTTGTTTGTTTAAAGAACCATTTTTTTTAGTTAGACTTTTTTGTTAATTTAATTTTTTTATTATTTGAAAAAGGAATTATTGTGTACCCCATATTAATAATTGTTTATAATTACCATATTTTCTTAAATATTATTTATGATATATTGTTTTAATCTAATTTTTTTGATAATTTCCATTTGAAAAAGGAACTATTGCATACCCCATATTAATAAATTGTTTATAATTACCATATTTTGTTAAATATTATTTATGATATATTTTTTAATTTAATTTTTTGATAATTTGAAAAAGGAATTATTGTGTACCCCATATTATTAATTGTTTATAGTTACCACATTTTGTTAATAAATGTTAAGAATCAATTAAAATTACTTTCATTTAAAATTATTTAGAATTGTTAAAAAAATCTATGTCCTTGTTTTATGTTACTAGTTAATGTTACATTGTTAAATATCAATAATTATTATTAATTATTAAAAATTACTTAAAATTTATAGGATCATAGTGTCAACAATGAAAATGATGAACATAAATATTCGGACGCGAGGCATTTATTCAGAACAGATCATATTTTTGAAACTCGTGATGAGATTCACAGTTGGATTCAAAATATTGGGGACGAGAACATGATGTTTCTATTTATTAAACGACATTCATGGACACATGATGGACGCAAAAATATTTGGTATGGTTGTGAGGTCGGTGGTTTATACAGGTATACCGATCAGCAAGATAAAGATAAGTATGTGCAGAGAGGAACAAAAAGAGATGTAAGGGCAAAATAGGCATGTCCTATTTGGTCTTGTTCTCACCTTTCTTGGTCATAAAGTTTTGGTGGATATTTGGAAACAAAATCTTTAGAGGCATTTTTGGAAACAAAATATTCATAATATTTTGGTTTTCTTGGTCCTAAAGTTTAAGTACATTTTTTGGAAACAAAATATTCCTAAAGATTTTTATTTCTTGATCATAAAGTTTGGGAGTTATTTTGGAAACAAAATCTATGCAAAAATCATTCCTAATGTCGTTCCTTAAAGTCTTTATCAATATGGTATGAAAATCAAGTAAATAAGGAAGATGATTTGATTTCTAATTCTAATCATTTTCCATATTGGAGTTTGTTTCCTTCTTTATGTGTAGGTCTCCTCCACAATATAAATAGAGGGCTTGGGCAGTGGCTGAGGACAGACGAACATAGAGAGAATTCAGAAAGCTGAGAGCAGAAAATTCGGAATTTAGAAGCAGTTTCAGAATTCAATTTGTGCAGAAGTTAGATGTAGCTCCGAATGTTACAACATTCGGAACTACATTAAAGAGCTGAAGTGTTTTGTCTTCCTAGCTGTTTTAGGAAGCTGTTTGTTTCTTCCCACGTTTTCTATATCTGTTTTTTTGTGGGATTTTGCTCTCCAAGACTTGTTGTCTTGTGAGAGTGTTTTGTTTGGTGATTTCATATAGTTTTTGTAAAACAAATCATATTATTTAGTGAAATCTTTTTGGCCATGAGGCTAGATCTACAAGCATAGGCTTGTAGATTGTTTGGTAAACCTTTGTGCTTAAATTCCTGCTTTATAATTAAGTCTTCCACTGTTTATTGTTTTTGTGACCAATGTGTCTTCCATTGTAGCTTCTTCACAAGCTACATTGGAAACTGCATTGGTAGTTTTGAGAATCCTAGCTACTTGTGTTCTTACAAAAGATGATTGTCCATTTCAGGTTGTAGTTGTGCAACAATACTGTCGGGGTTGGAAAGTTAGAGTTTGCAAAAAAAGTAAACACAACCATTTTGATGGGAACCCAAAAGTGCGATAAAATTAGCCGGTTTTATGATTTATTTTAGAGCAAAATATTACACTTTTGGTTGCTTTTGGTTGTTAATGTTTGTAGGTGTGAAGGGAGCTGCAAAAGAAGAAAACTAAGGAAAAAGTGCTGGATTGCAAGAAAATGAAATTATGTGATGACACATGGGCACGTGATATCCACATTTTCGGAGCTGAGCTGGGGCTAGTCACTGAAGTTTCGAGCAGACCTTTTAGACAGTTAGACAATACAGTTATTTCTGTCTAAATTCAGTTTATGTATTGAGTGAAAATGCTAAGGTGCAAGTAGTGGGAGGTTTTGAGAAGTTATTGGTAGTTTTAAAACTACCAAGTAGTGGTGTAAGTGGGAGACAAGAGTCATATTTATGTATGGTATTTCCTGAACAATGAAGGGGGACTTTTCGGCCAAGAGTAATAGAAAAAAATCAGGCAGTAACTTTGAGGGAGAAAAGTCACTAACAATTGCTAGAAGAGAAAGGGTAGAAATAACTTGTATTCTTTCTTGAGTTCAACACTTGCAGGAGCATTAAATCTTTGGTATTTTGTAAGTATTTTAATTATGTTTAGTAGCTAAACTTCTTCTTCCAGTCAATGAACAATTAAGTCTCCAACATTCTACTTCTGTGAGATCTAATGGAATCAACTCTTGTTTCATTACAAATATGTATTCGTTCTCCGTTTAGCACGTTGCAAGATTATTGTGTTTAATTGATGTTTGTGGCCAGAATATTAATTAACATAATAGTCTATAGCTAGTTAACGCTGTTGATCCGTAATTGTCCTCGGTTTTAACAAAGTGGCGAGTAATACACCTTTTAGGCATCACAAGCATAATCGGACCGTATTACGGGAACGGATAATCATTGTTACATGTTATTGCTTCAATATGCATGGCTTTGAATCGGGTCTCTCTCTTCTTAATGCAATCGGATTATTAAATCTTCACAGCGTCTCGGAGGTTGTAATTCGGTTAGGCGATAATGGCGTCTCTTGATTATCAACACAGTAAGGCGAGATTGAGTGTTAGGCGTTTGTCGACACTTATAACCGGTTTATTTATAATTTAACAAGATATTTTTGCATCTATGATCAGAAATAAAATGCGAGACGAAATTGAATCATTGGCTGGAATTTATTTTATTGAATTAAGTCAAGCATTAATCTGTTAGTTTAATTAAAAGCATTAATTTTCAGTTAATTAGTTAATTAGTTTATTTTTTTAGTTAATTAAAAATATAATTTCATATGCATTATTTACTTAGTAAAATTCTAAAAAGGAATAAGTACAACGTTCCCTGTGGATACGATCCCGACTTACCTTATACTCGTTATTAGGGAAGTAGGTGAATTAATTTTGACGAATTGACACACGTCAAGATTGTTTGGTAAACCTTTGTGCTTAAATTCCTGCTTTATAATTAAGTCTTCCACTGTTTATTGTTTTTGTGACCAATGTGTCTTCCATTGTAGCTTCTTCACAAGCTACATTGGAAACTGCATTGGTAGTTTTGAGAATCCTAGCTACTTGTGTTCTTACAAAAGATGATTGTCCATTTCAGGTTGTAGTTGTGCAACAATACTGTCGGGGTTGGAAAGTTAGAGTTTGCAAAAAAAGTAAACACAACCATGTAGTGGGTGATTATATACAATGGCACACTATCACGAAGTTGAAATCAAATGAAATTGAGAGGGTAGAGCAGTTGAAAAGTTCTAATGCTAAGCCAAGACATATACTCAACTAACTGCAAAAAGAAAATCCAAAAAATAAAGTTGTTCTCAAGCAGATAAATAATGTGTTGCAGGGCATAAGAAAGAAGTAGATGGGAAACTATACAAAGATGCAATATTTTTTCAGTTTGCTCAACAACAATCGGTACATTCATTATGTTCAGTTTGAGGTTGGGACCAATCAAGTCAATAATATCATGTTTTCTCACCCGAATAGTGTTGAGTTGTTACATCTCTTCTCATACGTTTTGATCATGGATGCTACGTATCAAACAAATTAGTATGAGATGCCTCTATTGCAGGTGATTGGAGTTATGCCAATAGCGCATAATTTCCACGTTACATTTGCATTTATAAAGAATGAGATAATAGTGACATTCTGATGGGCTATAGAAAATTTGAGGAATCTGTTTGGAAACTGTTCATTACCACAAGTACTCGTGACTGATAGGGAATTGGCTATATAGAAGACACATAGCAAAGGATGTAGAGAAACATGCTCGTTTACTTTTACTACCCGAATTTGTTAATGGATTCTGTGGGAGATGGAAAAAGATAGGTGAATCTCTTACTGATGAAGAATTTAACGAGCAGGTATCAAGTGTTGCCTGAAAAATGGAAAAAAGGTCCCGAAACTGGTACATTATGTAAAGAAGGAATGGTTGGACCCATATAAGGAAAATTTTGTCATTGCTTGGACAAAAAAAATCTTACATTTTGGGACTAAAACAACAAACAGGTATCACAAAAACCTCTCACTCACATATTTATATTGTTATTAATTGTTACGTATAGGTAATTATTTTAAGTAATCTTTTGTTTTGTAATGTTTTATAGAGTGGAGGGTGCACATTCCCAACTTAAGCATTCGATGGGAACATCAACGTCAAGTTTTGATCATTTCTTCCCGCAAATCCATTTGCTTTTCGAATGACAGTTAAATGAGATTCAGAACAAATTTGAAACGATCGATTTGTTGCATACCCGATGAAAAAAAGGATACTCTTTCGGCAATTGAGGTGTGTTGTGTCATATAAGGCTTTTAAACTACTAGATGATCAATTCAACAAATGGGAAAACAAAGTTTGAGACTTATCCACGAAAATACTAGACCCCAACTACCACAATAAATACCCCATTGTTGCATTGGGGGGATAAGTCGTATAGTGTTTTAGCTGTTCCATCAGCATTGTTAACTTAATGGAACTCAACTTAAGCTCGGCATCTAACTCAGGCGTGGTCATACCAAGAATATTCTGAGGATGAATCTTTACAACTCCAATACCCATCTTCGAGATAAGGGCTTTCCCAATTATGGGAATTCGTAAAATATGCTAGACGTCATGTAGTGTACTAGTCAACTCGCCAAATGGCATGTGAAAACTATTAATTTCAGGATGCCATCTCTCGACAAATGCTGATATTAAAGGCATGTTCAAGTGATGAAACATGATATCCCTCAAATGAAACAAGTTAGAACTTATAATATTGTTAGTAGTTTGTTGGTTCCTCGTCGCCCATGTACCTATGCGTTCAGTTTGCGATTGGTATTTCAAAACTCCCTTTCATGTTAAAATAAATAAAGTATTAACTTAAAATTAATAAAACTATTACAAAATACATTTAAATTTACCTCTCCATTCCATATCGCATATGCAACATGACTATTAAAACAAGTTAGAACATCTGTTATATGTGGGCCTCCTGGATAAGACCCCGTCGACATCTCACCACTATGACCTCATCCCCTACCAAAAGAAGGTCCTTTTCCTGGTTGTACACCTGTATATCCTCTATTGCCAGAACCGACGCGTCCGCCTCGTAGTGGAGGATGGCTAGCACATATCCGTCTACCTCTATCATCCTCCTCATTCTCCTTCTCCTCATCATCATCATGTAGCTGCAATATCCTCTCCCTAAAGTGACGACCTACTCGTCCACCTCGAGCTGGAGGGACTCCATATCTTCTCCCTCTACTAACATCCTCCTCCTCTTCTCCTCTTCCCCCCATGCCTCTATTAGCTATACTCTAATGGAGGATTCCTGTGAAAACTCTTCTGCTTCTTGGAGCGATGGCGACTCACTCTCATCAAAATGTGACGGTTCCCTATGTCTCGCTCATCTTCGTCAGACAGATGCAGGAACACATCGATTATACAGTCGACCGCTGTAATTTTGAAGTTCCGGATCATCATCAACCACTGGTCTTTTCCCTCTATCATCGCGAGTAAAGCGTGATATCTACATTGCACGATTCAAATTATAGTATATTTTTTTTTCATGTTTAGTCACAAATAACCATATTTAATATTCAACTAACAAAATTATAACATTTAATAACAATATTTATTAACAATATCAATATAAAAAATTAAATCAATTATATTCCGGGTATTTCATTCATGCTTATTCACAAATATATTTAATAACAAAGAGTTCTTAATTACGTGGACTTATTTATACAATTTACATTTCTACTTTGAATTAATTATAAATTAATTAATTCAAATTATAGTCATTTTTTCATGTTTATTCACAAATAACCATATTTAATATTCAACTAACAAAATTATAACATTTAATAACAATATTTATTAAAAATATCAATATTAAAAAATTATATCAATTATATTCCATGTATTTTATTCATGCTTATTCACAAATATATTTAATAACAAAGTGTTCTTAATTACGTGGACTTATTTATACAATTTACATTTCTACTTTGAATTAATTATAGATTAATTAATTCAAATTATAGTCATTTTTTCATGTTTATTCACAAATAACCATATTTAATATTCAACTAACAAAATTATAAAATTTAATAACAATATTTATTAACAATATCAATATAAACAAATTAAATCAATCATATTCCAGGTATTTTATTCATGCTTATTCATAAATATATTTAATAACAATGTGTTCTTAATTACGTGGACTTATTTATACAATTTACATTTCTACTTTGAATTAATTATAGATTAATTAATTAAAATTATAGTCATTTTTTCATGTTTATTCACAAATAACCACATTTAATATTCAACTAACAAAATTATAACATTTAATAACAATATTTATTAACAATATCAATATATATAAAAAATTAAATCAATTATATTCTGGGTATTTTATTCATGCTTATTTCTACTTTGAATTAATTATAGATTAATTAATTCAAAATATAGTCATTTTTTCATGTTTATTCACAAATAATAATATTTAATAACAATGTTAAATAAAATATTAAACATATAGGTAATTTATAACAAATTAAAATTAATTAAACAACTCATATCAAAGAGCAAGTGCTAATAATAACAAGTAGCTGAAGTTTAAAGGACCTAACTTGAAAAGTTAGAAAACTAACTTTAACAACCCAACATAAACTAACAGACACTAACGAAAACTAACAAAACTCAACACCACCAACCCAACTGGTGGTCAGGCAGCCAAGGACGACAGGCGGTGGTGGAGCACGGCGGCTCCCGGCAGCGATCTTAAAATATTTTTTGCTTTCTATTCATGAGCACAAATCGAAATTATAAAGAAGAAGTTTAGAAAACATACCTTGTTTGAATTGAGGAAGAGAGAAAATCAAAAGAGAATGAATTCTTATGAGTGTTTTTGGTTTGTATGTTTTTTTGTTCTAAAATATGTTGTTTATATATATTTAACTAAGGGTAATATAGTAATTTAACTAAAACAAAAAAATAAAATATTTCTAACTTATACACCCACCCCCACTTTTGAAAAATTAACAAAGTTACCCCTAGGAATTGCAAACTCATCTAATGCCTAGGACCCCAAACTCCCATCCGATTAATCCCCTGCCACCCAATCCCTCCGCCTGCCTCCTCCCAACCTCAAGCCTAGTGACTACCACCACCGCAGTCCGCGGTCCCAAACCTAGGCCCCCATTTGGATTGCCAACCAACTAGTCCCAAATCAAACCCATCTCCCCCCACATTTGGACCAATTCCCAACCAGTCCTACAGCCCTGGTCTTTTTTTGTTTTTTTTGTTTTTTTTAAATATAAACCTAATTCAAATCTCATTATTTACACCTATAGATTAAATTTAAAAAAAACAAAAAAATTAAATTACATAAAGGTTATTTTTGTCAAATATTTTTCAAAAGTGTTGTATTAAACATTTTATAGGTGTTGTATTAAGTACCTATGATATATGTTCATTTGTTATGGAAAAAATTTAAAGTGAAATTTAAAGGATGTACTTGTAAAAAATGATCAAATATTAAAATAATAAGTACTGGCTTTATTAATCAATCTTATGATTAAAGTTATAATGTATAATAAAAAATATCGTAAAGACATTTTTTGGCCTTAAATATCAATTTGGCCACCCTACTTTCACACTTTATTCATTAAGCTCACTCTACTAATTTTTTCTCACTTTAATCAATATACTTGGACTTTACGATCAATAAACTCACTTTACCCATTTTCGTCCGTTATCTTGGATGGAAATTATTAAAAACATTGAAATACCCCTCATATAATACTCTATTAAAGGTGTTGGAATATGTTTCCTGATAAATAACTTATCACCTTGCATAGTCCAAATATTTTGATTTGTTTGTTCTTATTATCGTGTGTCATAACAAGTGACTAAAAGGTATGCGTACTGGTTAGTGTGGCAGCTTGTGTGACAACACATAGGTCTTAGGTTAGGTTATCCTAATCTAGTCCTACCTTCTTAATGATGATTGATAGACCAACACTTCATATGCACTAGCACCAGCAGACTTGTTGTAGCGATAAAGATCTTCAGAAGACTCGTCACCAGTAGACATGCCATAAGCACAACAGAATACCTTGAAGACTCGCCACCAGCAGACTTGCTATGGTTTGAATGTTCACACCGCAACCAGTTACCAATAGTCTTCTCCTACAGAAGACTCACTTCTCGGATTGAACATCTCACCAGCACACTTGGCTCTGCACATGCTACGGAGAAACAAGACTGCAGAAGATCGAAACAAGACAAAAGGTTCAAGCTTCCAGTCACTCAAATCCTTATGAAGCCTGATATCTCAGACACTACAAAACTCTCTCTCACTCACGTGGTTTGGATAAGTCAAAAAGAATCCACTTTATTGGACAGACCACCGGACAGTGCATCATAAGTCAGACTCACTTTTCAGAGACTTATCAATACTGACGGGCAACAGATCCAGGATCTGCAGGACAAAACTTTTACCCAACAGTCAAAGATCCAGTGAACAACATCTCTATCCGACGGTTTTCAACAACGACATTATCTCTAACGGATAGGAAATCCATCTTCTTCTCTCAACGATCATATTGACCCCGGTCTATAAAAGAAATCTTCCCTCTTCTTCAACAATACACAAGTGTGATACATCGGATCAACAAAGTGATTCGAAGACACCTGCAACAAGAATGTCAAAGAAGTTGTGAGATCTACAAGAGATTGTCTTCACCAACGCATCTCAGATCTTCACAGAATATTGCAGTGAGCTTACCCAGACCTTAGCAAAACATTCTCAGTGGATTGCTAGGAAGAAAAACATTGAAGAAGAAGAGAGAGATCAGAAACTTCAATAGACAGAGATCAATGTCTTGGTCAAGAACCCAGTTCTTGATTTGAGTTCTTCACTCTTCTTCGAAAAACTCAGCCTCTGATAAGAGCTTCAGGATTTCATTCCTAAAGTTAGAGGTCAAGCTCTTGGATCGATTTAAAGATTGATTTCAGATGGTGCCCAAGGAAAATGAAGAGTTGTCTGTAAATATTGCATTCATATCTTCAGATTTGTATTCACATACAAATGATGTTGATTGTGCATTAATCAATCATCATAGAAGGCCGAGTGCTCTGCACTCAATCGTTCATATAATTTTTATCTGAACGACCTTCAAATGTGTCTTCTCATATCTGTTTCTCGTTCTCATCTCCTATTGCTCTCTTTACTTAAGAATTTGTCTATGAATGATTAAGTAAAGATCAAGGCTTGAAAGGACGAGGACATAAACTTTACATAGAGAGTATAAGTTGATGTATTATGTAATTTATCTTTGAATAAATTCAGATGTTCTTTCAAATGATTTATCTTTCAGCCTTTATCTCTCTATGAGCTTTCATAAATTGACTTATCCTTTGAAAAACTATTCTCTAATGATTTCCTAAATCTGCATTTGGAAGAAGGATTAAGTGTGTTGTTGTTCTGATCATATAATCATGTACAACCACTTAACACTTCTCTAAATCTAAGCCTTACTATTTCCGCTGCTTAAATACTTTCAAACAAGCTTTTGATTTACTGGCAGTTCACCGGCAGAGTTCATTACTCGGCTAAGAGCAAGTCTGCTGTTCAGCACTACCAACAGACATTCTCAACGTGTTAACTGCCTATGCCATTAAAACCTATACTTTAAATGTAAAACAAGAAAAGTTTTTAAAGTGGCATCATAGGCTATTCACCCCCCCCCCCTCTAGCCTATTCGAGCATCATTGTGGACCAACAAAAGGATATTGAATAATAGACACTCAAAAGATGATAATACCCTCAAAACTCTCTTCACTAACTGAAGTCAAAATCCAATTACGTTTCATCTCCCTCTCTCTCTCTCTCTCTCTCTCTCTCTCTAACCTTAATTTCCATAAATTAGGTGGGTGTGGGCATGTGTTATGGATGTCGGTCATATGGGTTTGAGATCTAAAAACCTTTGATTCCTAACAAACATTAACCAAGACCCAGATGGTCAAAGTAAAAGATTCCTCTGTCACGCTTGGTTTTGCCTTTTCTTTTTGTTCGTCTTTCAATTCCATTTTGTTGGTAGATTGGAATTTCTTCTTTGTATTTCTTTCTTTATATGCTCAGATATAGTGTCATCATTTCCGTCTCAATGGACTGCTCTCCAATTTCGGCGAAGATCTTGATGTGGTTGACCATAAACGGTGAAGATCTATGATGCTCTCTGTAAGTCCAGTTGGCAACTGACTAGGCTAGAGGGGGGGTGAATAGCCTTTTAAAAACTTTGAGGGTTGATTTAAAAAAAAAAACTTTAAGAGTGTGCAGCGGAAAATGAAATTTTGTCAGTCAGGTGATATGGTCAGCTGGCTGATGAAGTAAAGAGAATGAAGCTAAAGAAGATTGGTCAGCTGGCTGACACAATAGTGTTAGAAAATTTCTATTTGTAAGATAGATCACTGAATATAAAGAATGAATTGAAGAACAATTTATCTGAACAGATAATTAAACAATTAATGTAAGTAACTGGCTTACACTTAAGTAGATTAAGGCTTCTTAAGTGTTAGATCAGTTTGTAGGAGCTGATGAAATAACTGAGAAGTAATTTGAAGTGGTTCACAGTAAAACTGCTACGTCCACTACCAAGTTGGTCAAACTTGGATTTTTGAAGTGCACTAATTTTATTAAAAATCTAGTTGATCTCTAATGGATCAGTGTACAACAAAAGACCAGTGTTTATTGAGAATGATTGACAAACAATCTAACTCATGAGACAAACTGACTGATTTCTAAAGAGTATGAAACAAATCACTCATTGTTTTTCTAAACAATAATTAGAAGGAAATATTCAAAAAGGAGTTTCTAGCTAAAGTTTTTTCAAGAAGACTAAGGCACAGAGAGAGTTTCTTTTCGAGTAGTATGTTTCAGACTTCTATGATTTCAAATGCTTCCTGTAGGATATTTATAGTTGAGCTTCAAGTGTAGCCCGTTAGGAACACATTTGAATTTGAAAATGTGTTAGAACAATGCATGTGTATCTTCACAAGATCTCAGGGATCCCGTTAGAAAGATAATATTCAGAGTATCTATCACAACACAAAATGAGAAAGTGTCAGTACAAAGGAATGTTCAATTAAATGAGGTAAAGAAGTTGACACTTTAGAAACTGTGGTCAGCTGATAAGAGTAACTGATGAAAGTAATGCAACAAGTTGACCAAAATAATATAGCATGTTATAAGTTCTTGGCTGACAAAAAGTAGAATGTTTTTAAGCAAATTTAATTTTAAGTCAAGATTCAACACTCTCTGATTTCGGCAAATATATAGTGATGCTTGGATTGTAGTCTGTGACGCTCCATTATTCGCTATGCATCAGCTCAGTCGTGCAATTGCAAAAGGATTCCCCATTGCCAGAGCTGGCTTCGTTGTGGGGTTTGTGAAAGGAACGTCTTTGGATTTTGGTCTTCAATGCCAATGTAAGACCTCGATATTTCTTGTGATAGCGAATCTAAAGAACTTCTGCTTCTATTAGGATGGCATTGTTGACATCATTCAAATGATTTATGGTATTCTACGGCTTCTTCTTCTTGAATTCAACTTAGTATTCTATGATTGAAAGATCGTGCTCAAGTATTTCGACTTGTTGGGTATTTTCTTGAAATCAACTTGGTATTCTATGATGAAATTTCTGAGATAAGTTTGTTAGTGGTTGTTTCTTAGTTAGCCCTCAATTAACTTTCCGAAGTGATTGTTATATATTTGGATCATTTAAGATCTTTTGTAATTTGATTGTCTTCATCAATGGATAAAACAATTCTCTCTCATCTCAGTGTTTGTCTCGTTTTCATTTCATAGCCAAAGTTAACAAGTATTATTATTATTATTAATTAGTTTATATCGTTATTTGGTCACCCTACTATCATATAAGGAAGGGAGAGGGCATTTTCGGATTTTAAAAAAGATCTTAAGTTTTCCGTCCAAAAATTTGGATTGAGTGATGAACGTGAGAACTAAGGCCAAGTACAATGCTAAAGTGAGAAAAAATAGTATAGTGAGCTTAATGAATAATTCGTCAAAGTAAGATGACCAAATTGCTATTTAAGCCCATTTTTTGTCTACCAAACTTTGAGTAAATATATGTTAATTGGTTATAGAAAAAATTAAAAGTGAAATTTAAAGAAGGATGTAATTGTAAAAAATAATCGAATATTATAATCATAGTATGAAATAGTATCGTAATTTTTAAATCTTTTGCCTACTTTTATAATTGATTCAAAAATTGATTCAAAATTTTAATTCTTGAGTTGATTGAAACAAATATTCAGTTTAATACATACCATAATAATTGAATTGATATTTTAAAATAATATTTTAAAACTAAATTAGAATATTAATCATATTATTTTTATGACAATGGAATATGAAATATGAGAGATTAGAAAAAATGATTAAACATATTTATTACAAAAAAAAAACCTTGTTTGTTGAGAATTAAAATGTTAATAATATATATAGAATAATTATGTTGTCAATTGATGTTTGATAAAAAAAAATAATGTTATAAGGTAATTAAGAAAATAACTTGATTAGTCAACTTAAAAAGGGGTAGTTTTGTCCAAACATGTATTTATTTAATGCAATAACTAAGAATATAATTAATAAACAAAAATTGTAGTGAAAATAGCGTCTTACTTATATAAATGATAATTATAGATCCAACAAGGTCGAGATTAAGGGTGACAATTGGGTATTAATGAATAGCTTTGGATTATGCCAATAGATAATGGTCTAATCCAAAGTTATTCATTAACATCCAATTGCCATCCTAGTCGAGATTGAACTGTATCAAAGTTTAGGTTGTCATCTTGAGGTTAATTGAATGAATTTGGGGCGAGAGACAACAATGACAGCCATGGATTTGGAAATTCAAAAGAAGTGTATCTTACTGAAAAGAAGGGTTTATTTCAAAACAAATTATTGTTTAATTTTTGAAAATAGATACTTTAAATCAAACGTTTCAAAATAGAATAGATAATTATTTGCCTGAATCAGATGGAGTACGTATTTTAAGTCTCGTTTGGTACAGTGTTTTAAAAGCATAACATTTTTAAAGCACATTTTTTTCTTCTTATAAATAAGTTTAAGAAATTATTTCAAAACACTATTTTCTTAAATAGAGTAGTTGTAAAAAATAACGCAATGTTCTAAAATCTTTGTTTTCCCACACCGCTCCAAATAAGAGCGTTTCTAAATGCAACACATTTTTAAAACGTTACGTTTTAAAACTCTGTATTGAAATACTTTAAAATAGAAAACACTTTATTTTTTACCAGCGTTTTGATCAAAACACTCCTCTAAACAAGTTCTTAGTCAAATTGACTCAAAAAAGTTTAGCAAGACGATAATTTGGAGACAAGAGAAGTATCTCACTGAAAATGAGTGAAGCGTGTGTGCTCTCTACTTCTCTTTCGTGAATTATGTATATATCTATCTAAGTGAGATAAATTGGAAAAATATTTTCTTAGGGATTACATATTTCACTAAAATATCATATGTTTCACTAAGAATAATATATATATATATATGATCCAACAATAAGATATTCACGAAAGAAATTTTGGCATATATTTTACATAAGAAAGTGGAGATCATAATTTCAACTTTCTTTTTGAGTGATTCATTTCACTCAAACCACAAGTTGATCTCTCATAGAGGGACAACAACCGGGGCCGGTGGGACCCACTTTTGATTTGGTGAACACTCCCATCCATCTTCTTTGGAGTAAGAAACTGTGAAGTGCTTGGGAACCCAATTTTCTCCTCTTGATTCTCTCTCTCTAGCAAGCTCTCTCTCCTTGTCTTCAATGGCTGTCTTTGCTTCCCTTGCTTTCTCCCAGTTCTTGCTCAAGATGCCTTTACTCACCTCACCCCATATCACAGCTGACTCACTTGGACTTAACCCCTAATGATCACATATTTCAAGTAAATGGTGAATAAATCAAAGTGGTGGTCCTGGTGGACCATCTGAAATGAACATTGCAATTTGCAATTCTACCCAACCAGACCAACTCAACAATCAAATGGCTTGCACTCAAAAGTCTCCACCACACAACTCGGCTTTGAGATGGCTGAGTTCCTTTTCCATTTTATGTTTTTTTATTAATTTTAGTCTTTAAAAAGTTACCTTTGCATCATTAACAGTAGGGGTCATCAATCCTGAAAGCACATCCTTGGCATTGTATATCACTGTGGTTTTTCCATTGCTAACATCCTTAATTGTCACTGTCCTGAAAAGTGAAAATATACTCTCAAATGGATGACAACGAGATATTTGCGTGCCTTGATTAATGGATGTTTGAACTGTAACTGTGCAATACCTGTCCCAGTGACCGTTGATCTCATAAACAGTTTCCATAGTCGAGGACTGCATTATTTTTCCCCTAATAGATCTCTGGTTCGCTCTACGACTCAGAAAGGAACTGCCTTTGTAGCACAACTCGGCTTCAAAGTCAGTTTTTTGGCATTGAATTGTGACGTTGCCTACCCATTCAACACCAGGCACGGGAAGAAATTTTATCACAAGGTTCGGGGAGTTCATTACATATGTTTCACCCCTACTCAGGAGCTTCAACTCTCTTTTCCCGTGCACCTCAACTTCTACTGAAGTACCTATATCCGCAACATAAATAATTAAGTATATAAGCAAGCCAGTATATATGATATATTTGTGGACTTTTAAGAATTTTACCTTGGAATTTAGGAACAACGTAATGGCACCAGATTGCTTCAATCTCGTCTTTCTTGTTGGTTGCGTGAAGAGCAGAGACAGGCGGATGATGCGAAACCTGAAATCACAAAGTGGAGAGATTCAGAATGGAGGACATTTAAGTGAGCTAAACTGAGAGATGAAAACTAAAGCAAGCTAAGCACCTGTTCGAGAAGGACGTTGAGGTTTCCCCTAGAGACATGGTGAGTCTCTCCAAGGACGGAATTGTAGGGAGCCATGCCAAACATTAGAGGTCGGATGGTAGATATGCTCCAGGCAACTACGCATGTGAATCTCTCGACTGGAGTTCCTCCATTGGCACACCTACTCAGCATATCATGGCTGACGCAGTACATTGATTCTCCATAACACTGAAGCTGTGACTTGGGAATGTTGAAGATTGGTGGCAGCTAAAATTGCAGCAACATTGAGCACAGTTTTATCAGAATCAGTAATACTACTAGGACAACACTACTAACGAAAAACAAGTGGTATTATAAAGCATTTGCAGATCATGCCAAATGGTTGAAACAAGGCAATTCACATAATTTCATTGTAGAACAAGTGCCCGAAAAATCTCCAGAAGACCGTTTGGAGTTGCAAGACCAGATTCTACATAACCTGCTTTGGCAATACTTTGTGACTGCAGCCCTATACCATTCAATACGTCAAATCCATCCAACTTTATTTTCTCAGGAGCAGGGAGACCGAGTCTCTGAACAACATTCTGATTAACAGTATCATCAAAATTCCTCCAAAAGTCTTTATCAGATTGCAAGGTCTGACCATCTTGAGCCACTATGGCAGAAACTTGTTCAACATCCAAGTTTCCATTGTTGGACTGAATCTCTGGTACATCTTTGTTTTCTTTGCTGCCGATGTCAATTAAAGAGTGTTGTGTTAGATTTCTTGACGCTTTCTCTGTCATTCTTATCATCGTCAGAAGAACTTTCACTAAGAAAGTATGCATCATTGAGCGACTTCAACTGCCCGAAAGCATACTGAATAAACTGGCGTGCTTGTACACTTTCTGGGCCACTGATCATTTTCAGAGCAGAATCTAAACCATTCTTTTTAAAAAATTCTGTAACAATGGGGATCCTCCACCAGTTTTTTTTCTTCTTCAATTCTCTCAAAACTCTTATATTTAACCTCTATCTGTATCTTTCCACCACCTCCCATTCCTTCCAAATCAAACAGCACCTCATGCAGATTTCCATCACAAAGGGACTCCAAAAAAAAAATCTCCAGAAGACTGCGATTTTTAATTTTAATCATTTAACGCAAACTTTCATAAATGTTACTGGGCATAGATTGGTTCTAATTAAATCATTCAAATTATCTATAGTTTGATCGATAACTATATACAAAGAACCTCTCAATCGTTAACATGAGTGCATTCTTTTATAGGCATTTCATCAGGTATGAAAATGTAACCTTTGACAAATGCTCAAAAAATGGGTGTAATATTTGTCGAGGGGACATTATAAAATTGTTGGAATACTGTAAATAATACATACCTGAAAGCGGGTGAGATCAGAACCAGGACGGACGTTTTTCAAGAGGCCAATTACTCGCTGAAGAAGATTGGGAACTCGATAATTATTCGGATCATGGTCAGAGTCTCCGTCGACCACGACGGGTAACGGTGATGTCAAAACGGCCATGGTATTGGTGGTAGCTACCTTCCCTTCCGTGACCTGTTACACGACATAACGTTTTCCCATTCACATCCATTTGGTGTGCACCAAAGCAAAATAAAATAAAAGATATGGGGGAAAAGAAGACGGGAAAAAAGAGGAAACGGAAAGAGAGGTGGCTTGGGAGGCGTATCTTTTTCAAAAGCCACTCTCGATTCCCAGAAAAGCCGTTAAGCCCGCATGCTTTTGGCGGTTGGGTGGGCACAACCGCACAAACAAAGCATGCTTAAATTGAAGTATATACCAGATTTTGTGTCCGTAGCACGATGTCATACGAAACTTAGTGGTTGTTTGGTGGAATATTTTGATCAAAATACTCGTAAAAAGCGTTGTGTTTTCTCTTTAAAAATGTTTCAATACAGCGTTTAAAAAATATGGAGCGTTTGAAATAGTTTTCCAAATGTATTTACAAAAATAAAACTGTTTTTTGAAAATGATGCGTTTTAAAAAAGTTGTATTTTTAAAACCCTGCACCAAACGAGACCTTAATCAATGTACCATAATAAATCAATATATGCTTAAATTTAAGATTTTGTAAAAATCGAATCAATGTACACTACACATGATAAAACAAACACAAAGAAAGCAAGCTTAAATTGCTATATATACATATGGTTAGCTAGCCCCTAAGGGGGTGGTTCAGTGGTAGAGATGAGACTTCACAATGTGTTAGGTCTCAGGTTCGATCCATTCTCACGCCCTCCTTAGGAGAAAAAAAATTAATAAAAAAAAAGTTTAAAAAAAATAAAAAAAAATACATATGGTTAGCTACGGTTATATAAAACAACACATATCAACTTATTTACATGGTTGGTAGTCGCTTAAATTGATGTGATGAAAATATTGTTTTGGAAAATGATTGGGCAACCCGTAATCCCTTACATTTAAATAGTCTCGGCTCTCTAGTAATTACTCATTTTGTTTCGAATAAAGAGTCAACTATTTCAATATTTTGAGATGTTTCACTTAAATAGTCGATTTTGAAAAATTAAGACATAAAAATATCATTTTATTACTAATAAGTATCAAAATTTGAATATCATAATCTACTAAAACTGTCATTTTCCTTAAAAAATTGAATTTCAAACTGATCTCTTTACCCAGAACGGGAGAGTATAAGATAATCCCTACATCCCTAGTTTCTTTACTTTTTTTAGTCAAACGAAGATTTTCAAATGTAAATTTAACATTCTTTTTAAAAATCATAACTAAAAATACTACTGATTAAACACTTCGTTTGATTAGAGAAAAATCAAATAAGACAATAATTTAGGGAGAAATGGAATACATAATTACTACTATAAAGTTGGTCATAATAACAAAGAATAGTTATTTATAGCCAAGATAATTATATCATATGTGGAGGTTAAAGTTTCTAAAAACATATTCATCCCAACTCTCAAGTTCTATCAATCGAAAGATAATAGAAAGAATAAGCTTTGTCCTAATCATTACTCCCTCTGATTCATATAAAGAGTCTGTTATCTCATTTTAAAGTGTTTACTTGAAGAGTCGACTTTCAAAAATTAAGTTACATAATTACAAAAATGTTTAGGCATAATCGATTTGATAATAGCAAATGTGAAGATAAAGTTGAAATGTTATGGAGGTGATAAACATAATTTTTTGAAAGTAAACTTTTAAAGTGAAATATAACAAAATACCATGACAAAGAGTCTCAATTTGAAAATCAATCTTTTTTTAAAAAAATGACACTTTTAGTAGCTCATTAATTAGTAATAAAATGACACAGCTATGTGTTAAATTTTTAAAATCAACTCTTTAAATAAAACAATACAAAATAAAATAATGAACTCTTTGTATTGGAACGGAGTGGGCATAAAATTGATTTCCAATTTTGTGTGGGTCGAGGAATAAAGGTATTTGTAATGGAAGCTTTTTTTTTTTTTAATGGAACAGCCTGTTGCTGTTGGTTCAACTTGCCGCCCTTTCGCCGGCTTATGAGTTACGATGCATCATTGAATAAATCATTCCCTCATTGCTGCCCTCTACATAAGTGACTATATATTTATATATATAATATATTTAATTATTTTGATAAATATCATATTTAAATGATTACTTTCAATGTTACTTCTATAAAGTACTCTCTCCGTTCCGATTTCATTAATTTTAAATGATACAATTACGATTTTCATGATTTTTAAAATACATGCTAATTTTTTATTTAAAGAACATTTGGAAAAAAATAAAAAAATAAAAAAATCAACTAGGACCATAATGTAGGAACATTAGGAATATATTTTTTATACATGTTGGTAAAACTGTAAATTATTATTTCCTTTGTTCCACTCAAATAGTCTGAGTTTGAAAAGTATAAAAATTAAGTGATACGTAAGTGTTACTTAATTTAATAATTATTATAAAAAATATTTGAGTATAATCAACATGTTTATATTACATTTCATGGGTAAAATAATATATGTTTTAATTTTAATTTATTTTTTTTTTCTCCTAAGGGGGGCATGGGAAGGGATCGAACTTGAGACCTCACACTTTGTGAAGCCCCATGTCTACCACTGGCCACCCCCTTAAAATAATATATATGTATATATATTGTAGCTATATCTTTTAAAAAATGAACTCTTTAAATGAAAATTTTGAAAATAGAATATTGAACTATTTGTTCGAAATGGTTGGAGTAGATATCTTATTATTATCATTTTAAAAAAAAAACTTAAAAATGACAATTATTTGAGACTAGATTTTGTATCCGTGCCTATGGCACGACGTTAGTATGGGACAGTGTCAGTATTCAAAATAACCAATTTAAAATGAACAACTCTCGGTAATCAATTAAAATAATATGATCATCCAACAGTAAAAAAAAAGGTTAGTTTTGTAATCTTTTTTTAGGGAAACATGGCGATATCCTGATAGATTTTAACAAACTTGAGAGAGACAAGCAACCTTGCCCTTGAGAGAAATATTATATAATGAAGAGTGGAACGATACGGAGAATATAAAGAAAAGAATGCATAGAAGGAAAAAGATACATATATCTCATATATTGTTACCGGGATTCACAAAATCTAACAATATTTTGGCCAATAGTTAACTTATTAGAAAGACTTAATCCTGACCAGTAGTTATGTTTTATAAAAATGAATCCGGATCAATAGTTAACTTTTTCAAAAAGACTGAATTTAATTATAATATATATGAAAAGAATAAAAAAGGTAGACAAAGATAAGGAAAGAAGGCTTTATATTCCAAATTCGAAAATAAAACAAAAATACAAAAGGAAGGTTTCACTGGTCGCATTTGCTAATTTATAAGTATATTCGAAAATATTTTTTTTCGTTTTGGGTAAAGAGTATCCGTTTGAAAGTTAATTTTTTTAAAAAAATGATATTTTTAGTAGTCAATTAGTAATAAAATTACATTTATGTCTTCATTTTTTAAAATAGACTTTTTAAGTGAAACAATTTAAAATAAAATAGTTGACTTTTTACCCGAAACGAAAAGAGCACCAAAAAAGATGATCTTTTTTATTAATTTTTTATCACTTTTTGGAAAAGCCTAGCACTTCCTTTAAGAAAGGCGAAGCACTTATTAGATGAGGTCCATACATTTGCTTTCTCCCCTAAAACAACTTTATGAAAAGAGGTATGCGTTGAATCAATGATTGCCGTCGTCAAACGATAACAGATTCGTAAATAAATGTTTTACTTTTTTTTTTTTTGTCATTTATAACAAAATTGTCTTATTTGTAATTTTTTCATTATAGTACAATATCTTTAACTATTTTATCTTTAATTTTTCTTCATATTTTAATTATAATCACGTACACCAAAGTTTAAAAAAATTACAAATTATATTAATATTTATATTAAAGTTAATTAGTTTTTTTTTTGAAAAACAGATCAAACAAAACTATTATTTAGAAACATTTTTTTGTTCTAAAAAAAAATAATACTTTGATCGATCAAACTTTTTAAAATTGTAACTTTACTTTATATGCATCTTTTTTATAAATATCATTACTATTTTTAGAAATATGATTTATCTATTGAACCAATCGAAGAGGAAAGAGTGCTATTTTATTGGGGAGGACAAATGGAAGATAAAACAAATACTACGTGTTATCAATTTACTAATAAAAAAACTTCTCACATTGTGTTATAAGTCAATTACTTTATATAAAGAAAAATCAGTGGAAATGTGTCGATAGACATAGATGAAAGTCGGCTTCTTTCGGGAATGATAAGATCTTTGGCACAAGAAATTGCAGATTCGTATAATTTTGACTTTATTTTACTTCCTCTATTTTATTGATACCATACACACACATATGAGCCAAATGTCAAAAAAGGTGTTGCTGTCCTAGGTACTACATAAACACCAAATAATTGCACATAATACATGCGTAGGTCTTCGTGAGATTGTTTTACGAATTTTATTTTAAAATATAAGACGTAATTTTACTCTCACGTAACTCAATTCATCAATAAACAGTAGATCGGGTCAAATAAATCCGTATTACAACAAATACCCGTAAAATAGTATTTTTAACTTTTCGCCTTGATTAGATTTGTATAGTGAAATTACCATAATACCCAATAAGAACAAGTTGTAATTTGGAAAGGGGGGAAGACACACTTATAATAAGAGTGACTAGGAAACCAAAAAAGGGTTTTATTGAAACTACGTTGGGAAGGGTGATGAGATGAGACACGAAAAGAATATAGCTAGGGAGATATATAATAAATACACCAACTATGTAGTCCGTTCTTCACTTTAACATGAATTAATTAATAGAAATAATAATAATAATCCTTAACTACCACTTAAAAACCAGCTCAGCAATAGAAAACAGTGGCCGGAAACCACTTTTCTCCGTTTCAGCAGCAATTCAAAGCATGTACATATCCTTTTGATATCCGGTAAAGAAATACATACACATGTATATATATGTATACATGTATAGGTAGAGACTAGAGAGAGAGAGAGAACATACCATTGGAAGAGACTATTCTTGAGGGCTGCAGAAATATATGGCTTTGCGATTCCAAGCTGTCTGTCTCTGTGTGTGTGTAAGAGAGAGAGAGAGGAGAGGGAGAGGGAGAGAAGAGAGAGAGAGAGAGAGAGAGAGAGAGAGAGAAACACAAGATTTGAAAGGCGAAGGTGGGGAGTGGGGAGAGATGAGACCTTTAAAAGGCTTCGGAAGAAACTATGAGCTGATTGACGACTCATTTGGTTTACATATTTGTGCATGTCTACATTTTTCGGCCATAATATGTTACTAAGCATACTTGTGTACAAATGTTAGTAATCGGAACGGTTGACCCCATTATAAAGTATTAAGAAAAGGGAAATATTCTATGTATCCAAAAATATATAAAGAATCTCTAATTAATTTTAGGAGAGTTTATTTTCAAAATTTATACATGAATAAAATCTCTATAAGGTTTTAAATGGTTTTACAATTGAGTAAGTTTTTCATAAGATGATCTTACGGATCTTAATCCGTAAGACGAAATCGTCTTTCACAATTCAACCTACCAACACATTATAGATCGGATAAGAAGGATCCGTGTTTTTGCATTTACAATTATGGTCGATATCAATGATACTACCGCACCCAACTTTTAAAACATTAACTTTTTGTTTGAAACAAAGAGTAATTGATTATTACTCCTTTCATCTTAGGTAGAAAGTCCACCTTACTATTTTGAAATTTTCATTTTAAAAATCTACTTTAAAAAATATTCTCTTCACTCTGGGTAAAGCAGTTCACTATTCCATTTTAGGACGTTTCACTTAAAGAGTCCACTTTAAAAACTTAAGACATAAAAATATAATTTTATTATTAACGGACTACTAAAAATATTATTTTTTTAAAAAAAGTTTGATTTCAAACAGGAACGGAGGGAGTACATATTTATCTTTTCCATAACATTTTAACTTTACCATCATATTTGCTATTAACATATTGATTATTCTCAAGCATTTTTGTAATTATGATCAACTTTAATGCTAGTTATATATTCATTAATAATTAAACTTTTTAAAAATGAACTCTTTAGATGGAACGAAAGAAATAATTTATATGTTTTATATTCTCTCCATTTCGGGTAAATAATCCATGTTTAAAAGTCAAACTAAAAAAACACTTTTAGCAGTTGATTAGTAATAAAATAATACTTATATGTCCTAATTTTTGAAAGATAACTTTTTAATTAAAAAAAATCTTAAAATAGAATAATAAATTAATTGCTATAATGGGGAGAGTATAATCTTTAAACCCCCCCCCCCCTTTATGCACCAAATATAAATAGGTTGCTAGAGCTACAATTAATTACTCATCGTTCCATTGCAATCTTACATAGTTTATAGTTACATTATCTCATCTTTCAACCACTGTTGTCATTGGTTGTGGAGTCAAGTCAAGAGGAAATCTATCGTGCACTCCATTAAGTATTAGAGTTTGAGGATAAGTTTTCTAACGTCTTTCCTCGTCAACACATTTTCATTTTAGTTTCTCTTCGCCTCTCCTAATTCATCTTTACATGGTTGATGATGGTCCGGTGGTAGAAACGTGACTTTACAAAATATGAGAACTCATATTCGATTTTTTCCTACATCCCCTTAGGAAAGATAAATAAATAAATATAAATAAAATCTTTACCCAGGAAAGATCCCTGCTTCTTTTTCGTTATCTGATACAAACTTTATTTTTTATAAAGCAACACGAATGACATATAAAATGTTGTTGTATTTGTTCCATTCTGAATAAATGTTCTTAATTAACAAAACACAATAATTAAAAAATGTAATTAATAATAAGTTGTAAAATATGTGGTGACGATAATACTCATTACACACACACACACACTCTCTCTCTCTCTCTCCTAAGTATGACCTAGTACACTCATTATCTCTAGAATGTGCAATAATAATAATGATAAGTGAAGGGGTCTATTAAGAAAATTTATATACTTAAAGTCTTTAAGAACATTAGTTGAAATATTTATCCGAAATGAAAGAAGTACATCGTTTTAAACACAAAATTAAATACTTATTACGTAGCTCTAACATTACTCTAATTTTAATTGACCACAACCTAACAACGTATAAAGGAAATCAAAGTAGGGTTGAATAGTTTCTCCTCAACTAATATTTCTTCAAGTCGATTCCATATGAATTACAGATTAATAGATCTTTGGAAAAACGTCTTACAAATTTTAATTCGTAAGATAGAGCTTCACTCTCTAACAGCTCAACTCACTAACAAATGATGAATCGGACCAAAGAAATCCGTCTTATACAAAATAACAATCTTCCCTACGTTTTTACAATTACTAATTAAAAGAGAAATTGCTAGCCCACCCACTTTTTGAAATTTTTATCCGCTATGTTGCCCTTTTTTTAACCGAAAAAATTCATTTTTGATGAAGAAAAGACCATGATACCCTTAATGGACCGAAGACGTGTTACAACCTACAAATCACTTACTTAATGGATCGCATTGCATCAATTTCAGCATCGTGATGCACAAAACTCAATTACTGTGCATAATTTTAATGAATGCTTATGTGCATCACGATGCACAAATCATGAATATGCAATCATGCATCAAAATCATAATGATGCATCGCAAATCTAAATCAATGCATCAATGATCCAAATGGAAGCATCGTGATTGAAATTTGATGCATCGTGATGCAAACTGGTTTCAAATGCATCTTTTTCGCCTTTTCTTCCTCCTACGCGACTGCACCTTCGTCCCTTCTGAAAAATCCACCAACCCAGCTCAAATTCATTTCAATATAGTACTTTATGAATCAAGAAAATAGTTTACCTTTTAGGGGCGTTGCTCCTGAACCCCTACGATGGGGCACTAAACCCCCGACCCCCACGACCTGACCGAACAGGGAATCGTAATTTTCGAACTCCAAATTGTTGGCCGAAGTTATGGAAGGAAACAATCTGAGATTTTAAGAGCAATATTTTGAAAATGAACTTTAGCACTTAAAAAAATGGGAGGGGGGGTACTAGATGGATTATAAATTTGAAAAATAGTACTGGCCAAAATTTCACCCATAATTAAATTCAGAAATACATACATAAAAGTTACAACTGGGCTCGTACTTGGACCATGGAAATGGGCCACATGTATCAATCACCCGGTAATCAATAACAAATCAGTAATCAACCCCACCCCCCCACCTTCAAGCTTAATTGATTTTCTTTTACGAAATAGCTGCTTTTACGCTACCAACTATAATACGCCTCCTCTTATATTACTTCAAGCAGTTTCCCCTAACCTTATAATATTACCTCCTAAGTTGACCGCCAACTCAACTGAGACATCAGAACTGAATACAGTGTCAACTTACAAAAAATATCCTCCCTCCCTTCCAAAAGATGGTTCAGTTTCAACAACTTTCTTCCATAAAGGAAATATTGGACAATCTTTTAGGAAATTTTGATTGGTCGTTGATTACTTGTAACACCAATTACCAATACAAAGCAGAAATAGGTACCAACTAAACCGGATTCAGAAATGGGCTACAATCCATAAGCCCATATCTGATATCCTTTACGTTGAACAGAAAGCTTTTCTGCTCAATAGAAATTGATACTATGGGACGTGACTTACAATTTGGTACTAAGAGACTATAGTACGTAACCTGACATAGCAAACACCAATAATATTATGAGCATCCAAAATGGAACGTAGTAAGGCCGATCCATGGCAAGTTCAACACCATGTTACTTTGGATCAGATGATCGTACTTTGTGGCGCTTGAAAAATTCTCTAAATCCATATCCACTGATGTCATAGTTGAACTGCAGACACATATGGGAGCATAAATACAAGTAAAGTAGCCACAGTTATAAGGCAAACAAGCTGAAAAACTCACAGGTAAAACTTTCACGGAGTACTTTGTAATATTTGGATCAGCAACCCTTCCTTGACTGGCAGCCTGCACCCAAAGAACATATTAACAGCGCTCGTTGTCCAAAGGTTATTATATAGTTGTATAGATGCATAAAAATCACTCAAAAGATACAGCAACTGAAGGAGGTGGGAGGTGGAGACTGGAGGCCAATAGACTCTAAAGACATGCAAGCCAATCAAGTGGTCATGTTTGCTATCTGTGAGACAATTTATTACTTTGGGACTAAAATTTAATTGTTACCAAATGATCTCTAGTTTTTATATTCTTGCTTTTTTGGAATATACAGATCAATAACAATAGGATGCCCTCATGTCATTAGGCATACTCGGATCCACCCTATTCTACCTTTGCCTTATCATCCTTTTCATCTTTAGTTTCTCTCCAGCAATCCCTTACAGCCCTATAATCGTGCCTTCTTCCTTCTATTCAATTTTATATAGTTGATCTTCCTACTAGTGGACTCAAGAAGGATTCTAGTTCCCTTTTCTTCTAGTTTCAGACCTCCATTCTTTTCCATTTTTTCCCTTCTTTGCGTACTATATGAAATAGAAAGACACCCAAATGTGTAAATGAAAAGGAAGGCAAAAGAAGAAGGTACACTTTGGTTGCTCCTAATGATCAGATAAACTGCTCATGGACTTGGATGATTTGCACACAAGATGTTGAGAAACAAAAGTAAGAAAACTGTAACACTTGCAATTGTAACATGAACACAAAAAGGATATAGAAGCTCACATCCAAAACGACATGGTCCAAATTATATCATCCCTGCTTGACAAAATGATTCAGTAATGCTTTCTCTAGTTTCCCAAAGAAGGGAAGATGACAATAACTACTTAAACTTATATTTTGGGGAGCATGAGAATACAAGTGTTTTAAAAATTGGCCTAACCCGCCCAGGTGGGAAATCATTGTCAAGAAGCCCTAGGCGTCCAGCCCGCTGATTTTATTTTTATTTTTAAAAAAAGCTTTGGCCCAAAACGACGCTGTTTTGGGACTTTACAAAAAAAATAATAATAATAATAAAAATCACTTCAGGATTATTGAATTATGTATTGTAATTTTCTAATTTGTTAATGGACCTATGATGTATTGAGCCTTCAATATCATTGTGTTGTTTTGAACTTTGGAATGGTATTGAATTACTGGTTTTACTTTTAAATTTTAATCTTGTAATGTGATCATTATTTTTAGATTATTTGGTGATATTTAATATTAGCATATTTGAAGGTTTAAAGCTTGTTAATTAAGTTATATTACGAAAAAAAAATTGAAAATCAGAGTAATTATGCCTTAATTCTAGACCCCGTCTAGCCCCACCTAGGCACCCTATACGCTAGGCGCTAGTCTGACGCCCTCCTAGCGATTTTTAGACACAGGGTAAAGGTAATACGATTTGCTCCCTCCGTCTATCCACTTTTAGTTTTTCACTAAAATATTAAGAAAGTTGACTTTTTGGTTATTTTAGTAGCACATACATTAATGCCCTTACTATCCACACATAACATTAGAAAGTCCACACTAGGACTAGGTGTCAAATGTGAAAATGGTAATTTTTACAAAAATGGACACTCATTTTGGGACGGAGGAAGTTTTTTTTAGCATCACCCAGATTGTTCTAAGCACAACCAATTTTCTTCACCTCAGTCTTTAATCATAATTCCCATCATTCTTTGATTAGGGGTATGTTTGGAGACTCATGGTGAAGAAAAATGCCGTTTGGAGGAAAGCAGTGGAAGAGAAGCATGGGGAAGGGGAGCACTTGCAGTTTTCCAATGCAGTTTCTATCTCCTGCAGGCTACGGGTTGTGGGTTTGGAAAGAGATTCGGAAAGGTTGGAGCTTATTTAAGCATAATGTCCTGTTTGAGGTAGGGAATTGTGATCAAGTTAATTTTTGGAAAGACAAGTGATGTGATGAGATGGAATGGTCAAGAACATTTCCTGCTCTCCTCAACACTGCAGCAGATAAAGATGTGTTAGTCAGCGTTGTCATGCACTATCAAGATGGTAAAGTCGCTTGGATTCCCATTTTTTAAAAGAAATTTTCTCAACTGGGAGCTGGAATCAGTTGCTACATTTTTAATGCAGCTTTATTCGCAGCACATTTTTGCTGATAGGGAACACTGAGTTCATTGGAAGGAAGGTCAAGGTGGAAGATTTTCAGTTAAATATTATTACCATGTTCTGACTAATACGATCATGGCTGTTTTTCCTTTGAAAGGCGTTTGGAAACTAAAAGCCCCTCTCCTAAGAGCTGCCTTTTTAGTTTTTAGCCTGGGAAGCAACTAATGAAGCACCTCTCATAACTTGTGGATTTGTTAAAAGATCTATGTAAATTGGTGCTATATGTGCAAGAGAAAAGGGGAGAGTGTGTATCATTTATTGTTGCATTGTCCGATGGCTTGGCATTTGTGGAGTGTCTTGTTCTCCTTGTTCCATCTATTGTGGGTTATGCCCGGTTCAGTTAGGGATTGCTTGCTCAGCTGGTCTCTCTATAGGTGAAGGAGAAAAAGTTATATTTGGGACACTGCTCCTCTTGGGTTTTTTTGGACAATTTGGAGTGAAGGGAATTGTAGGCCTTTTGAGGATAAGGAAATTGTCTATAGACTATACATAGGTTGAAGACGTCCCTGCTTCACACTTTGCTATTTTGGTGCATGGAGTCAATGTCATCTGTGCACAAGTCTTTTGTAGAGTTTTTGGAAAGATTTATTATGGGCTAGGTCTTTTGGATGAGTATAGTTGTAGTATACACAGGATGCATCACCTGCATTGGTGCTTTTTGTTTATTCTAATATTCTTTTACTCATTAAAAAAAAGTGTATGTTTAAGGAACTCACTGAACCATCCATAGATCAACAGCAGCTGGAGAGGAGACGCAGAGGAAAACAACCCATTATCAACAATTTTGCCACCCCATATCAAAATGGCTTGGTGGGCAACAACAACCCTCCCCCCCAAAAAAAGGCACTCTACACCATAACTACCATGCCCGTTGTTGATCCAAGCATATTAATAAAGTATTAGAAATGAAAGAATCCATAATGCAGCAACATCAGGACTGAAATATATACAAGTAATGGCAGTTTAAACCTACTTGTTCTGGGCTATGAAAGAGTTCAATAAATGGATAATCCTTCTTTTGCCGTGTCAAACAAAACCCAGGATATTTTGGACATTCAACCTGAAAAACACCATAAAAGAAACCAAAAAGCCACGAGTTATAGTGTTAATAATGTTAGTTTCAAATTTAAGGGTAGTTTCACAGGCATAAGCATAATAGGCATAATTAAACATGGAGGCAAGCAGGCAGGAGCGCAGCAATGTGTCCACAAACACTACAGGCACATAGGTAATGAGAGAGATAATTCCATAATGTACCAGAAAAGTTGGAACCCTAGACCTCCACTAAGGGGATGACCTATAGCCATAGGAACAATGCAAGATGAAACAATGTGGCTGTATATTTTTCTTGTTTTAGGTATTAACAAAATTACAGATATCAGAGACATATCATCATAGAGCTAAAGATCTTCAGAATATCTCATTGGTCAGAAATAACTTACACGCATAAATTTTACATGAGGGTAAAACTCGGCGGCAGCTTCCTCCAGTACTTTATCAAGGTGTTTGGTATAATTACTCCTACACCAACCAAAAATCAATCCACAATAGAATTCAGCAGGACAAATATGGGAGAAAAACATTGGGCAGAACATATCGAAAATCACCTGATGGTAAATGCAACAACCACAGGGTGACCTTGATGTAGAAGCTGAACAAACTCACGCTCTGAGGTAAAATGGATAACCCTTGATGGCCCAAGATCTTTTGGATAACCAGTATAATACCTTTAATAATTCACAGGCAACAAAACTATAAGGAATGCTAACAAGTGTCCTTCTAAACAAAGAGAGATTTTGACTGAATAAAGAGTCCTCCAACGATGTGTGAGGTAATAGACAGTGAAATGGGATTAGTCTCTCTACATTTAGTGACATCATATAGATAATAGATTCAGCAACTCTGAAATATGAAACTATCTCCCCTCATAAGTTGCACGCCTACCCTCCCCTGTAAATCATAAGTTGATAATACCAAATACGACTTGTAAACAAAACTACGGAAGATTGAAAAGTTCTTCCTTGATGTGCCAGTGCATCATGCCAATAGGCATGGAAAGTATAGATAGAGTGAAGGATGAAATTTAGGCGTGACTCACTAAACAAAAACTGTCCTTGCATGTACAACATGATGTTCAAGAATATCTCCATCACGTGCATGTATGATGTTGAAAGGAGTGCAGCTTTGTATACTGATTCTTTGAATCAATATTAATAAATTTCAAAATGCCCTCAAATATAAATATTCCTAAGGGCAAGAAAAACAAACAAGTGCAACTTCCAATATTTTTAACACATCAACACTATTAAGAAAAAACTACAAAACCAATATAGCCGACATAATATTGATACATATTAAAATATAAAAATTATATCAAGAGTAATCAAGAGTAGCATGAACGATGAGATGAGAAAAATTCTATCAAGAACAATGATACACGTACTTGCAAGTTGAACGAAGATTAATCATCATTTGATCAAAAAATGTTGACTCCCCCATAGATGCCAATCATGCACAGCTTCAAACCAGCTTTCCTACGAACCTGCCATATGCACTAGGTACAAATCAAGCCATAACATTTGTAAAATAAACCAGAAATGTCCAACATTACCAGGTGATCTCAAATAATCGAAAACATAAAGGGAACAATTGACAGGTGGAAATTGAACAGGAAGTTGTACGTGCAAGATTGTAGCTTGGCAAATGAGATTTTTCTAGAGGAATTTCATCAAATAGTTGGGCTGCAACTTATGATTGAAAGAGATCAAGTAACCAACACATCTTACAAAACATTAGCCATTAATAGTTGAGGATGATAGATTGATGAATTTCATGTGAAAATTTCAATTAGAAAAACTATGGGCGAACAAGGAGGAACATTGTGGGGGGAGAGTACCACTAGTCATCAGTTTGTCGAAGTTCTAGTGCGTGGAGCCGCTTCTCAACGTTTACGCCTTCTTGTTCCCAGGTTGAGACTCAGACGATGATGTTTGTCGATTCCCCGACCTCGTACGGCTAGAGCTGGCAAAACGGCGTCCGTTAAGTTACGTAAGTATACATCTTTGCTGGCTAGTTCGAACTCAACACTTAGCCCGGGGAGAGGTACGCGTGCAAACTGATGTAAAACACCAGTTGACCGTCAAACTAAATGAACAAAAAAATATTAAACTCAATTTTGACAAATTTTATCTAATTTTACAAATGATACCCCTGACATTTCTAAAATAGATCCTTGTTTGACTAGATACATAGACACACACATAGGTTAAGAAAAAAATTGATAAGCATGATATTTGGGTTTGATTGTATATCTTGATCTACTTTTTAAAATCTGTGTATAAATACGAAAACACTTTAATGGAATGCAAGACTTGGCATCGCGAAACCACTCCGACGTGAGAGTAATTATCGTGTGAGTCAAAAATAATTTGAAAGAGATTTGAGGCTTAAGAAAATATATGTATCTTGTTTAGGGTTTATGAAGGGGTATTTATAGATCCCTAATGTCATAAAATCCGTTTAGGATTCATTCCATAGTTACCTTGTAACTTTAGGAGAAAACTCATAAATTGTAGGTATGATAGGTGGTTGGTCGCAAGAATGACAGAACAAATAAGACAAGTGATCTGCTCGGATAAGGAAACATTTTACCCGTCTTGGAGAGCAATTTCATGAGATTCCCTACTCAATACTTGTCCAGGAAAGCAAGACTATGCCCGACTATATGATCATCTATACGATGTGAGTCTGATAAAGATGTGGGATTTTCGGGCATGCCCCCCAGGTCGGGCAGACAAGGCATGTGCTCGACCAGGTTTGGACGGAAGTTGTCGTGTTTTCTGCTTGGGTACCCTGCTAGCTCTGTCTCGCAAGACTGGTAGATCTCACGTTAATCGAGCTCGTGACTGGTACGTGGTAGTTGTTCGTGTTTTGCTCGTGACCGGGCTTGAGCCGGATACATCAGAACTTGTGCAAATTTTTCGATGATACAAAGGTGAAAGTGGAATGCATCACTTCAAATATGAATCAAATCAAATACTTCCTCCGTACCAAGCAAAGGGTTTTCATTTATAAGTCATTTTTTAAGAAAATGATATTTTTAATAACTCATTAGTAATAAAATGACACTTTTATTTCTTAATAATTTTTAAAAATAAATTCCTTAAATGAAACATCCAAAAATGAAATAGTAGACTATTTACCTACAACAGAGATAGTATAGAACGGTGAAGATAACATCCAAAGGAAAAATTAGAAAACACACTTTTTTTAGTATTGCCTATTACCTAAAAAGGAAAGATGAAAATATTAATTTCAAGAAAGAATGAGGTAAAAGTTACGATTCATTGTAACTTTGACATTAAACTTAAATTCAATAAAAGCATGTAATTTTGTGTACATCCACGTAGACTCTTTAATATGAACCGAAGGACCAAATAGCGATGAATATTTGTATAATTTCATTTTAAGCTTCTACAAAGTGTTCCCAAACTATATATTTAAATGGTGGTCAAGCCATTGAAAGTTGAATCCCATGGAGTTATATAAATTAATTTCTTTCTAAAAAAAATTTGACTATCCTATGAAGGCAAAAACTTAAAAAATACCGTCTTACGGGTATCGTTTATACTAAATAACACATATTTCCCTAACAAATCTCACAATATGTTGGTGAACTAAATTATAAGAAAGTAAAACTCTTATGAATTAAAATTCATAAAACAATCTCACGGGAGACATAATCTTCTATGAATGCCCTTGAATTCCAATTATCGGTATTGTACCCTAATTTTAGCAGATGTTCAAGAAAAGAAAAAGTCTTCATACTAGTTAAATTTAGTAACATTTCAATTAAAATTAGGGTAGGCGATTCCGAATAGAAATTAGTTATTACAAGAGCAGTCAAGAATACAATATAATAGAGGAACATACAACCAATCCCCACTCAAATTCATCCCTCCTGCTATTTTTCTTCCCCAATCTTTAGAAAGCAAAGGGGAAAGAATACACGTGGCATTTCACCATCCTATTACAAAAACAAATCAGCATAGGCCTATCTCCTATTATCTCAAAACAGTTTTGACTCTGCTAATACCATGAATCCCAATCCCTCACTACTCAAGAGTCAAGACTTTGTTTCTGCTAAAGTCAAAATTGCTTTGGCAATAGGAGAAGCCAAAAGCAAAACTTATAGGAGCTTTAAAAACTAATGATTCTCCCCTTACACTAATTATCTTTACATCTCTTCCCATATATATTTAGATACACCTAGCTTGCTTTTATATATCTTATTACTATGACGGATTACAAAGAATAATATATAGCTGTGACCGACTACCGGTCGTAACCCATAGCTACCACGGGGATCCGGACCTTATGCCCTCTACTTCCTTTCAACATAACCTCTCCAAAACTGTAGGCTCCTGTCACGGACCGGACAGTGAGCGTCACATAGAATTTTTGTGATGCACCCGGTCTAACAGTTATTGCTGGAGGGCTAGTTTCTATGGCCAATGCTGGCGCCATTCTAGCCGTAATCACATACGATTCTTCCTCTGCAACATTTGTGACTGTTCGTGTTACAGTTTGAGTTCCCACGAGATGAGAAATCGCGATAGACGGGGAGTTGAGATTTGATGCTTTGCCAAGTGTGTAATTGCAAGGTTTATGAGTGTAGTTTCCTATCTCATTTTTATCAATTCCAGGCACAAGGCACAAGAATCCCAGGTAGTCTTCATAACCTGCAAATTCATATCAAGAAAACCATGTCTTCTAAGTATAGCAGATTAACCATTAATTACGATTAAGATCAAAGCAAGCACTACACCTTAATGGTAACAAATTTTGCTCCAGAGAGAGAACAAAACACACTTCCGAGAAGGCCACACATTTGCCTTTTCTAATCTATAGACTTATTACTTATTATTGTTGTCAAACCACACCCAGGTTCTAGGCCATTTGAGACAATCCCATTGTCATCATTTTATTTTGATAGGTGAGGCCCCATGGCATGGGGATTTAAACCAAGGACCTCAATGTCAGGCAAATTGCTGAGTGCCCGTGCCATATTGACAAATGACCATGTCATATTGACAAAATACAAAGTTTCACTAAAACCCCCACAAATGACTCCTGTGCCAGTTACCCGACCAAAAAAATAAAAATAAATAAATAAACAGAAAGAGATAAAGAAGTCAGATGAAAAGGGAAGATCACACAAGCTTGATAAAGTTACAACATTTGACAAATTTTAATTTTTGTTAAGGTAGATTTTGCCTGGAATCCCATCTTAAATGGATATGTTTAGGACCACTTTTGCCTTATTACCATCAAACAATTAAAGGAGGAAAAGAGAAAGAACCTGCATCAAACACGAGACCCGGATCTAGAGCAGCTTTGGGATTGACATGACCACTCCCATAATCAAAAGGTGTTGCCTGGACAAATGTCATAGTCTCAGATCCAGAATATTGTTGGGCTTGAAGAGGCCTGTCAGCTCTGTCAAGGGTTGTTGACGTTGTCATCAAAGCCGATTTGATGGCGGCAGGGCTCCAGTGAGGATGCTTCTGCTTTACAAGGGCTGCTATGCCTGCTATATGGGGTGCAGCCATGCTAGTTCCAGATATCATAGCAAAATGTTCTCCTGCTCCAAGCAGAAATGATCTTGCTTAAGTTTATTATTCAGATTCATCAATTATTTTGTAGGTCTCAATTATTTAATCTCCAAAATACTTCTCTGGGTACAGAAAATTTCAGTAAGCATTTAATCCAAAACCACACTTTGAGACATTGAAATGGCATAAAACTTGAGGGGACAATCTGTCAGATAACAAGGCTCATACAGTAACTTCTGAAATTGAGTATTTACCTTCATAATTAGCTTCATCCATTCCATTAGGAGACCAGGCAGCCCAAATTAGAGAACCAGGGGCTAGAATGTCTGGTTTGAGAATATCAGCATCTTGAAAGCTATAATCTTTTATATTAGGCCCTCGAGCAGAGAACAATGCTACTTGTGGTGCTGATTTGTGGAGTATAGGATTCAAACCATCTCCAATGCTTCCCATTGCTTTGAAACTCTTCACACGACCAGTCCAATCCCGTGCGGTAGAGATGTTGTAATAGTCTATAAGATCCTAGAACAGTGACAACAATACAACAGATTGTAACATATATGAATCAGGCGCAAGTAAGAGAAAATGTATATATGAAGAATATAAGACAGGTTGTCGTTACCAATGACTTGCTGACATCCGTGATAACAATCCCGGGAATACCAACAGGAATTGGATCGAATTTTGTTCCTGGAGACACATTTTCTACAGCAAGAACAAAACCAATTGCACCAAGACTCTTGGCTGTTTCAGAGACTTTAGATATTGATGCAGTGCCAATGACAAAATTGAAGGAATATCCACACAGCAGAATGTTTCCCTCCACCAAATTTTTATTTAAAACTTCTGGTTTCTGACAGTCTGAAGGACTATACTTCATGACAGAAGAATCCAACAGCACGTCATTAGCAGCAACCATGGTATAGGTTCTGTTAGCCTGCGTAGCAGCTGCAGTGAGCCAACAGTAAGTGTTTGAGCACACAGATGCAGAAATATAAACTGCAAAACTAGGAAACACTTGGCCAGAAAACAAGTGGGTGTTAATGAAGTACCATAACATAGCAGCTAACATTGAATTCTTACTGGAGTATCTAACTGCCGCTGGATATTGAGATGTTACATCTAAGGGAGGTTGACAATCATATAAGGAAAAATTAAAACATTGGCTCTCCCCTCTCTTTCCTGTGGATCTTGTGGACCAGCAGACCAATTATAGATCTATAATTGTGAACAAGTTCAGCAGGCTACCATGTTCTCAATATCCACTTTTGCAGTAACTAAATCACGTCATTCGAGAGTTGAAAACAATGCAAAAAAGTGAATATCAATTCCATGAACAAACATGGTACTGTTATACACATTTCTTGTGATCAAATAACTACTCAACCACAGGATTCAAGGAACACATTAGCTTTATTGAACATTGACAAAGCAGTTCCAATTATCAAGTTATGTATCTTCCAAGAGGTCATGAAACTAAACGCAATGCTTAAAAAATTAAGCTGCTTGAAACTTACGTGACAACCCAAGTCCAGCTAGTATCTTTCCATTACCCAACGTAAGATGATTTTTGTATCTGCGATCATCCACGGCAGCAGCTACAGAAGCAATCCATGGACTGTAAGACAATAGGGTTTTTGGAAAAGGACCTCCATTTCCTGCTGCCTGTGCAACAAACACTCCGGCCTTTACAGCTGCAAGAAGTGTAGCATCGAAAGGGTTTAAAAATGTTGTCTTCGTGGTGGCAGGGGGACTGTTAGGCCCAACAGAGAGATTCAGAATGTCAACACCATCATGAACAGCCTGTCAAAATTATTACCATGAATCAAATGGTCTGATGATACAGTAAGCAAATATGCTAAAGCTGATTGGGTGATGGAATCTTTTAGATGCCATATGGTTAACATACAGCATGCGGGGAAGTTTATATTACTTCAATGTCAACGACTGCTAATCTACTTTCTAATATCAATGATTGCATGAGGGCAAACCTGCTCAATGGCAGCAACAACATCCGCAACAAACCCTCCAAAAAGCCTGTAGAGTGCCTTGTACACTGCAATTCTAAGAACAGACCAACAATATTGTACAACTCAAATGGTGAAATCAGATGAAGAAGGTAAATCCATCGTCAAATAGAGTAGAGGGTAAACCTCACCTGGCACGGGGAGCCATCCCACTTGCTTTTCCAAATTCAAATCCATGCATGCGCACAGGGATCCCATTATTTCCAGCCGCAATAGAGGCAGTGTGACTGTTACACAATATTAGCTCAGAAACAGGAACCAAAGACGACAAAGGTAAAATTAATAACTACAAAATTTAAAAAAAAAAAAAGAGCGAAAAAAGAAAAAACCGAACGGATGCAGTGTTTCAGGAAAGTAATCATCAAAATAAGAAGAAAAAAAAAAGAACTGCATACAAATACCTCCAAACCAATGAGGCATCGATGCTACAAGGCTTTAATTGAATATAGGGCTTTAAGCTGAAACAGATTTTGTTTTGAGTGCATGTATAGAGAGATTTGGCTGAGTTTTTCTTCAATTTTCTTAATCTAAGATGTCAAATCTTTTTCAATTTCAATGGGGACTTGCAACCAGAAACTGAGAACAGGATTATTTTCCTTTTTCAATTTTCCTGATTCTAGGATGACAAACCTTTTTCATTTTCAATGAGGGTAAATAGACTTATCACGCAACCAGAAACTGAGAATAGTAAAACTCAAAGAAGGTAACAGAAGCACCATGACTAAGTGGTTATGCATTCTAACAGAAATATCAAATTTAATATTTAATACTATTTTAAAAGTATCAGCACTGAACAGAAATAATAAATTTAATACTATGCAAGTGTGTCAGTATTGACCTTCCATGTCCATCTCCATCCAGTGGGGAAGCAAAATCAATTGAAGGGTTAAATGCACCAGCTGCTATTGCAGCTTCAGCAAAATGCTGGGCTCCGATAATCTTCCCATTGCAGAAACTCCTTTTTGTGTCAGGATCAACTTCACATTTTCCTCTGTACTTTGGAACAGGCCCATAGGGCTCAGTCCCGTGGTTTCCAAAGCTTGGATGGTTTGGAGAAATTCCTGAATCCACAAACCCTATAACAATGTCCTCTCCAGCTCTGTCAAATCCACCTCCGGTTGGCCATACCCCAGTTGGAAGCCCCAAAAACTGTGGGGTGTGCGTAGTCAGTCGCTTCACCTTCCAATCTCTATCCACAGATTTAACCCCAGGGGCTCGTCTAAGAATTTCTGCCTAGTAAAAATATTAAAATAGCATGAGAGAAGGGATTGAAGGGTAATTGGAAATCTATAGAACCACCATCTTTTTATGGGAGATTTTAGTTCTTTGTCCATTGAGTTGAATACACAAAGAGAAAGAATAGGCCATGCTGTCACCTGTTCGGGAGAAATGTGAACGGCAAAACCATTAATAAGATGGCGATAGCTGTAGAGTTTCTTGTAGGTCCCACGTTCAAATAGCATTCCAAGAAGCATGTCATGCCTTTTTTCAAGGTGACTGGAGTATGACATAACCAATTCACTGAAAGTGGCAACAAATAAAAAAAGAGAAAGAGTTAAGCAAACCCAGTTATAACTACTAACTATAGATTTACAAAGGTTGGCTGGAGAGGAAGGAGTGGTCAACGCCATAATAATTACTGGAAAACATGGGAGAAGTAGCAAAAGGAGTTGGGACTTATTGCAATTGGCAGGAATATGAGAGTCTACTGTCTCAAGTCTCAAGTTGAATCAAGTGGTGTGGTGACTGAAAGATAACAGTTCTACACAACTATAGCCTTGTCTCCCAAAGTGATTCTCACTGTTTTGGTTTAAAAATGGCATTTTTCTCAAGCTAAAAATTATTGCATCTCCATAACAATTCCCGTGGTAGCCATTGCTTGGCAGTTTTTGAGTTGCAAACTGAAAAGGTTGGCAATGTTAGTGTTGTATAAAACTTGGTTGTTGATGATGGTTAGATGTGAAATCCCACTTGATGTTGCCTTGTAACTAGTAACCTAACCGAGGGGGATTAGCAGTCTTCCTGACGTAACATGCGCTAGTTGCATACTTGCATGTGCCAATTGCCAGCTTCATGGCTCTTATCAATAGCACACAGTCAGTGACAAGCCGAAATAGAGGAAACTTGCATTATGTAGCCCAACACAGTCAAAACTGTGTTCCATGTGAGTGTGATAATCCCAGGTCAGTCCTACTACGACTTAAATAAAAGATAGTTCTCTAGATAGAGCCAAATGGCAAAAATAATTCATTTAGCCACTTGCTACTAATAGAAATTTGCTCAACAACATGAACCATAGAGGAGATAAACATTGATTATGGTATTAGGAGTATATGTTATTATCTAGCTTACTATATGATAAAACCAAAGAAAAAAAAATCCATCTTCTACTGAGCAGATAGCATCATGTTATCTCTGTTCAGAACGTTTGGAAGAAAAACAAGCTTAATAAAGACCAAGGAGAAGATGGGAAATTCCATATGAATCATGATACAACCGATACCCCAATTTCTAGTCTAATAAGGACAATAAACATCCTAAAATGCAACCAATGAACCAAACACTTCAACATCAACTTGACTACACTTGTGACCAGAAGATGTCCATCAGATAATACACTTTATTATTTATGAAAACAGAAAATATTAAAAAGTTGGGAATGGCTATTAACAGACATCTCAGCATGGATGACTCCACAAGAGACGGTAACACTCCAGAGAGCCAAGGTGACGCATCGGAACCATTTTTTTCAAAAATAAACTATTTTTCTTGATATAAAATATTTTACAGAAGAGAAAGATAAAACTAACCTGGTGACATCTAGCACCTCATCATATTCCACAGCAGTGGCTTCAAAACCATTAACACCGCCTTTATAACTTATCACTGGCTCCCCTTCTACAGTCACTATGTAAACCTCTGCTTCCCCAATGATCAGAAGACCAAACAAAATAAAAATCATACACATAACAATCTCAATCAACCTCATCTCGACTGATCCACTGCTGACTAAGCAGCCCAGAGAATCTGTTTAATCCAAATAATAAACAGAAAACAACATTAGCAAAACAGAATCACAGACTCACAGCACTACTTGAAATAAAATAAAATAACACTGGAAACTTAATTTTATTTCCAATGAATTTTATAAAATAATAAACCGAAAACCAGTTCATCTATTACTTCAGTATCAACTGAAACACAAAACCAAGAAATCACAAAACACGAGGCTGCAATTGAAAATTAGTATCATTAACAAAAAGGGTTTTCCCCAGTCCATTAAACGAAAAAATAGATTACCTAATTACAAAGTCTACGAGCAAAACCACAGAGTAAATAGCTACATCAATCAACAAAACCCTTGGAGTTTGACTATCGGGTTTGACTGAAGCAATGCCTGTTGATTCAATCTCTCACACACACACGCATAGCATTAACAACAACATATTATTATATACGCATATTTGACAAACATTATACATGTTAAATCAATTTTATGTACAGAAACCAACCCGTTGAAGAAAGGAATCAAATAAATAAAAAACTTGTCAAGCACACAAAAGATAGCTGTAGAGATCAATCGAATCAAATCAAATCTAAACCCAACCAAAGGCAAGGGAAAAATAGCAGCAGTAAAGTTCACAACTTTTACTTACATTGATCCAAGAAAGGAATCAACTAATTGGTTTGTAATTAACAGCAATGGCTGACATTTACACAACTTTGATTGAACTGAGCTAGCTAGCTACATTATTTGTGATCAGCCAAATGAAAGTAAAAATGTAAGGAAAAGGGTATGTAGATATAGAGAGAGTGGGGAGTGGAGAGTGGGGAGTGAGGAGTGAGTGAATGAGAGGAGAGGACTGAGGAGGAAGGGATGAAGTTAGTTACTGCTAGGGTTTTCACTTTTTTGGACGCGCCAGACAAGGGAGCGAAGATGGAGGAGAGACTTTGATTAATTATCTGAAATTTAATTAGTTCCAAATTTATACTCATATATATTTATGTATGTATATTGTATAATTGTATATGGTGAAAAATGAATGTAGATTTGGGGGAAAAAATTGGTAAGTTTAAATGAGATTTGAATTTAATGTTTTAATTTTTTGGGTGGGTGGGGGGAGAATAAAAATGGGAAACATTCTGAGTGTTTGCTGTCGGATTCCCATTTCTCAGATGATGCCCCACTATTTCACTAATAATGATTTTGATAAAAATAGAAAAAATAAATATTTTAAAAACGACTTCAAATCGTCTATCACACTCTCTGTCACATTCCATATCTCATTGAATTTCGACCGTATACGTTCCTTGTTATTTTAGTCAGTCTTCTTTTTATAAAGAAACATGTAGGACTGAGATTCAATGGGATAGAAGATGTGATTTGAAGCCTTTAAAAACAAGTACATGCATGAAAATTTAATTGAAAGCATTTTGTGCTACATTATCCATCACCGTTTAGAAGACTACAAAATAACAAGTAGAGTTTTTTTTTTTTCAAAATTTCAAATTTCCAAATTTATTTAATTTTTTATATATATGAAATGATAAATGATTGCATGATAGACAACTATATATATATATATATATATATACAAAAAATGAATGCAGGATAAAAGATAATCTTTTGTATGTTTCAAATCGTTTTATACTTTAATTAATCATAACTAATAAGAGTGAAAACTTTCAACCTAAAATTAAAATTAAAGAGGTGGTTTGACATAGGGTGTTAGTTTAGGATTTAGCGAAAAGGAAAAGCTTTTACAAGTATATAATTAGTTGGGGTAAATGTTGATATCACTCGAAGCGTTGAACTAGCTCATAAAATGGCATTACATAAATATCTTCAACTTAATTTTACAACGCACACAAACATTTAAAAAACACCTAAAACACGTATTTTATAATTACATACAAATTTATTCTTTAAATTTTCAAGAATAAAAAGACACAAAACACATTTACAAAGTTGTCAAAACAAGGTCCAACACAATTATTTAAGTAGATTTTATGGGTATTATTGAAGTGCAATTGGGAAAAAAAAAGGTTGTGGGAGATGAGCTCCAACCAAGAATGATTAGCCTACAAGCCTAACCATATGCATAAAGAATGAAATTAATGTGACTTCAATACATAGTAAAGCTATTGTAAACTTAGATCACACTTAAAGATATTTTAGTTAGGTATTAAACATCTATAAGGACAGGTTTCTAAATCTAACTAAAGTGGTGATCTTTGCTAGAAAAATTAAAAAACTCCAATATTATTGGTTCTCCATAGTTGGTAACGGATCTAATTCCATTTCTACTTGTTTGCTTACTTGTTAAGATCACATATTCACATATAATATAAGTACTAAACACTTTGCAAAGGGATACGTTTTGTTTTTTATTCTTCTTAATATTTTAGCGTAATCTACTGAGTATATTTGTTTTAATGAAAGGGTTATTCCCTTTGTCCCACGTAATAGTCAATTGTTGACTTTTCAAAGTTAATTGGATCATTTTTTAATTAATGTTTAATTTTTTTAAGTTTAATAGTACTTCATTCGTTTTAGGCGAAGAGTTCGTTATATTATTTTAAAATGCTTCACATAAAAAGTTTATTTTTAAAAAATTATATTTATAATTCTCATAACCTTTTATTTTTATCTTTCACTTGTGTTGTAAGTATTATGGTTGTTATTATGTACGTATTTTGTAATTATGAACAACTTCAATGACATTAGTATATATTTTAATTATTTTAAACTTTTTAAACGTGAACTCTTTAATTTAATATTAATAAAATTAAATGAATATAATTTTAGTAAAATATACTATCTCCATTCCTAAAAAAATAATAATGCAAGAACTTAGGTAAGATGGTCTTTACGGATATTTTTTGTAAGATAGATCTTTCTTACACGACTCATCGTGTATTGGTGGGTTGATCTGTGAAAGAGTGGAGTTTCATCTTACAAATAAAAATCCGTATGACGGTCTTACATGAGATTTACATAAAAAAAATAATAAAGAGTAGGTCTTCTATAAGACCATCTTACAGATTTTAAATCGTAAGGCAAAGTCCTACTCTTTCAAAGCTTAACCCACTAACACACGGTAGGTTGGCTAAAGAAAATTCATCTTATAAAAAATATTTGTAGCATTGTCTTATCCAAGATTTTGCCAAAAATAAATCATTCTTTCATTTATAAACCGTTCTATTCTTAAAAAAATGTTCCTTGTTGGGAAGTAAATTTAATTAATGGGCCATGCTCTCGCATGAGTACCTTAAAACGTACACGTTATTTTAATATTTACAATAAGTTCAAAAAAAAAATTATTCTTAATCTACGTTCAGATTAAAAATGATTTTATTTTAAGACAAAACACATCTTTGGGTCATTGTACTTTACCAAACATTGTAATTAGGCCACTGAGACGTCAAAATTTTCAGTGCGGTCACTGTACCAGACTTATCTTGCAAGTTAACCCAATTTTTGGATGGACGTTAAGTTCCGACGTTAATTTATATAAAATACCTATTTTGCCCATATCTTCATTGTCATCATCTTGTCTGATCAATTAAGAAAAAATCAAATTCAAGAAGTCGGAGACCAAATCCCAACCAATTCCATCCACAAACCTCTCCTTTTTTCAATTATATCACAATGCAATTCATACCCATAAAATAATTTTTCCATATATACATGCCTGAAGAACAAAAATGAAACCCTTCACAAATTACCCCAAAGGTTGGCTGGGAAATCCTTCACAAAACTGGTACAATCCCAAAAAAATTCTTAACTTTCTCTCTCTAAAACCAACTCGGCAGACGAGCCTTGATTTGAGCCGTTAGCTATAGCATTCTTTTCAAGACGCAGCCGCCCATGGCTGCTGCACAATGCTGGTCGATGGGGGGAGATGCAATCATAACTGTTGGCGAAGGTGGATTTGTTCTGTATTTGCCGGAGTAAGCAGAGGCGGAAGGGGGGAGAGAGGTGATAGGAGCGCAAAAGTGTGATATTATTAACTGTTTTTATGATTAATTATAGAGTAAATATTACACTTTTGATTGCTTTTGGTTGTTAATGTTTGTAGGTGTGAAGGGAGCTGCAAAAGAGGAAAACTAAGGAAAAAAATGATGGATTGCAAGAAAATGAAATTCTGTGCTGTCACGTGGGCACGTGAATGCTCACATTTCGGAGCTGAGCTGGGGGCTAGTCACTGAAGTTTCAAGCAGACTTTTTAGACAGTTAGACCATACGCTTATTTCGTCCTAATTCGGTTTATGTATTAAATTAAAATATTGATTTGCAAGTAGTGGGCGGTTTTTAGAAGTTACCGGTAGTTTTAAAACTACCAAATAGTGGAGTTAGTGGGAGGAGATAGTGATATTTATGGAGGTATTTTCTGAACAGAAGGGATATAAAAAATTCGGCCAGGAGGTTAGGAGATTATTCAGTGAGTAATTTGGAGGAAAACAGTGAGAATCAATTGTGAGGAAAAAGTTAGGAACTTGTAATTCTTCTTTAAGGTTCATTCCTGCTGGGAACAATTCATTTGGTTTTTCTTGTAAGTTGTTTTAATTATGTTTAATAGTTAAATTACTTCTTCCAGTCAATGAGAGATTAAGTCTCAAGCATTTTACTTTTGTGAGATCTAATAGATTTAATTCTTGTTTTATTTACAAATATTTGTTCGTTCTCCGTTTAGCACGTTGCAAGATTATTGTGTTTAATTGATGTTTGTGGCCAGAATATTAATTAACATAATAGTCTATAGCTAGTTAACGCTGTTGATCCGTAATTGTCCTCGGTTTTAACAAAGTGGCGAGTAATACACCTTTTAGGCATCACAAGCATAATCGGACCGTATTACGGGAACGGATAATCATTGTTACATGTTATTGCTTCAATATGCATGGCTTTGAATCGGGTCTCTCTCTTCTTAATGCAACCGAGTTATTAAATCTTACGAGCGTCTCGGAGGTTGTAACTCGGTTAGACGGTAATTAACGAGCGTCTCTTAATTATCAATACGGTAAGGAGAGATTGAGTGTTAGGCGTTCGTCGACACTTTTAACCGGTTTATTTGAAATACAACAAGATATTTTTGCATCGATGATCAGAAATAAAATGCGATACGAAATTGAATCATTGGCTGGAATTTTATTGAATTAAGTCAAGCATTAATCTGTTAGTTTAATTAAAAGCATTAATTTTTAGTTAATTAGTTAATTAGTTTATTTTTTTAGTTAATTAAAAATATAATTTCATATGCATTATTTACTTAGTAAAATTCTAAAAAGGAATAAGTACAACGTTCCCTGTGGATACGATCCCGACTTACCTTATACTTATTATTAGGGAAGTAGGTGAATTAATTTTGACGATTTGACACTCGTCAAGAGGGGACGAAGCTGAAGCAGAGATGATGGTGATGACCGGAGATGTCGATGAGAGATATAGCTTGAAGAGTTGTTGTGATGGAGACGGTGGTGGATCTGGATCTAACAAATCTAGAGATGGTGGTGGAGTTTCGATGGATTCTTCCTTGGTTTCTGTCTCTAGGACGGCGGCTGCGATTGCGAACAAGACGACGGACTGGATTGTATTGGGTTTGATTGGCGAAGGGAGAAGGCTTGACTGGGAAGGGCTAGGGTTTGGGAGACACCGAAATTGCGCTGCGACGAAGGGAGACCAGTGGGTCGCCACCGGCTGAGAATACCAAAGCGACATCGTAAATCTATAAGCATATAGATTACAGAGAGAGATACAGAGACGGACCAGTTGATTATGGAATGAGGAGAGAGAAAGGAGGAGCGAGGAGGCGCGGCCAGCCAGATTGACGTCGGTCCGTCTAATCGCTTTTCCCATCTTTCTTTTCGATTTCGCTTTTCTCTTTCCTTCTTCAACAAACAAATCTGCAAATTTTGATATCGCATTCACCTTTTAATGGAAGATGCATTCACCTTCAGAACAATTAGATTTTACAACTTTATTATATTGGGAGATATCACATGCCTTCAATTTTAATTTCTTTATTATATACAAGGTAATAATTATTCATTTTCAGGGGTAAAATAGGACTTTAACATAAGTTAACAACGGAACTTAACGTTCATCCAAAAATTGGGTTAACATGCAAGATAAGTCTGGTACAGTGGCTGCACTGAAAATTTTGACGTCTCAGTGGCCTAATTGCAATGTTTGGCAAAGTACAGTGGTCCAAAGATGTGTTTTGCCTTATTTTAAACACGGGGAGTACTAAATGGCATGCTACTCCAATAATTTATTATGGGAAACAAGAAGTAAATCCTCGTCAATGTTTATTTTTTTAAAAAATAAACCATCTTTAAAACTTCAAAAAGAGATTGTGATACTTTAAAAAATTGCTGTTAGACTCTCTTTTTATGTGTTTTAATTTAATTAATTTCCACCTCTCTTTTTTTTGTGGGGTGACTAGTGAGTGTTGAGGAATCATTGTCTTTTATTTTGTTTCTACACAGATTTCATCATTTTTATAGACAGGTTTTATTATATACGTTCATTTGACAATCATCAGCAGACAAATTAAATTCAAAATCAAAGTCATAATTAAACTTGATTAAACTGTAAATTAGCAACAATTAATGATAACCATTTACCCTTTCTTTAAACAAACAAATAGGTAAAATTAAGACGATCTTAATTCATAAGAAAGAGTTACATTCTTTCATAATTTAAATCATTAATACATAATGAATCAGATAAAAAGAGATCGTCCTATCCAATTTTTTTGACAAAAAAAATAAAGTAAACAATCGGATAAAATATTGAAAACGCGTTGAAGGAACACAATAAGATAGAGACAGAGTAGTAGGGGTATAGTAGGGCAAAGCAAATTGCACCGCCAATTACTGCTCATCGAGAATAAAGATTCTCTCAACTTTTTATATACTATTTTTTGCATTAACAAATCAACATCGACCCAAATTGATTGATACCATCACTAATATTTTAGTCTGTTTGGATTTTATCTTTTTATAATTCTTGTTTGTATTTGGGTTTCCCTCTTATAATATATGTTTGATAAGTATTACAGTATTATTTTTTAGTTAGATTGAGCTATCATGCCTTTGTTGAGATTCCTATGCCCCTCCCCCCAAGAAGATTACTAATAAAATACACTAAGATGTATTTTGTTATCCTTAAAAGTTAATATTTCCTCCCTCTCTAAATAATCGTTCTAGCTGATCAAGCACACAGTTTAAAAAAAATAATTGACTTGATTATTTATATTGATTTAATATATAGTTTCTTTTAAAGCCCATGTGTATGTGGCTTATAATTAAAATAGAGTGAAAAAATAAGGATAAAGTGGTAAAAGTGATGTTCTAAAAAGATAAAATTTCAAACTGGACAATTATTTTGGGACGAACAAAAAAAAAAGGAAGACGATAATTTAGAGACGGATGAAGTATTATATATAACACGATATCGTACCACTGTTTGTTTTTGTACCACATAAGCATATTACATAGTACTTGAGACTATGGAATTGAATATGTTCTCAAATATTTGTACATTATTGCTACAATTAAGTCTTAATAAAGGGTAACGTTGTCTTTTTTCAAAGTATATTTGACATTCATCAAGACTTAATTATAACAATAATTATAAAAGTTGTTTCTAAATCTAATATTTACGTTACTCAAATGAGTGGAGACTTCGATCAGTAAAGACCTTCCCTAGTAACCAAACTCAACCGAATAGAAAATAATTTTTTAGTAATCAACCATAAGCAATTCAACTGCATACAACAACAAATCGTCAAAGAAAATACTCCCATTGTTCCACTTAAAGAGTCTTCATTTGGTAAGTCTAATTATTAAATGATATATTAACGCCATTAAAGTTAGTTATAATTACAAAATAGTTAAGCACAAAAAATGTTGTTACAACACAATAACACAACAACACAAGTGGAGGGTAAATATGAAATGTGTCCCTAAGAGGTGATCTAGTGGTAGAGTTGAGACTTTACAAAATATGAGATTTCAGGTTCGATCCTTCTTATACCTCCTTAGGGGAAAGCTCTACAAAAAAAAAAAAAACTCTTAAAGTAAAACATCTTAAACTAATATAATGAATTTTTTACGTAAAATGGAGGGAGTATTAATTAAATGTGGTACAATTAAGTAAAATTTAAAGAGTGACCCTAAACGTAATACCAAAATCTCTAAACGTTACACCATTTAATGCATAAAATGACCTAAATACTCATTTTAACATTTAATAGATACTCATTTTTGATACACACTAGCAGATGTTTTATAAAACATTGCGGATGTTTTATAAAACATCCGCTACGCCCTAGCGTATGTTTGACAAAACATCCACTAGTGTGTAGCGGTTGTTTTGTCCGAAATCGAAAAAAAATGCAAATCAATGGTTTTTTGTTCGTAATTGAAAAGAAAAAATAAATCGAATCAAAATCAATCTAATTCACATGCGATATCATGCGAATTAACAATAGAAATCGAATCAACAATGACACGTAATCAAAATTACATGAATGGGGAGGGAGGGAAGGGTAGTATAATTTAAATATGAAGAGGGGTAGTGAATTAATTTTACCTTTTAAATGGTGTTACGTTTAGGTGTTCTGAAATTTAAAAAGAGATATTTAACCTAACTTAATGTTGCTGCACCCAATCGAAAATGAAAGCAATCTTAAGTTTTTTAAAAACGATTCTATTCACTACCTCTATACGAAACTGCTCAAATAATTTACTTCCTACCTCAAAGAGTTGTTACATCTAAATTAATTTGCTATAGTATTCATTAAACCCCAAAAATCCAATAAGAAATAAATTCACCAATTGAATAAATAAACGTATAAATATTTTGGCAACTTTTTTGTGATAATTGCTACAAGGAAGAGAGGGGAGGGGGGATAGTCCTTTAGCTTACGAAGGACATGTGAAGGGTGTACCCCCACCGCATTTGTCGCTAGCTTATACATGGCATGTGACTAGCAGTTAACGCAATTTTCCGTGACAGGGAAATATATTTAAATTACTTTAATTAATTACACCACTAAAGAACAAAAACTAATGAATTCATTTTTTCTGTTCCTCTTCATCCTTTCCCCCCGAATCCAATAAAAAGTTATCACGTAAGCACTTTGCATGTGCAACCCACTAATATCAATTTCCCTAATGGACTAGTCAGTCCATCATTAACTTTTGGCATAGACCACGTCGCATCAAAATTAAAAAGGGTTAGTCTTCTAAGTCTATTTTACGCTCTTATCCATTTTTATTTTTAAGATAAAGTTTTTTTTATCTTAATTGGTTAATATACGATGAATCAAATAAAAATAATTCATCATATAAAAAAAATTTGTAAGATCGAATTACCTAAGTTTTTATTATTTAAAAATTAGTTTTTGACATTTTAGATATTGTGAGCTGTATGGTGGTCAAATAAAAATTTATATATATGTACGTAAGTATGTATTCATGGACCATTGAATTATGTTGGTTTTTAAAATTTTCATTAAAGATAAAGAGTGTTTAAAAAAATTTATAAATTTCAAATAGCAAGCAGTACATAAATATTCTTGTGTCCATAATAAACATGTAAGTTATTATATTAAAATATATTAATTATTCCTAGTAAAAATAAATTTATTAAATTGGAACACGTATTTTGAACATTTTTTAAAAAAAAATCATTCATTTAGGATGGATAAATTTGTATTTGCTCAAGCATCTGAAATTCATTCTTTTGGTGCTTTAATCGCAAGCTGCTAGGGTGACAAAAAAGTTCTATAAAAATATGGATATATAGGAAATGTTTGTATATGTTTTGTTTTCCTGTCTCTCAAAATATCTCCAAGTCCAAAGGTCTAAACTAATTTTCGAGTTTAATAACAAGGGCGGTAAAGCTCTTTGTATTACGTTCTAATGCAATTTTATTTTTATGCGTTAAATCCGAAACCAAGATTTAACGAAAATTACAGCTGTTATATACGCATTTAATGGTAAAAATGTATTTTATTTAATTATTAGTTAATGGTAGAAATGTATTTTATTTAATTATAAGTTTTATACTCCCTCCGTCCCTAATTTATTGTCACCAAGTTTAAGAAACATATTTGGGATTATTAATATTGGTTTAATGTGTAGTTTCCTTTAAAGCCCATGTATTTCCCATAATTAAAGTAGGGTGAAAAAGTAAGGGTAGAGTGGTCAAAGTGATGTTAAAAGGTAAGTTTCAAAGTGACAATTATTTTATTTTACGGAAAAAAGACGATAATTTAGGGACGGAGGGAGTACATATTACATTCCATCTTTCTATCACGTGATAATGAAAAATACAAATCAATCACATCCGTTTGTACCTAATTTTTTCTTCATATGCAACCACGTAGTCCTACACTCCTATGTTAACACATTAGTTATAGATGGCTATATATTTTTGAGTGATAGGGGGGGTTGAAGTGAGTCCAGATTTTTTTATCATTTCTATGTGTTATTGGTGTATTATTATTTATTTCAATCATTGCATCTCGATCATTGTATCTCAACTAATGATTAAAATGAGAATTGATACACCAGTGACACACATAAATGTTACAGGAGATCTTGACTCAATTCATATGGTTTTGACTCAGATTCATTTGTTGTCAGAACAAATTAATCTCAGACATAAATTTGGAGGTCATTAGATGAAGGAACGAGTTTGAAAGAGAAAATTTTCAGTTAGGCTAGTTTTATGTGAATCATTAAGCAAAAAAAATTTATTGCATTCTTATGGAATCATTCGTTATAGTAGAAAAAATATTGAAGCATGGGCTTGAATAATCTCGTAATTTATGGATTATAAAATATAAAGTGAGGAAATTATGGTTATCAATGATTGAATATGACCCAAGTCTTGGAATCTCCAATATGGGGAACAAATTGTGCTTGTCAAATTCACTAGAGGATTAGACTCTTGTTACCTAAAGAAAGCCAAATTACACTCAATCATGATTCTTCATTCATCTTCTTATCACTTTATGGGTAAAAATCTTTGAAGAAGATCCTAATGAATGGTCGAATTCGTTGGATACTACTTGAAAATTAGCTTATTCTATATTAATTATTAAACCAACACTGCACATTGAGCCACGTCATGACTCGGTCATTCGCTACTTCCCTGCTCCATCAAACCACACAATAAATTCAAAAAATTTAAAGAATTTCTCTCTTTTTTACTCGAGATCCTAATTCGTAAAACGAATCTTCACTCGCTTACAGCTCAACACACTAATACACAATAAATCGGGTCATAAAGATATGTTTTACATAATATACCTATAAGGCTGTCTTCTCTAAGTTTTTGTATTTTCGCTCCCTAAATTTGTTGAGTCAATTTGCTTTAAATGGCACTTGGGACCCATAATGTTTCCTTCTTTCTAGCAAGGAAAATGCAAATCTATCCACGAAATTATTAGAATTCACAATTCACAAAAGTAGTATGCAAAGCACATTTTCGGTCCTTTTTGTTTTGAGGCTCATACTCTTAATCACATAAACTTTACATTATTAGAAATTTAGAATAGTCAAAGTTCAATAGAGAAAAAGAAGCCAAAAAATTTACTCATCCAGTCATCCCCCAGATCACACCCGTTAATGAGTCGCCTTTAAGTCTTTGACAAATAAATGAGTCAAATTACACTTTCATATCAAGCTCGTATACTCTTTCCATCCCCCCCCCCCCAACACACACACACACACGCACGCACACGCGCACACACCCAAAACCCCAAAAAAGAGAAGAAATTATATATATAATTATTAGAGTTGATTTTTTAATATATGTTTTTTGTACGAAGTAATCAATACGCTAATTTACTTAAGACATATACTACCACCTCCGATCCAAAATAAATATCGTTTTAGGTTTTTTCAATTAACATTTTTTCCTAATTTACCTTTCTCTTTTCCCAAGTCTAAAAAATATATTATCTTAGAGAAAATTATCTTTTTGACCATCGTACTATTGTCAGCTACCCGATTTGACCAACCACATTTCATAACTCTTAAATTGACCAATGTACTAAGTAAGTTGGTAGGTTTTGGTCCATGCCGTTAACGAGTCATCCAATTTCATAACAGAGGTATTAATGTTGACTAACGGAGGGATTTTATGAGGGGTATTTATGTCCGTCTCCAAAATAATATAAAGATAAAAATTAAAAAAAATACTAAAGTTAACTGAATCTAAAAGTCAACAATACAAGCAAACTTGTTTCTATCCTTGGCCATCTTCTCAACAAACACAACTGAAAGTCACCATGGATGGAGCTGGAGGTGGCAGAAGAAGAAGAATTGACCAAACAATAGATGATCTGTCCATTACTAAAACAAAGCAGCCGCCAAAGTTGGTCAAACCCCACCAATCTCTTCCACTTTCCTCCCCAACCACCACCTCCCTTCTCTTCGACCCTAGCTCTCTCTCTAGCTCTCACCAAAATTCTTGAAAGACTTCATTCTTTCCGCTCGGATCATCGACATATCTGGTCACAGGAAAATATCCACTTTAAGCTCCGCTCATCTCGCTCTTCACTTTATGACTCCTTCTCCGATGAATCTCCATCACCAGCATCATCCTTCAAGCTCTGTCTTCTCCAAAGCTGTCGTCTCTACCCAGTTCGCCCCCCATCACAGCCCACGGATCCAACGAGATCTTCCATCTCTCTCTCTCTCTCTCAACCCCGATCTCTTCGCCCAGCTCCAACTCGGTCTAGCGAGCCCCCCCCCCCTTTCCTTCTCATGACCTGTTTGACTTCTTTGATCGGGAATCTTCTCTGTTTCAGAACTCTCTAAGCCTCTCATAACAACAGTATCTCAGCGAATGATTAGTGGGACCGTTAACCAATTTCTCGAGAAGAAGTCTCGACGCCGTGACCGGAAGAAAAACACCGAGATGGGTTAAGTTCTAGAGCGACACCGTCGAGGATCCCCGGCGGAGGAACTCTAATTCATCCTACTCTTCATCGTCATCACCGAATCAAACTGGGGAGAGAGAAAGAGAAATGAGAGTTTTAATGCTTTACTGCTACAGGTTATGAAGGGAGACGAAAAAAATAAATTGGGGAATTTTTTTAAATGAAAGGACAAAAATTACCCACGTAGAGTTCTTCCGTTAATCGACATTAGCAATCCAGTTAAAAAATTGGATGACATGTTAACAACATATACCAAAACCTACTAACTTCTTAGTACATTGTCAATTTGAGAGTTATGAAATGTGGTTGGTCAAATCGGGTAGCTGATAATAATACGATGATCAAAAAGATAATTTTCCAATTATCTTATCATTAAATATTTTATGTTCTTTCAAAAATTATTTTTTCTTAATTTATTTTTCCAACTACTTTAGCACAAGAAATGAGAATATTTAGTAAAAATATACTCGTCAACTTGCACATTATTTAATACACGCGCACATATTACTTTAAAAGAACACTTATTTTAGATGAGAAATAGTTAGATATTGAACAACTAGCTAGGTGGACTTAGTTTGACAAAATTAGCAAGAAAAATTTAAGTCGGTTTACTTTGGTAGATTTTTAACGGTTTTAGTCCATGATAATATTTCAAATCACTAAAGTCCACTTTCATGAATCGCGATTTCAAATTGATGCATCATGATGACAAATGTCGGCATTATCTGATATCAAACGATGTATCAAAGTGGATTTTAGTAGTTTTATAATATTATATATTGTGTACTAAAATGGTTGAAAATCCACAAAAATGTATCAACTAGTAAATTTTTTTTTCTCAAATTAATAGATGTCTATTGTGTGGATCAAGGTGACTGGACTCACTCTTTAAGTAACTCTTGCATTTATTTATTTATTTTATTTTTTCTACGTCCTGTAGTGCAAGATTAATCACTACAATCATCGATACAAATATGAATGTAGAAAAAATTTAGTGCAACCTATGATTTAAACTTTCTTTGAAGATTTTTTTTCAATGCAGTGGTGAATAAGAGTTGTGAATATGACGTATCAATAATTTTTAAACATATTTTCAATACTTACACCCTAAACATCATAGCTTAAAAAATCAATCACTAAATATCACACTTATTTAAATAACCAATTACTAAATTGTCCTTTTGAAAGAAAAAACATTTTATCTTCAACCCAACTTTACTTCTACTCTCTCTCTCTACCAAGTGATCACCCTCTTTACCAATTCCCTTTCTCCTTTCCGTAACATTTTTGTGGAGAAATCCCCCTTGTGCAATGGATCCTAATCACCCAAACAACATTTACATAAATTCCGTGAGTTTATAAAAATATTCTTAAAATACAAATTAATCATCAATTGACAAAGTGTTAGAATTTAGATATTTACTTTGAGTAATGATAATATTTCTTTAATATTTTAATCAATCAATTGTTTAATTATTAATATTAATAAGGGAATATTTTAGTTATTAGAAAAGTTTTAATCTTTCCACGTTCACAACATGTTCCAAAGGTAAGGGTTATTTTTGTTTTTTCAAAAATTTTCATCCGAACTTAAGTAACGAACTGTAGTGACTTTATTGACTTTATTTGCAAGGTATAATCTATACATATATTAAAAAAAGGAGCAAATAATGGAAATATCCCGCCAAAAGCGACTTTCCAAATTTAGAAACATTTATAATTTGTATATTTGTCATTTTTTTTTGGAAATTGGAATGAAAATCAATTAATGAAGTTGATAACAACTTTTCAGATTCAAATGACTTTACAAATATCTTTAGTGCATTTAATGTAAACAAATTATATAACATTTAATATAGTTCAATATAATTTACGAAATGACAAAAAATACAATATCAAAATAATATTAAATATTGAATAATTTATTCTATATCCGATTTCACATTTATTATTTTTATTTTATATTTATTTTTACATTTGTAATTAGCATATTAGCTTCTAAATCTTCACAACAGTAATATAAACTCACTGAAATAAGATTAAATGATAAACAGTCGATTCAATATAAATTATTTGCCACCATATTTAATAATAGTCTTGACGAATAATTACAATGAAGTATTATTCAAATCAGTTTAAAACCATAAATTAAAGTAACATAGTTACTTCCAATCACTAATGAATTAGTTAATGGTTTACTAAAGAAATATTTTTGGTAAACGTCCAAAATAATGATAATATTTTTTTTGTTTAGTTAAAAATGAATTACGTCATTAACATGCTTACTAAATAATATGTTGTTCAACATAGAATATTATCATTACCTCATGAAATATTTAATATTTTAACTAACTTTATTTAAAAGTTTTTGTTCGATGTAATAAGAAATATAAAAGATGGATGTCATATAAATTTGTTAATAGATAAAGACAAATTAGTAAAAGAACACACACATTAAATTAATGTTTCTTTAAGGAGTTTATAAAATGATTGTCAACCATAGTTATTTACAACCGTATGAAGTGTATAAACTAAATAAAATAAATATTTTGAAACAAAATATTTTGTTTAGATGTTTTAAAGCTTAATTTATGAGTAATATGAGTAGTTTTATGAAAAGTTTAATTCTTCTTCATTCTTATAAATTTTAGATTCTTATAATTCTAAAATTTAAAGATTTTTAGAACCAATTTGTTGTTCGAAGTGCTTAAGTACTTTTATTATTCTAAAAAAAATGTTTTCTATATTTTATAACAAGTTTATATATCAATAATATCAATAAATTATATAACAGTCAGATTTCAAATAATTTATTCCATACAACATTAATATAAACATACATAATTATGACATATTATGAAATTTAAGGACAATTTCATATAAATTAATAAATATAAAATACAAATTAGTAACTGAGTATCTATAATAAATTTACTCTTAATATTTACTTATCACCGATAATGGTAATAGTCTAGAAAAATAATTAGTGTATGAAGTATTAGCCTATGTACTACTCCTATTGTCATTCAAATATTTTGTGTTTAACCGTCGAATACTTATAAAAATTCAAGCAATTATATATGTAAAATCTATAGATCGGGCATAGACTAAGGTTAGATTTAACAAGTAATTGAAAAATTTGTAAGAAAATAAATATATATTAGTAATAATGTGATATTGTACACATGGTTCTTTCGAGAGCATTTTCAATCAGTTTCGTTGATGACAGGAGTGTGATATTATTGCTGTTTCTGGAAGGATTCCCAGTTTTATATATATTTGTCCAGCCTACATGTTTAAAAATTTAGGTCTAATATTTGTAAAAAACTTTAACCTATTAAAGTTAGTTTACAAAAGATAAATATTTATTCAACTTAATCGGTAATATGTCAAGGTTAATTTGAACTTTAATTTTACAAATATTTACCAAAATATACAGATCAAGGATGGTTTTCTCCATTTTCATCAGATCTGAAGTTAAAAGTACATAACTGATATTTATTTTTCTATTTTTGTCAAAATTAAATTTATAAAACAAATGTCCAACATAAAAAGTTGGGATCATAATTTTTTTTATCCATTTTGAAAAACAAATTGGAAAAAATAAATCATATGCTTAAAAAAATTCAGATATGATAGATCTAGGTTTCTATTTTTATAAACTGATTTTTAAAATAAAGATGTATATTAATATGTAATTGGATATAATTAATTAACTATAAGATATGTATATTTTTCATACTTAGTTAAATTAAACTCTCAATTTTTTTAATAATATTCGAAATTCAAATTTGTATCATAAGAATTTCTCTCAAAATTTTATTTAAAAAAAATAAAAAGGAAACAAGAAATCTAACTGTGAAATGATTTGAAGGTATTCAATGTTAGGGTTTATTGGGGGGATGATGTTGCTACATTTTTCAAAAAATGGAAGGGGACCTAGCAAAATATCAACTTTCTGTTATAGGACTTCTCCCAAGTCACACTGAGAATCTAGACTCAATAACTTTTGTTATTGAATTGTTGTATAAAAATTATATTGCATAATATGTTATTCATAACATTTTAGAGTTAGAGGTTCTATTTAGAGTCTGTTATTTCAACTTCAATTCCTTTTTTTATTAGATGTAACAAACAGTTTGATATTTGACTATTTAATATCTATATCTATGTTATTAATGAGCGCGCCTCTTACCATGGCCAGGAGCTCCCTGATCCTCGACTCGAGGCAGGCATTAATAAGGCAGAAATTAATAGCACATGTACCTGCACGAATAATTAAAAAATATATAAATTAACTATATAATTTAAATCTAACAAAAACATGCAATTGTTAAACTTACTTAGGTTTTGTGTAAGAACTCTTGGAAGAATGCAAGTATAACTCGGAGATGGTAAACTATTAGTAACATTCCGCACGTTCCCGTGACTCCATTCACGGCACCTCTATTGCCAAAGAATGAGTTTCCGTCAAAAAAAATACTGGTTGTCCAAAATCACACATATAAGGAATTATAACAATCAATTGAACAAAACTCTATCAAAAAAATAGCATTTTATTTGGCAAATTATTCACGAAGACTGACCTCTCGAAGAAAAGTCAAAGAAGGAGTTGGGGTATGGTCTTTCATCCCTTAATTCGTTTTCAACAGAATGAATAGTTAAGTCATATCCAGTGACCAACACTGCATGACAAGCTTCTTTATTAAATATGTCCTTTAGCGGTACACCATCAGAAAAATAAATATTTCTACTCTTCATACATTCCATGTATTTCGTGCACATTGGGAACACAATGATAATTGGCCTCACTTCTTGTATCTCCTTGGCCATTTCTGGTAGGCTCTCCTCCCTCGTTGGGTGACAAAATATATGGAACCCTTCTGGTTGAATACCATATAGTGGTATAGTCTAAAAAATGAACGAAAATTTTAAAAAGTCATATATAACAGGTTTTGTCACGAAACTTATAAATTAACTCATACGTAGTAGAATAAAGTATATGAAAAAATACTAAATAAAAATCCAAATAAAAAAATTCATATCTAAAATCTATAGGTAACTTCGATTGACCAACACAACATCTATGGATGATTTAAGGAACTCCCCCCCCCCTACGGAAGAAAGCACAAAAGCCTTCCAGCAAAAATGTACGATGCTATAGAAGAAGGCAAATCATAAGGCTCTTTTGGCTTTGAATAAACGTCAAACCAAGGCAGGCTCAAAAGCCCGTAAACATGCATTTATTTAAGGGGTAGTTTTGTCTAAACATGCATTTATTTAATGTACAAATTTGCAATGTAGTGAAAAAACAAAAAATGTATCATTGAAAATTGTCACTCCTAATGTTTATCCTACCACCTAACAACCTGATATATGTTTTTATTTTATTTTATAAAACTTAAAAGTACCCCATCCAGATCTTGCAGCAATTGGTACGTTTGGACCGTGGCAACACCATGCGAAATTAGCCGGTTAAAAACAGTCTCTACACCTATCGGTATTGATCCAAGAACATCGATAACATGTTGAATTGACAAGTGTGTGTCAAATTCTTCGCCTCTTACCATGGCCAGGAGCTCCCTGATCCTCGACTCGAGGCAGGTAAGGCAGGCATTAATAAGGCAGACATTAATAGTACATGTACATGCACGAATAATTAAAAGAATATAAATTAACTATATAATTTAAATCTAACAAAAACATGCAATTGTTAAACTTACTTAGGTTTTGTGTAACAACTCTTGGAAGAATGCAAGTATAACGTGGAGATGGTAAACTATTAGTAACATTCCGCACCAGATGTAACTGGTTCCTGTGACTCCATTCACGGGCACCTCTATTGCCAGCAATGAGTTTCCTGTCAAAAAAACACGGGGTTATCCAAAATCATACATATAAGGAATTATAACAATCAATTGAACAAAACTCTATCAAAAAAATAGCATTTTATTTGGCAAATTATTCACGAAGACCGACCTCTCGAAGAGAAGTCAAAGAAGGAGTTAGGGTATGGTCTTTAATCCCTTAATTCGTTTTCAACAGAAGGAATAGTTAAGCCATATCCAGTGGCCAACATTGCATGACAAGCTTCTTTATTAAGTATGTCCTTTAGCGGTACACCATCAGCAAAATAAATATTTCCACTCTTCATACATTCCATGTATTTCGTGCACATTGGGAACACAATGATAATTGGCCCCACTTCTTGTATCTCCTTGGCCATTTCTGGTAGGCTCTCCTCCCTCGTTGGGTGCCAAAATATATGGAACCCTTCTGGTTGAATACCATATAATGGTATAGTCTAAAAAATGAACTAAAATTTAAAAAGTCATATTAAACAGGTTTTGTCACGAATCTTATAAATTAACTCATACGTAGTAGAATAAAGTATATGGAAAAATACTAAATAAAAATACCAATAAAAAAATTCATATCTAAAATCTATAGGTAACTTCGATTGACCAAGATATAGGGGATGCAATTTTAAAAAATAAATTTGATTTGTTGGAGAGGTGGAAGAAAATTGGGAGACAATGGATGCGCAGCATGATAAGGTAGGTACTGTTAGTTTCATAGTTCGACAGATGCTATATCTAAACATGTCTGAGTTAAACTTTCTAGGTCAACACAACATCTATGGATGATTTAAGGAACTTCCCCCTACGGAAGAAAGCACAAAAGCCTTCCAGCAAAAATGTACGATGCTATAGAAGAAGGCAAATCATAAGGCTCTTTTGGCTTTGAATAAACGTCAAACCAAGGCAGGCTCAAAAGCCCGTAAACATGCATTTATTTAAGGGGTAGTTTTGTCTAAACATGCATTTATTTAATGTAAAAATTTGCAATGTAGTGAAAAAACAAAAAATGTAGCATTGAAAATTGTCACTCCTAATGTTTATCCTGCTACCTAACAACCTGATATATGTTTTTATTTTATTTTATAAAACTTAAAAGTACCCCATCCAGATCTTGCAGCAATTGGTACGTTTGGACCATGGCTACACCATGCGAAATTAGCCGGTTAAAAACAGTCTCTACACCTATCGGCATTGATCCAAGAACATCGACAACATGTTGAATTGACAAGTGTGTATCAAATTCTTCGCCTCTTACCATGGCCAGGAGCTCCCTGATCCTCGACTCGAGGCAGGTAAGGCAGACATTAATAGTACATGTACCTGCACGAATAATTAAAAGAATATAAATTAACTATATAATTTAAATCTAACAAAAACATGCAATTGTTAAACTTACTTAGGTTTTGTGTAAGAACTCTTGGAAGAATGCAAGTATAACGTGGAGATGGTAAACTATTAGTAACATTCCGCACCAGCTGTAACTGGTTCCTGTGACTCCATTCACGGGCACCTCTATTGCCAACAATGAGTTTCCTGTCAAACAAACACGGGGTTATCCAAAATCAGACATATAAGGAATTATAACAATCAATTGAACAAAACTCTATAAAAAAAATAGCATTTTATTTGGCAAATTACTCACGAAGACTGACCTCTTAAAGAGAAGTAAAAGAAGGAGCTAGGGTATGGTCTTTAATCCCTTAATTCGTTTTCAACCGAAGGAATAGTTAAGCCATATCCAGTGGTCAACACTGCATGACAAGCTTCTTTATTAAGTATGTCCTTTAGCGGTACACCATCAGCAAAATAAATATTTCCACTCTTCATACATTCCATGTATTTCGTGCACATTAGGGAACACAATGATAATTGGCCCACTTCTTGTATCTCCTTGGCCATTTTGGTAGGCTCTCCTCCCTCGTTGGGTGCCAAAATATATGGAACCCTTACGGTTGAATACCATATAGTGGTATAGTCTAAAAATGAACGAAAATTTTAAAAAGTCATATTAAACAGGTTTTGTCACGAAACTTATAAATTAACTCATACGTAGTAGAATAAAGCATATAGAAAAATACTAAACAAAAATCCCAATAAAAAAAATTCATATCTAAAATCTATAGGTAACTTCGATTGACCACTATATAGGGGATGCAGTTTTTAAAAATAAATTTGATTTGTTGGAGAAGTGGAAGAAAATTGGGAGACAATGGATGCGCAGCATGATAAGGTAGGTACTGTTAGTTTGATAGTTCGAAAGATGCTATATCTAAACATGCCCGAGTTAAACTTTCTAGGTCAACACAACATCTATGGATGATTTGAGGAACTTCCCCCTACGGAAGAAAGCACAAAAGCCTTCCAAAAAAATGTACGATGTTATAGAAGAAGGCAAATCATAAGGCTCTTTGGCTTTGAATAAACGTCAAACCAAGGCAGCTCAAAAGCCCGTAAACATGCATTTATTTAAGGGGTAGTTTTGTATAAACATGCATTTATTTAATGTAAAAATTTGCAATGTAGTGAAAAAACAAAAAATGTAGCATTGAAAATTGTCACTCCTAATGTTTATCATGCTACCTAACAACCTGATATATGTTTTTATTTTATTTTATAAAACTTAAAAGTACCCCATCCAGATCTTGCGGCAATTGGTATGTTTGGACCGTGGCTACACCATGCAAAATTAGCCGGTTAAAAACAGTCTCTACACCTATCGGCATTGATCCAAGAACATCGACAACATGTTGAATTGACAAGTGTGTGTCAAATTCTTCGCCTCTTACCATGGCCGAGAGCTCCTCGACTCGAGGCGGTGTAAGGCGCATTAATAAGGCAGACATTAATAGTACATGTACGTGCACGAATAATTAAAAGAATATAAATTAACTATATAATTTAAATCTAACAAAAACATGCAATTGTTAAACTTACTTAGGTTTTGTGTAAGAACTCTTGGAAGAATGCAAGTATAACGTGGAGATGGTAAACTATTAGTAACATTCCGCACCAACTGTAACTGGTTCATGTGACTCCATTCATGGGCACCTCTATTGCCAGCAATGAGTTTTCTGTCAAAAAAACACGGGGTTATCCGCAATCACACATATAAGGAATTATAACAATCAATTGAACAAAACTCTATAAAAAAAATAGCATTTTATTTGGTAAATTATTCACGAAGACTGACCTCTCGAAGAGAAGTCAAAGAAGGAGTTAGGGTATGGTCTTTAATCCCTTAATTCGTTTTCAAGAGAAGGAATAGTTAAGCCATATCCAGTGGCCAACACTGCATGACAAGCTTCTTTATTAAGTATGTTCTTTAGCGGTACACCATCAGCAAAATAAATATTTCCACTCTTCATACATTCCATGTATTTCGTGCACATTGGGAACACAATGAAAATTGGCCCCACTTCTTGTATCTCTTTGGCCATTTTTGGTAGGCTCTCCTCCCTCGTTGGGTGTCAAAATATATGGAACCCTTCTGGTTGAATACCATACAGTGGTATAGTCTAAAAAATGAACGAAGAGGCGCGCAAAGGACCATTTTCTCAACACACTGTGATGCATCAATTTGTTAATCACAATGCATTAATTTGAATCGCGATACAAAAATTGGATTTGCGATCCATAAATTGGTTTCAATTAGGGTTCTAATGCACAAATTGAATTCTCGATCCTTAAATTGGATTTTATTTTGTGGATTGCGATGCAAAATTGATGATGCCTAAAATCTCGATGTACAAATAGGATTCGATTTGTGCATTGTGATGCAAAATCGATGCATGAAATGATACTTTGCGCGCACGTGTTCGGTTCATTAAGGGTATTATAGTATTTTCTCCCAAAATATGCCTTGAAAACTTTTAAAAATGAGCCGACTTAATTTCACCCCAAAAAATTTGCTCACCCCTAATTGTCGTCGTGGCGTAATTTATATCTTTCAAAGTAAAGAGATTGGATCAAGGACATATCGGGCCATCTAAATCTTTTATATTTTAATTGTTCAAATAGTATAATTAAGGATAAGTCAGTCACAAATTTTATTTATTTTTGTTTTTATCTTTTTTTTTGTATAATGTAAATGTTGTTTCTTTGAAATATTATAAATTTTTAAATGAAATCAAATGTTCTATAAATGTTAATCATGTGTTGAATGAATGTTGGAACTTCGGTAATATTGCTAGGTAATATATATATCATAATCTTAATCTTAGCGTTAAAAATATTTAACTAATATATATATATATATATATATATATATATATATATATATATATATATATATATATCGAATTTATAATATTTAGTTACAATTATTTGTCTATTTTGTTATCATTAATTTTTTTTATTTTTTATTTATATCAACGTATTAGTTATTTTATTTACTTCGAATTTTAATATATATTAGTGATAGTCGTAATAATTGTACATGTTCAACGATAAATGTTGTATATAAAGAAGTATTCCAAATTTATAATAACTTTTTCAAATTTATGTAATTTTCTTTCTATTATTTTATTGTTTAGTATAGTTTATTTATTTTGTTCATATTAAAGTTTTTAATTGTATATTATTCAACTTTAATTGAGTATATGATTTTACATCTGTGTACAAAACGTGCAACGCACGGGTGTATCACTAGTAATTATACTGAGAAAAAAGAGAGTAAAGTTAGCTTAATAAGAAACTCGACAAAATAGAGTGATCGAATTGCGATTTAAGCCCTAATTTTGTTAAATTTTATTTTAGTAGTTGGATGACCGCCATATCAAATCAAATTTAAATTTATACTCCCTCCGTCCCTAAATTATCGTCCTCATTTCCTTTTTCGTCCGTCCCAAAATAATTGTCCACTTTGAAACTTACCTTTTTAGAACATCATTTTTACCACTTTACTCTTACTTTTTCACTTTACTTTAATTATGGGCCACATATACATGGACATTAATGGAAACTACACATTAAACCAATATAAATAATCAAGTCAATTACTTTTTCTTAAACTGTGCGCCGGGTCAAGCAGGACAATTATTTAGGGACGGAGGGAGTACTAGTATATGTGCCCGTGTCATAGGCACGAATTGCACGGTGTCGGTATGGGATCAGTTTAATGAATGGTCGTGATAAACAAAACTTATAACTGATGGGGTAATTCAAACAAAACCCACAACTGAAAGTTTTATATGTAATTTTAAATGATTGATTCAAACATAACTCATAGCTGATGAGTTCACTTGTAATTCACATATTTATAAATCAATCTGAATCGTCAGTTGTGTTTAACACAATTCGATCAGGGCCACCAGTTAGACCCTGATTTGTTTTATAATATAAATTAAAAGAGTTTATTTACATTGCATGCGAATAAAGGGAGAAAAAATTGTCGTTTACAATTGATGTCGTTACCTATCCACAACCATATGAGATTAAATTCATGCATTCTTGATGTTCTAAGTAGTGCAATAACAGTCATAAAATGACCAAAAGAAGTTGGAGTAGTCTATTAGCAAAAATTAATTAGTCCCCCACAATGATACCAGAAACTCTTGGTTCACTTCTGCACCAGTGCTCCCAAACCAGGGCATTCCGTCATGGCCTATCTCTTCACGCTGCTGTTCTCAAAACAGGATTGCTATCCGACGTTATCATCTCCAATCACATCCTTAATATGTATGCGAAATGCGGAAAGATAAATTCTGCCCGCCAAATGTTCGACAAAATGTCTGAGCGAAATCTTGTGACCTGGTCAGCCATGATTTCTGGGTATGATCAAGCAGGGAACCCTCTAGCGGCAGTTCAACTTTTTTCCCAAATGCAACTTGGGTTCAATGAGTACGTCTATGCTAGTGTTATTAGTAGCTGTGCTACTCTCTTGGCACTGAGGTTAGGAAAACAGGTTCATGCTCAGTCTGTGAAATTCGGGTATTCAACAATTTCATTTGTATCCAACTCACTTGTATCAATGTACATGAAATGTGGGCAACCTGGTGATGCCTTGTCAGTATTTAGTGATACAGATGAACCGAATTCTGTGGCTTATAATGCAATTATTACTGGGTTGGTTGAAAACCAACAAGTGGAAAAAGGGTTTGAAGTGTTTAGGCTTATGGGTCGGCAAGGTTTAATACCTAATCGTTTTACATTTGTGGGGTTGCTGGGGAGTTGTTCCACTTCGGAAGATTTGACAAGAGGAATGGAACTGCATTGCCAAACGATTAAGCTCAAGCTTGATTCATCTGCTTTTATTGGCAATGTGATAATTACAATGTACTCAAAGTTTAATTTACTAGAAGATGCAGAGAAGGTATTTAGATTGATTGAAGAGAAAGATGTGATCTCTTGGAATACCTTCATTGCCTCTTGTTGTCATTGCCTTGATCATGCAAAGGGGTTGACTGTTTTTAGGGAGATGTTAAAATCTAATGTATATCCTGATGACTTCACATATACAAGTGCACTAGCTGCATGCTCAGGCATTACTTCCGTTCCCCATGGCAGGCAGATTCATGCTCATTTAATTAGAACAGTGAGGAATGACGATGTGGGTGTTGGTAACGCACTTGTTAACATGTATGCTAAATGCGGTTGTATTGGACATGCACTTTCTGCTTTTAACCTAATGGGATTCCATAATCTTGTCTCATGGAACACCATCATAGCTGGATTTGCAAATCATGGGCTAGGGAGAATAGCACTAGATCTGTTTGAACAGATGAAGGAATTAGGCATAAATCCAGATTCTGTTACATTTATCGCACTTCTAGTAGCTTGCAATCACGCGGGACTTGTCGATGAGGGTGAAGCTTACTTTAAGTGCATGGACAAAATCTATAGGATTGCCCCTGATATTGAGCATATCTCCTGCATTGTCGATCTACTAGGACGAGCAGGAAGACTAAAGAAGGCTGAAGAGTACATGGAGAAGTTCTCCTTTGGGAATGATCCAGTTGTTCTAGGGTGCTTACTTTCTGCATGTCGACTGCATGGAGATGTTGTGATCGGGGAACGGTTGGCTAGACGGCTTCTGGAAGTTCAGCCTGCTACTACTTCACCTTACGTGTTATTATCTAATCTATATGCTTCTGATAGGATGTGGGATGGTGTAGCAGAGGCAAGGAGGATGTTGAAGGGTAGTGGATTGAAGAAGGAGCCTGGCCATAGTCTGATAGAAGTTAAAGGAATAGTGGAGAAGTTCACAGTCCGTAGTTTTTCTCATTCGAGGATCAAAGAGATAGTGGATGTACTTAAAACTTTGAGCTGGGCAGAAGGTGAAGCTTCTTTGTGTTACTAATTTAGTCAGTCTTGTAAAGGTGCGGTATCCATTTTATTTCAATATGTTAATCTAAAGTTTGTCAAAGAAATATCTTGCACCAAGAGCAACACCTGATTTCCTTGCTTCAATATTTGTGCTTCTGAACCTTCTTCACCAACTGGTTCTATAGTAGGACATAGACACTTGTCATATTCATGAAAAGGGAATCCATCTATTGGAAATTGTTACAATGCTGTTGATGTAATCATTTGATTATAACACAGCAAAAGTGGTCATTCTGTCCTTGAGCATCTATTGCCATCTGGAAGTATAAAGCAACTACATTTTAGGCCGAATTATTTCTGGCAGAACTGACGTAGGAGATTTAAGCACTTGTTATGAATAAAAGTATCTACCATAAGTAACTTGAGTTTTGGTCATTAGCTGTCAGTAAGTATTTCTTTGATAACTCACTGGTTAATGTGAAGAGTGTTCCTTTTTGTGGTATGGTTCATTCGTTATTTTGGATTTTGTTCTCCTGTTCTAGAATGATGCAAATTTAGTAGGGCATAAAAATCTGCAATACCGCCAAAAAGTATTTTCCATGGAAATGAATGTAGTTTATGCAATAGTACCATTATGGAACTGACCAACCTGCTTAGTTTATGCATAGATCGTTCTCATTACTTCTCTTCTAAACAATGATAAGCCGCACCCTTGGTTTCGGGAATCAGAAATTTATCTAGCTGGAATACTGAAGCATGTATCGACTTTAGGAATAAACTCATCATGTTTGGATAGTTTGTAGGTTCATTTATGATGAACAATTAAGTTCATCACTATGATGCTGGGAAAATTTGACTTAAAACTCTCTGTATGTTGTTGTGGCAGGTAAGGATTACTGGATTTATGTAAACGCCTCTGAGTATTTTCATGAACAGTCTGTAGTTATGAACTTGAGGCAGGTAATCATAGTATGCGATTTTGAGAGGCCAAACTTACTGATATTTCATGTCTTTAACTGATGGATGAGGCCTATGCAGACCTGCCAACTATGCATGGTAGAGAGTACCAATAGAGAATGCAGCTAGGTATTCCCCTAATGATTGAAAGTGCTTTCTCATGTTATTGGTTTTTATTTTTATGTTTTTTTTTTCAAAACTTGTTCTCTAATCATTAACTTGCACCTTTCCAGTTAGTCCAATTATCTCTAGGAGACTGGTTATCTATATTGTTTTATCAGTAAATTGACATATTTGGCACTTGAATACTTGAACCGTACCCCTTAAGATCACAATAGCTATTGAAGTTTCAGCACATTTTACACCACTTCATAGAGCCAACTGAACCGAGTAAAGAAATTGAACCTTTTATCTATCTACGCCTGAATTTAACATAAATGTTCTCTGGTTTCCCTCACAGGCTCAACTGGGTTAAAAAAAAAAGATACCTCTTCAGAGACTTTTTGGCACCTTTTTATACAGATACACCTTTCTGTAGCTGGGAAACATGAAGGGGATGGTTTGCTCTCTGACCTCTAGGACTGTGTCACTGCCCTTTAAGGAAACTTCATTGCATTTAAGAGAGTTTTACCTGGTATTCAAACTACCTAATGCAATCCTCCTTCATCGAGACCTGGGATGGCGTGTTCGTTTGTTATGCCTCTAAGCATGTGGAGTTATTTGTGAAAATAAAGAATCTCTGAATATATAAGAAAATACTTATTTCCTATCAACAAAAGTCTACTTCAAAGCTTGTTGATTATTGTTGCTTCTGCAGTGATCTTGCTTAAGGTTCCAAAAGGACATGTATAGGGGATTTCGGAAAGCCCTGGGCTGGATGAATTCTATAACAATTAACAAAGCTTTGAATTAGCGCTCGAGCTTACCAATTATTTCAATGAGTACTGTTTTTCCACACCCTGAACTTGCAATGGTGATATTATCATACTAGGAGAATGACGTTTTAACCTTCCCCTTTTCAGAATGGAGTTGAGGCACTTCAAGCACTTATTATGGCAAGTGCTTCATTTACCTTCGGAACCAGTTAGCAGTGTGAAGATCCCCAGCCTGTACTGACATTCTTGTACAAGATACGCAGGTCCCCTTGGCTTACTGATGACTTTAATGCTAAATATAGCCATGCAAAACAAGTACAACACACTCTTGTATCCGTTACCAATAACTTAGGTCTATTGAACTGATCTTTTTTCTCATCTTCGGTGGCTTTCATTGAAGCAGTTTTTTTGTATGTTAAGCCTTAGTTGACTCACATGAAACTACTTTCAGACATTAAGATTTATCATACATGATTGATCTGCGTATAGCTGCATTTTTATGAATAGAGTGCTTGACAGATGTGACATTATACTCTGCACTAAATAAATAGAGATGGTATTTACAGGTCAATCTTCCTTGCATGACAAAATTTGAATCAATCTGTATGGAGGCGAAAGGAACGTACAAGATGCCAGAGGAACTCATTTTATTAAAGCAATCCCAAGAATAGTAATTACAAAATGTATATACAGGTTAGCATAAATAATATCTGCCTCACATCTCAGATAATAGATTGCTGATCTTTCGAAGTTCCTTCAGAGCAGCCATGGCGGTAACCTGTCCTCTACCTAACCAGTGCGTTCTTAGAGAAGTTCTCTACAGGCCCCATTTGACCCTTATCTTGCTGGAAAACTGATTCAATCACCTGCAATGAAATAACATTTAACCCACATTTTTCCTAATTGTAGAGGAAAAGGCAACACCGTAAAAAGATAGATGTAGTACCTGAATATTTTCGAGCATGGATTGTCCAAGATTCTTCAAAGTAACCATCATATTCTGGTCGACAGCATCTCCTTTACTTCCAGAACTGTGAATATGCCCATCGGTCGTCGAAGACCCAACTGCATTGTTTAGAATGCACCCAACATCAGAGACTTTTGCAGAATCAGATGCACTTCCTTTTTCAGACATCCCCTCCCCAACATTTCTTCCAAGCTTCCAAATCCACTGGAATTTCCCAGACAAAAGTTTCCGCTCCTTTAGACTTACCCCTGGCCTTATTGTAGAATCTTCATTCTGCCCAGACTTCAAGGAGAAATCCTCCTCGGGGGCATCAGAAACTGGCAGTGGAGATGCTTCGAGTTTGCTGGTTCAATATCGTTCTCATCAACATATAAATTTGATGCAACACTACTTCTTCCCGAATAGTGTTCATGTTCATTAGCACCACCAGTAGGGGTTGGTGGGTCCGAAAAAATCGAGGAGTTGTCTTCACTGCCAGCATTACCACTCAAGCATCTTTCTTCACTAGAGCTCTTGCAACTATCATCGTGTCCATCCAACTCGGCTTCATCCTTCTGGCTCAAGTCAGTTTCATCCTCCGACCCGAGCTGCCTTGCTAGATCTTCTAGCAAACTTCTCCTCACCCTGTTTCCGCGATCTACCTTAGATGGAGAGGGGTCAGATTCAGTTCTAGATAGTCGTAACTTGACTTTTTCGGACCAACCCTTAATGCGATTCGGTATTTGTTTCGGTGAATTATCTTTCATACGTTCTTCCTCCTTGTGCAAAACCCTCCACTTCTCTTCCCAGTAGCTATCCGGCACCAAGCTCAGAGAGCTTCCTGGAGAAGTGCAATCTGATGAAAGGCTATGACCTCTCACAGCAGCCGATTTGCTCCTGTCATAACCCCCAGCATGTACTGGCAGTGGGCTTGAATTGTTAGCTTCTATTGCACGAGGCTGCAACGACTTGGCTTTCGATATTAGTTTTCTGAGATTTATATCTTCTGGGAAATTCAGCAATCTCTGCAGGCAGGATGTAGCATTCTCAGTGGCAAGAAGCGAAGATCTCAAATAGAGTATCATCGAAACAGCAAGCGCAGAGATGAATGCTCCCCTGTTCGAATTCAGAACCCCAAAGTTGGACCCATTGTCACCTTCCGAAATTCTATTAAATTTAGTGTTATCATATGCAAATATCTCATCCCAGATTATTAGAAGGTCTTCAAGTGCAAACTCGCGCCCAAATAAAACCCGTAACCAACGGAGGGCAAAATACTGAGGTTCAACCCCTAGCTCAATAAGATGGCTATAGAGAGATGAATCCACAACAGAAAGTAAATGGTACAGGGCAGCAGAAGCTTCGATCACGGGTGGTAACCCAGCTTGTGGGCCATCTAAAGGAGAAGAGGAGAAAAAATCTGCCGTTGCAACTGCACCGCCAGCACCATTCATTAAAGCATCAAACATACAGTATGCATCATGTTCCATGAACTTCTCAGATAAAACAATACCCAATTCACCTTCTGCCCCATACGCATCACTTAACAATATAATTGCCTGTATCTTTGGATCAAGTTCATTGAGGCTATTAACCTTTACTGGACTTTCTTGGGGACCAATCTCATCTTCCATGGAGTCAGAAAATTTCTTAAAATCAAATTTATACGTTAAATCATTTTCATGAAACGAGAAGCCATCAAATTTGTCTATGAAGTGATCTTCATGGGATTTTCTCACTTCTGTGAGATGCTCTATATCAGAATGGAGAACGTATAACAGGGGAGCTAACAGTTCATGCATTCCTGTAAACAATTTAATATAAAAAAATGTGATTAACTAAAAATACATTTTTATAGATATAGAAACAGAAAGAGGTAAACAGTTTAATTGAAAACAGTACCACTTACCCTGTCTGTAACCGTAATTTGGATGCCCAAGACACCACAGTAACAAAATTCGTCTTAGCATGCCTTGGCAACCGGGTGTCTGGAAGTAGCTTCCATGTTCAGGATATAAACGTGACAAATCCTGGTCAACCATTTTCTCCAACTCGGCATTTCGAAAGAAACGACCCCACATACTGTCTGCATCGCATCATTATTAGGTGAACTTTGAGCGGTCAATAGTTGATCTCACTGGGCAAGAAAGGAAGCTAAAAATGTATTATCATGCATGGAAGCCAATAAATCCCCTACCTGGGTTCTGAGAAAGTGGATTGTCCATGACAAGATTAGAAAAGTTTCTTCCATCCTTGGGAATGTGAGGATCAACTAGGAGGCGCCTCCTCAAAGCAGCATAGCTGGAAATAAGACCAAATAAATTTCTATAAGAATTAAAAGACACTAGATGGAAACAAGAATTCTGCAACTCACACTCTACGCACACCATTGGTTCACCTTACTGGCACTGTCTCAGTCTCAACCTAGTTATAAATTTAGCATCAACCATCACCATAATCAAAGTTTTTATTTTAAAAAAAAGGTTAGGAGCCTTTAAAATGGATCAGTTTAATGAAATGAGCCTTATGATATGAAAGAATAGGGCCACAAACAAACCAGCAATTTCCTGAAGCAACCAACTAATCACGATAACAAGCTTCAAATACAAACACTGCTTTATACAACTTGACAGCATACTCTTACACAAGGTGCAACGAGTAGTATAAACAAAAGTCGGGAAAGAGACAAAAACTCAGAATTATAATCAATAAGCCAAATCTGCTACTATAAAGAAAACATGGAACAACCTAGAACTAAAACAGCTGCCGGCACATCAAGACCATATAACACAACCTATGAAAAGGAAACAGACAGAAGATCATTAGACACAAATATGGAGTTTCTAGGTAAGAACCCACCAACAAATTTCCCTGAAAACATGAAAATCGAAGGAGAAAAATAATAGCAACAACTCAAAACAGGTATAGCAAATATAAAAACAGTAGCAAAGCAATTGTAATAACAGGAAGAAAAGAAAAAGGAAACCAAAGCTGCCAAATTTGACCACACCTTCGAGGTATACAAATATATATAAACTCAACCAAGTCATAATTAAACCAATCAACAAACGAAGAATCAGCTCAAGTAATTGTATAAGCACAAAATATAAAATGTTTCAAAAATAAGACAAAAAACTACAAACACCCATAATATAAGGGAGAGCAATCGGAGAGCAAACCTCCGACGTGAATTCGCAGTAACCCGGCGAATATCTTCAACAGATGAGGAAGAAGACGACAAAATACCCAAATCAATACGCCACTGAACCCCTCTGAGATGACCAAACCGGCGATTTTCCACAACAGGCCGCTCCGGTGAAGATCCTACAGACGATAAAGAATCCGGCAATGTCGGCTCGATAGGAGCCGCCGGGGACATGATTTTCAAACCTACCCACCCACCCCACTCCCCCCCTTCCCTCAAATACCCAGCTCAAAGAAAAACCCCGATCACCAAAGTCACCCACGAAATTCACAATTCACATAATATATGCAGAAAGATGGCGTTTTGATCAATTGGATATCCACAAGAATTATGAAAACGAAAAACCCAGAATTCGTATATGAATCTTATATATTGGGTAGAAACAAAAATTTGAACGTTGAGGTTGAGGTTGGGACGAATTAATAGGGTAGAAATAAGAGAAGGGGGGGGGCAAGGATTTGGGATTTATGTAAAAAAGGAAGAAATTGGGTGGAAAAGGATTGGAAAGAATTAACAGAGAGAGAGAGAGAGAGAGAGAGAGAATCGAGGGGTGGGGAGAGCTAAATTAAGGGAGGAAGGAGCTGATAAAGGAGACAAGATAAACCAACGAAATGAGACTTGCGTCTTCAATTAGGTTAGGGTTCGTCGGAGAATTTTGATTTCGCAGATGGGAATTTATTTTCCTTTTTGCAATTTTATTTTTATTTTTATTTGTGAATAGAGGAAAAAGGGAAAAGAATGGGAAATAATTAGAGAGAGAAGATTAGAAGTTTGTTTTGTTTTATGTACGAGTATAAAGTATTCCTACAACAACAATCAAGATTTGTGGCAGGGGGCCAAAAAGCATACCAAAGTGTGTGTGTGTGTGTGTTTTGGGAAGGTGACCAGTTGGAAGGGTAGATGAAGTGAGTTGGCTTCTTAAGTTTTTTTTTATTCGCATCTGTGAGTTTGATTCTACCTTGCACCAAGTTTAGTGAGCAGTCTCCATCGACAAAGGGATGAAATTGGCCATTCATTTTTATTTATTTTTTGGTATTTAATTTTAGAGCGGTGCTAATTTTACCACTAATATTATGAATAGTATTGCAACTTGTCTTAAAAATACATAATTGACTTTTTAACTTTATCTTTTATAATGCAAGTTATAACACTGGTAGTTATAATGATGGTTAGTCTAGCATTTTTGTTAATTTTACACCCTTCGTTTCGGACAAAAAATATGTTATACTCCTTCCGTCCCTAAATAATCGTTTGGGTTGATCCGACGCACAGTTTAAGAAAAAGTAATTGACTTGATTATTTATATTGGTTTAATGTGTAGTTTCCTTTAATGTCCATGTATATGTGGCCCATAATTAAAGTAGAGTGAAAAAGTAAGGGTAAAGTGGTAAAAGTGATGTTCTAAAAAGGTAAGTTTCAAAGTGGATAATTATTTTGGGACGGACGAAAAAGGAAAGGAGGACGATAATTTAAGGACGAAGGGAGTACTATTTTGTTTTGTTTCACTTAAATATTTACTTTCAAAAATTATATTTACATTCTCCATATCATTTAAAGTTTACCATTCACATTTGATATTATACAAGCGACCTTTAAAACATGATATTTGGCTAATCAAAATCTTCAAAAATCAAGACAAACAATGTAATTAACATGTGTCATATTCAAATAATTGTTTGTTTAAAAAAATATTATACATCGTGGATAGATGAAAATTTAATTTTTATTTACTGACGATGTAAAATCTCTTTTACACAAAGCAGCCTTTGGAACATAAAACAAGACGTGAATCATAAATCAAACGGAATGCTCTATTTATTCAACATAAGGATGCCACGGAAGACAATTATGCAGTGAAGTGAAGCTTCTTTGTGATGATGTGAAGGAACACCAAATCAAACGCTATACTTATTGTATGTCTTCTCCAATTAATGGTACTCAGTGCTCACCAAATTCGGGTCGTCTCTTAATCATTGCTGGTTCCTGAAAAGAAATCACACCTCATCCTTAATTATGGTCCGGTTATATGTGGAATATGATACCAAGAAAATATTTAATAATCTCAAAATATTACGTGGTAAAATGGTATAAAGTGAACTCGATATAAGATACTCCCTCTATTCTGAATAAATAGTTTATTTTTTTATTTTGAAATATTTTGGTTTAAATAGTTTATTTTAAAAAATTAAGGCATAAAAATGTCATTTTATTATTAATGGACTGCTAAAATGATCATTTTTTTAAAAAATTGATTTTCAAACAGAGACTTTTTGCTTGGAACGGAATGAGTAATAAGTATCTCATTCAATTTTTATTTTAGGTCTCGTTTGGTGCATCTCTTTTGAAAACACAACATTTTTAAAACGGTGTTTTGAAAACATAATTTTTTTCCTTATAAATACGTTTGAGAAACTATTTTAAAACGCTATTTTTATATAAATAGTAGTTGTAAAAAATGGCGCAATGTTCTAAAACCTTTTATTTTTAGAAACACTCCAAATTGGAGCGGTTTTAAATGCAACTTATTTTTGAAATGCTACATTAAAACATTTTTTAAAAAGATAATGTATTATTGACCAACATTTTAATCAAAACGATGTATCAAAGATGATTTTAGTTAGGGTGACACTAAACATCGCACCTCATTTACTAAATGTTGCACCATTTTAAATAGTCATATTATAATTACACCCTTACTCCCCTTAAAACAAAATAACCCATAATTTTTCAATCATTTTCCAAACACCCCTCCATATACAAATTAGCAATCACGCCTCCAGACAGCAACAAGCATCTCACACTGCCCTTCTTCTCTAGCAGGAAAAATAAAAATTAGTATCAGAAATAATCTAAAAGAAAAAATTAAAAAATATATTTTTTTGGCTAATTTTAGCTTAAGTCGCCAGACGTAAGCTTAAATGATTAAATGTCGTCGGACCAGTTAGACTTACAATGTTTCAAGTTCAAAACCCTAGTGGACTTAATGATTTTAAGTCCACATACCTTGGCGGCTACATTAAGGTTTTCAGGAAAGTCGTCGGACCAGTTAGACTTGCAATGTTTCAAGTCCAAAATCCTAGTGGATTTAATGATTTTAAGTCCACATACCCAGGCGGCTATATTAAGGTTTTCAGGAAAGTCGCCGGATCAGTTAGACTTGCAATGTTTCAAGTCCAAAACCCTAGTGGACTTAATGATTTTAAGTCCACATACCCTGGCGGCTACAATAAGGTTTTCAGGAAAGTCGCCGGACCAGTTAGACTTGCAATGTTTCAAATCAAAAACCCTAGTTGACTTAATGATTTTAAGTCCACATACCCTGATGGCTACATTAAGATTTTCAGGAAAGTCTTCGGACCAGTTAGACTTACAATGTTTTAAGTCCAAAACCCTAGTGGACTTAATAATTTTAAGTCCACATACCCTGACGACTTCACTAAGGTTTTCAAAATTATCAAATCGATGGTGCATTTCGAGTTATATACGAGAGAGTTGAAATGTGATTTGGACTTAAATTGCAGTAAGTCATCAGGGTTGATGGACTTATAATATGTAAGTCTTTCGACCCTGACGACTTAAAACAAATCAAGCATTCTGATTTTCAGCTCTGTATTTAGACTATAAAATAGCAAAAAAAATAAAAAAAAATGTTGAAAATACCGTAAAATAAGAATCTATATGATCATTGTTGTTTGATTTCGCTTTATTTCGAATATTATGAGGAGTGTTGTCGGGATTCGCATTGTCGGCAGGATTAGAATACATTAAAGAGTAAAATTTGATATTGGGAGAGTTTATTGTTGAAAGTGATAAAAAAAAGGGGGAGCAAAAGAATCTATATAATTATTGTTGTCCGGATTCACTATATTTATTGTCGTCAGGATTCCTATTATCTTTAAGATTCACATTATCGTCAGGAATAAAATTCATTGAAGTGTAAAATTTGATAGTGGGAGGATCTATTGTTGAAACTGGTGAAAAAAAAGTGTGAAAGAAATAAATGTTACGGAGTATTTTTTTATAAAGATACTTTTATAATTTAGTTTTTAAGTGGGTGTGACGTTTAGTGTTTTTTGGATGCGACCTTTATTTTAAGGTGTACGTTTTAGTTATTCTTTGGCTTGCGGTACAAGATACTACTAGCCACCAGGGGTTAGGTACGAACTCTGATGTTTATACATTTTCCTTCTAACTTCTTTAAGCATTATAATATCTGAGCTGGCCCAATTGCCAAGAAGATAAACCCAGCAGCAATTTTCTAGCATTAATTATCTGAGCTGGCCCAATTAGACGAAACCTTTACATCGGCTGCTTAATTTGATGAAAAGTCTATATCCGCGGCTGGTCATAGTTTGATCGTCAAAATTTTTAAAGTAATACTCATTCTTTCCAAAATAAGAATTACTAATATTACTACTAGATGATAACTATGTTTTAAAGTAATAAATATATCTTACATGCATTCAGGGCTGTTCCTGAATTTTTAGGGACCAAAGGCAAAAATGATAAAATGGACCCTTATAAATATAAAAAATAAATTTTTTGAAATAAATAAATTTTCAATTTTTCATCGTTCAAAGTATTCAATTGGTATAACATCTACGAGCATATTAATATATAAGTATATGAAATAATTATTTAAAATTACTTCGTTTGCATATTCCAGTACACTAGTTATTTTCTATCTTGATTTGGTAATTTTCTTATATATTAAAATATACAAAATGTCTATAAAGCATATCTATAAGAAATTTCAGATTTATTCACTCTTCTGATATCTTTCTCAACTATATCATCAAATTATATCATCTTCTCTCATTTTTGGCTCATTCGTTACATATTCATTTGTTTTTTTATTGATTTTTCGATTATTGTAATCCATTAATCCATATTCTAAGATAATTAAGTTTTTTGTTGATTAGGCGTGTCATTTTATTATTAATGAACTACTAAAATTGTCATTTTTTAAAAAAAGTTTGACTTTCAAACGGGAACTCTTTGGGGAACAGGCTTGATAATTCACAACTCAAAACTCAAAAATAAAATAAATTTTACATAACTTTCAAAAAGTTAAACTCATGACCTCTCAACCAAAGCAAAACACCTCATCCAACGGACCACTAAATCACATATGAAATTTAAATGACAGTATAATATTTATATCTATATATGACTGTATTATAAGTTTAGGCCCTTCAAAATTGGGGCCTGCGTCGCCTTCTTCCCACCTCGGCCTGGCCGCATGCATTCTATCAAGAAAGTAAAGTTGTCACCTGAGTGGTAACACCGATGATAACTCTAGCATTATTGAAAAACATGTTTTTTTCTTTTCCGAGCAAAAAGTATATTATTCTATTTTTGAATGTTTTAATTACAAAGTCTATTTTCAAAAATTAAGAAATAAAAATGTCATTTTATTATTAATACACTACTTAAAATGTCAATTTTTAAAAAGTAATTTTCAAAGTAAGACATTTTATCCAAAACGAAAAGAGTAATTTTATTATAAATATTATCCTAATAGTGTATAAAGTTTTCAATCAAATGTTCAAATTAACCAACACAATACCTTGAAATTTAATTTTTCGTCGATGTAATATAAAGATTAAAATTTGTGTTTATAAATTCTAATGTGTAGTTAATTTGTGATAAATTGTTTAATCTAATAGTAATAGCATACTAAGTCATTTAAGATTTAAGATTTTTAAGAAGAGTCAACAAACTCATGGATCAATTTGTGCAATTGGAGAAAAGGGTCAATGGTGAGTCAGTCCCATGTGGCAAACTGTTTGTTTGGATCGAGTTGCCACATAGACATCTACAAGATTCTACCTCACCAACGAATTACGAATCTTCACGAAGTCTTGTTCAGTAATCACTAATCAATGCATAAATTCGGCCTTTTACTTTCTTTATTATTCTTTTTTACCTTTTAAGTTTTAACCTAAAAAATATGGTAAATTATTTCAAAACTGCTCAAAACAACACCATCTATCCATTCCGTTTAAAAAGTTAATATTTGAAAAATTATAACTAAAATGAACATAATTACAATAACACTTGTCTATATCAAATGTGAAAGACAAATTTGAAATGTTACGTAGATTGTAGACATAATATATTTTTTAATTGAAAAATTCTAATATAATACAGTATAATAATTTATTTGTTTGAAACAAATTGAGTATTATTTATTTCGTTTTAATTTAAATACATTATTTTTCAAGGGTTATAAGACAACTTGATACTAGCAGCCGTAAAACACATTGAAAAATAAAATAATTCAAGTGTATTTTTTCAAGCAGTAAATCTCATGTAACACCTGTCTTACGGATCCTAATTCGTTAAATAGTGCTCACTCTCTCATGGCTTACCCCATTAACACACAATGAGTTAAGTAAAGATGATTTGTTTTATAAAAAATACATATAGGACTGTATTTTCTAAGTTTTTTATCTTTTTCAAGACCAATTGAAAAAATAAACACTATTTTACAACAAAGATATTGCTATTATTAATTTGTTATGCTACGTCCTAAATAATATGTCATTTACTACTCTTATAGTTTCCATACTTCAAGACTAGGGATATAAATGAATTGAAATATTTTATTCGTATTTGTAAAACTATCGAATATTCGTTTGTCATTCAAATATTTAAAAAAAAATTAACGGTGGTTATTATAATAAAAAATATTTATGAAAAAAAAAACATGTCATTTACCATTTTTGGTAGTTATTATAAAAATTTTCTTTTTCGATTTCAATAAAATATCAAGGGTTGCTTTGACGCTTTTGACTTGTTTTGTTTCACTAGACTAATCACGCAACCAATGGAAAATGGAGAATTGGAGATTGATATAAAGATGTACTTTCTTATATGATTCGTAGTTTATTGAACTTTTTATGTAGTTTGCTCCGTAATTGTCTAGAATTGAGTCTTACGTCTTCTAATCATGTTGTTGGTAAAAATGTAAAATACTAAGAGCATGCTTGATTTAGCTTATTGATATGTGTTGATAACTTATTATTTATAGCCGATGACTTATTACTTATGACTTATGATTGATGACTAATAACTAGTGTTGTATGATTTAACTTTTTGAAAGTGTTGATTAGCTTTCATAAATTAGTGTATGTATTTGATTAGTAAGTTGAAAATGTGCTGAATTCAAATATAAAGACACAAATAGCCTTATCACAAAATGTGATTTATATTATTATTATTATTATTATTACTTTAATATAACTACTTTTATTTTTATTACTAATTTAAATATAAAGACACAAATAGCCTCATCACAAAATATGATTTACATTATTATTATTACTACTTTAATATAATTACTTTTATTATTATCATTATTACTTTTTTATAATTTTATTGATATTAATAGTAAATTTATTATTATTATTATTTATTATTATCATTATTATTGGCCTTATTATTATTATCATTATTTTATTAATGTTAATATTACTTTTATTTATATTATTATTATTATTGATTTTAAAAATATTAATATTACCTTTATTATTATTATTTTATTAATATTAATATTAATTTTATAATTACTTGTTATTATTACTACATTATTATTAATATTACTTTTAATATTATTATTATTTTATTATTATTATTATTAAGATCATAACTAATAATTATTATTATTAATAAGTTTTTAATCTTATTATTCTTATTACTATTATCATTATTCATATAATATTATTTATTAATATTATTATTATTCCTTTTATTATTATTATTAATTTATTATAATAATAATTATTATTCATTATTATTATTAATTTAATCATAATTATTATTAATATTACTTTTTGTTATTATAACTATTATTAAAAAGGGTAATATTGGAATTTATAAAAGTTCAATGAAGAAGATGTTTTACATGTTTTTGAAAAGTAGAAATAAACAATAGCTAGTGCTTATAATTTATGACCTTTCATGTGTTTTAAGTGATTTGTACATGACTTATAACTTATCTTACCATAAGTGAAATCAAACGCTTTAAAAACAACTTATGGTAAGTCATAAGTAATAAATGTGGCCAAATCAAACAATGCTTAAAAATTAAAATGCATAGGAATTGTGCGTTTGTGTGTGACCAAAAACGAGATGAATGGAGGAGAAGGATTTTCTACAATTTTATTTTTAATATTTCCATTCTGTTAAGGCTACGTTTGGTTGGATTATTCTAATGGCCGTAAACAAAACAATTCATTTAAAAGGGTATTCTGGAAATTTCGGAAAAAAAAATATTAGAAAGACGATGTAATGGTTACGAGATGAAGGGCCAAACAGACCACAAAATACACATAATGAATAAAAATATATAATTGGGATCAAATGATTAAAAAAAATGATAAACTGAGGCACTAAAGTATTATTTAAACCCTAGTAAACCCAGCTTTGTTAATTAACCATCTAAAAGATATCAAATCTAGGAGAGGAGTGGGAGGAGGGGGCGCGGGGAAGAAAACACATCAAATGATGAACGTAAATCACTTTATTAATGCTCGTAATAGTGATATGTTATACAAACAAGAGTGTACGTAAGTTGGTAAAGGGCTGTTCTAGCTTAATTAATGTCTCGGATTCGGATTTAAGGACATCATTAGGAAACGAAAAATAAAATAGCGATATATTTTCTCCGTTTTGAACAAAGAGACTATTATTTTATTTTGATATGTTTTATTTAAAAAATCAATTTTAAAAAATTTAAGCATAAACATATTATTATTTTTTACTAATTAGCTACTGAAAATATTATTTTTTATAAAAAATTTAACTTCAAACAGAGAGTTTTAACCCGAAACACAAGAAGTATTATTTAGATACTTTATATCTTAAAAAGTGTGACACCTACTAATACAAAATTGTGACTTGTGATCACTCTTTCACATGAAGGACAGAGTATATAATATGATAAGATTGTGCCATAGAAAGACAAGAAAGAGGTGGGACTACAATTTGTTTTGCGATCTAGTTAGGGGACATACCATTACTTTTTTGCACACCAAGGATTTCTAACATATATTTATTGAAAAATACTTAAGGAAAAGACTAAAGTATTTTTTCTCTCTCTCAATATATAACAAAGCTTAGAGCAAGTATAATGGCACATCAAAAATCAAACTCAATTCATTAAAAACCAATAAATTAATTCATTAGATACTCATTTGATTTAAAATCAAAGAACTCTCCCAATGGTGGCATAAAATCCAACACATTAATATATTCCACCATTTTTTTCTTCAACAACTTTACCTACCCCACCATCTTTATATCTATTAATTTAATACTCCCTCCATCCCTAAATTATCGTCCTCATTTCCTTTTCCGTCCGTCCCAAAATAATTGTCCAGTTTGAAACTTACCTTTTTAGAACATCACTTTTACCACTTTACTCTTACTCTTTCACTCTACTTTAATTATGCCACATACACATGAGCTTTAAAGGAAACTACACATTAAACCAATATAAATAATCAAGTCAATTGTTTTTTTCTTAAACTGTGCGCTGGGTCAACCAGGACGATTATTAAGGGACGGAGGGAGTATATTCTTTCAATTTATATTAACAAATAAATTTGATACTGCATAAATAATTAATTTTAAAATTATATAAATAGTCATTATTAAAATAATATTTATTTATTATATTTTGAATAATATTTATTATAATTCGATATTATTTATTTAGTATAACCAGAATAATTTGATATTTATAATATTATTATAATTAAGTAATATTATAATATTATCAATTTATTATAAGTTGAATAATATTTATATTAATATTGATTAATAAATTTAAAAAGTACAATAATTAACTTCATTAAATAAACAATTCAAAGAAAATCTTGCAATATCCAAAAATAATACAACAACTATAATAAAAATTATTGATTACCAAAAAGACTCCAAATATTAATATTAATATTCATTAATAAATTTTAAAAAGTACAATAATTAACTTCATTAAATAAACAATTCAAAAAAAATCTTGCAATATCCAAAAATAATACAACAACTATATTGAAAATTACTGATTACCAAAAAGACACCAAATATTTTTCAATTAAATCATGTAGTAGGCGGTGATGTGATTCTTTATCTCGAACGATACACATTTGTTTAAGATATCTTACGTGCTCTGGAATACACTCGTTAAAATATTGTCATGCTAAACTACCATCAGTAATATCAGTCTGTTCATAGTCTGAAGCATTTGGCAGACGTGCGTAAGAATTTCGTTCATCTTCGACAATCATATTATGTAATATGATACAAGCCTTCATAATTTTTCTAAGCGTAGATACCTCCCACATAAGTGTTGGTCTTCATATAATGGTAAACCGTGCCTGCAATACCCCAAAGGCACAACATCCTTTCTTGCAACTTCTTAGTGTTGAGTAAAGAGCTTATGTTTATCATTTTGCAGTAATCAAATGGACTAGATGAATGTAAGCCCATGGAGGATATATATCATCAGTTAAATAAGAACCCAAGTTATACTGATTATCGTTAATAGTAAAGCCTACTGTCGAGGCTACACCATTATAAATATCATTAAATATTGGAGATCGATCAAGGACATTTATATCATTACAAGTACCTTGAGTGCCAAAGAAAGCATGTCATATCCACAAATCGTAGGAAACAACTGCTTCAAGAACTACAGTCGACTTTCCATCCCCTCGGGCGTGCAGACTTTGCCAAGCCACCGGGCAATTCTTCTATTCCCAATACATGCAATCTATGCTACCTAACATACCAGGAAAACCGCGTGTCTCCCCAACATGAAGCAAGCATTAGAGGTTCTCCTCTGTTGGCTTTCGCAAGTATTGTTCTCCAAAAACATTAACCACACATTCTGAAAATTTCTTCAAACATTCAATTGTTGTGTTTTTTCCAATATGAATATAGTCATCACATGCATCACCGGACATTCCGTAAGCAAGCATTCTTATAGAACATAATTGATTTTTATATTGGTTATAAACCAGGTCTCCTACATGCTTCAAATCATTGTTAAAAATATGGACTATGAGCACCAAGAGCTTCTTCCACTACACAAAGGAAAACATGTCTTCGCATCCAAAATCTGGCGCAAAATTGTTGGTTGGTGTATGTTGAATTCTCTGCAAAATAGTCTGAATACATGCGTTGATGGTCCTCAGTACGATTTCTATCAATGTATATACATTCACGAACTTCTCTTTTGTCTTGTAGAAATCTTATTAGTTCTCTACAAATTTGACGCTTGCGACATCGATGACCATTAAGGTCAAATATATATCAATTCACACTTCGTTGAATGTCATTCTGTAAATCATCTTCATGTTCATTGTCGGTGTTTGAATTCCAACTAGAACTTGAAGAAGACATAATTTTTCTGAAGTGTGTGTTTGGTTTTAAGTGTATACACCGATCAAAATTTGACGGATAATGGGTTCTCCAATTGTTAAACAAATACATCATTAAACAAATTTATAGAAAGTCATATAAATAATTGTCATTCAATGAACTATAAAAGAAGCATTGTCTTGTCATATTCACTTTTGGAAGATTGTGACAAGACAATGTTTTTTTTTTACTTCATTGGATGAAAAATATAGATATTAACCATTATCATGTTTTCCGTCCACTTATTGAAAACAAATATCGTGAAACATGGATTTCCATCCATTTAGATTTATTCAAGATTTTGTTGTCATTTTATTTGTTTGAGTGATGGTGACAACACATTGGTTTATTTTAACAATATTGTCAAATTAAAGAAAACACAATACCGTGAAAGAAGCATTTCCATCAATTTATAAAAAATTTCGATTGTTAAACAAATGTATCATTAAGCAAATTTATAGAAAATCACAAAAGATGAAAAAATTCAATTATCATTTAATGAATTTTGGGGATTAAAATTACAAGTCAATGCCCCTCATCTGCGTCGATGCAATGCAAGTAAGGGTATTTTTGCTATATTAAAAAATGACGGGAATTTAAACATCAACGAGGAAATGATGGAATCTAACAACAAAACGCAACATGTAGGACCAAATAAAAAATTTGGAATAAGTGGAAGGGCCCAAATAATTAATTAAGTCATTTTTAAAAACAAAAAGAGTATTATTTAATTTAATACTTTTGTAATTAAAGTTGTGAATAAAAACAGAAATTTTAATATTATTTATAAAAAAAGTGAAAATGGGAAAAGCAAAAAGAGAATGGGTACAAGTTTGTTGGCCTCACACTCATGATTGAATAAAGCCACAAAATACTTGTCTATCAATAATATCACTAAGCCATACCGTATGAGTTTGTGGATCAGCTTGCCTTGCCAGTTGCCAGTTGCCAGTTGCCACATCAACATATCATCCTGCGAGAGAATGACAGGGACGTCTACGGCATCCTATCAAGTTTTTACAACATTATTCATTTTGTGTATAAAAAATTAGGTTTTTATTGTATTATACTTTATATCGTTTATTGAAAAAAAAAATATTTAATATTGATTTAATGTGTAGTTTTTTTAATGTTCACCATAATTAAATTAAAATAAAAAATAAGTGTAAAAGTTGTTTTAAAAGGTAAGTTTTAAAGTTGACAATTTATAGAAGTTCCTATTAATTTAAGAAGTTCCTATTAATAACGTTTTCTTATAAAAAATTAAAATACAATCATTATGATTTTTTTTTTTATCACATTCTAACAACACACTAGATTTTGTAGACTCGGTAATTCACTTAATTTGCCATTAAAACGAATAAGATTTGACATTTCATTGATTGATATGGATACTTACATTTTAACAACCTAGCAAATATATAATTTCTATACTTAAAAAAATAATATGTTAATTGGTATCAAGTATGAAATGAATTATAGAAAATTTTACGTTGTTTCATTATTATATAATGGTGTTTATGAAGTGCTTATGTAAATTTTAAATTTATACTGTCACTGTATCGAAATTAAATTTAGAAAGGAAATATAAAACTATTAAGAGGGAATGATCAGCAAACAGTATTCTATTAGGTCTCTATTTTTATTTTCTTTTATTCATTTTTGATAATTGTAGATATAATGCTAATTTGATAATTTGTATTAAACAATTCATGACATTAATCTTAAAAGATAAATATTATTGTTGTCTACATAAAATTACACGTACTCTCCATTCCAAACAAAGAGTTTATTTTTTTTATTTTAAGATGTTTTACTTAAAGAGTTATATTTTAAAAATTAAGGCATATAAGTGTTATTTTATTACTAATAGACTATTAAAAATATCATTTTTTAAAAAGTTTAATTTTTAAATGAGAACCTTTTTTACTCAAAATGAATGGAGTATTATATAAGTATAGTGAATAAGTAATTTTTGTGGTAGAAATAAATTTCTTTTATATACTCTCTTTTGTCGGCTCATATTTGCATTTTAAAATTTGGGTTAGGTATAATCAAGCAGCATATGCCATATATATTCCTTACAAAATGAATATTTTATAATTATGCTCTTGAATATGAAAAAGAAATGATGACATTAGAGTATCACCAATATAACTATCGATTTGATTCTTATATGACCGTGGATAAATAACATTTTCAATCATATGTCACATTTTTTATCTTTTCATTTACATTCAATTAAACAGATCACTCCAATCTAAATGTGAATTTGATCTTATGTGACATATGTCCTACACTAAAATAAACTAGTTTTTACACATGTGTTAAATACACGATATATATTTTTTACAACTAAACTATACAAAAGTGAAATGAAAAAAACAAAATTAAGAAGAACTGTTTAAATAGAAATATAAATCATTGTAAGACTAATCATTTTAGATACTAAAAAATTACTTATACACAACATTTGTTGTTTTATTTGTTGACTTTTTTATCAGAACGGTTTGTTACCTCACTGGGGATACATATTACAAGACAGTTAAGTGCTTACTCCCTTTGTTTCAAATTATTGTTATGTTCGATCCAACACACAAATTAAAGAAAAACAAATGATTTCATTATTAATATTGTTATAATACTTAGTTTATTTTAAAATTCATGTGCATCTTGATGTCCAACTCAACTGGTGAGGTTTGTGTGGTTTTCTGGGATATTGATTTTAGTCTTTTCCTTGTAGAGTGACAAAATGTATTGTTTTTTTTCTTTCTTGCAAATATCTTTTTGGTGGATAGAGGTGTACCTAGGCTTTCATTTATTGTCATGTGAGTTTATATAACTCTTGCATTTGTATAGATTATAGAAGTTGAGTGCAGTAATTAAAGAAAAAATAAGGTTAAAAGAGTAAAAGAACTTTTTCTAATAAAAACTTACAAAGAAAACAATTTTTTTAGGAACCCACGAAAAAGAAATACATTATAACACTAAAGACATATATAGATATATAAATGAAGTGATTTTAGTCCGCCCAAAAAATGTTTTAGCTTCCATTCTCAAAATGTATCTAGTAACATGTGCAGTCAATATCAAATTTGTTCATATTTCAAGACAATCTGGACACTTATGCCAAATTAAATATGATTTAATGAGTCGCGATTTTCATCCAACAAAATAGGGTTCATTTTGACACGATCTTGGTATATTTGGCTGTACTAATGGCTTCTGTCTTTATATATATATATATATATATATATATATAGAGAGAGAGAGAGAGAGAGAGATTTGACAAAAAAAAAACACAAAAGAAAAGAAAAGGGAGCAACTAATAGAAAAAGTTTTGAAAAAGAAAAATGTTGATTATGATATATTTACACCCTCAAGTAGAATGTGAAAATTGACATTGTTATTCACATTGTTAGCAGGTGTCAAACCGTCAAAATTAATTTTCCTTTTTCCCAAATACAAGTATAAGGTAGTAAGGTTCGTCTCCACAGGGAACATTGTATTTATATCCTTAAGTTTATATATAGTAACATATAACACACTTAACAACTCAATACACGACATCATTGAAGAGATTTTCTCTTTAAAAATGATATAAATCTTAGACAACCCTGGTATATGAGAAACTCGGTTCTAACAACAATATTAAAGTAATATCATTTAACATAATCACAACACGGACCGAATATGCTTGTGATGCCTAAACGGTGTGTCATTGGTAAACCAAGACAATATTCTTAACTAAATGGATTAAAATGAATAACAAAATTAAAATTAATTAAACATATTTAAGTTACAATTCTTGTAGAGAATATAAATATGACTCAATTTTAGTGGATATGGAAACTGAATAGAAGTTTGTAGCCACAAAACATGACTAAAATTTACTTACAAATTGGAAGAGAAACAACTTACAAGTGATGAAGGAAGAAATTAAGCGCCTTATTGAATAAACCAAACTTGTAAAAGAGAGAGAGTGTTAAATTCTTTAAGATCTCGCATAGCTTCTCCTAATTCCCCAAAAATAGAAGACACGATCACACTTTAACCAAGTCTCGTCTCCATTATTTACAATGTATTTGGGAAAGAAACTAATAAACAGATCTTCTTATTTATGATCTTAACTCTCAAATTTTATCTCCAAGATACAAAACCAATCTTTTCTTCCATCCATCTTCCTTTAAATCTGTGAACACCAAGGATACAAAATACGAAAACAAAATTTTCCTTAAAATCATTGTGCAAAATCACATAAATGTTGTACATTTAAGGCCTTTGTGAATATTTATGACATCATTGAACAATAATAAATCAATGTTCTAATAATTCACATTAACATTGGTAATATTCTTAACATTAATAAAACATTTACCTTGTTATATATGACTCAATTTTAGTGAATATGGAAACAAAATAAAAGTTTTCTTTAAGAAGAAAAGAATCGAGAAAAATTCAAAGAATGATATTATTCAATTACTAATAAAAGGAAGAAAAGAATCGAGAGAAGAATGATATTATTCATTACTAATTCATATAAAGCCAACTCTATTTATAGGGGCTGAGTTGTTGCCTATGAAACCGATCCAAAAATGTGTCTACTTTGGTGAAAAGACACAATCTCAAAAGTTGCAATTCTCAAATAAATGAATACCAAATACTAATCATATATACGTATATTATATATGAATACTACATATAAGTATATAACATGTAAGGCTGGTAAAAGTCCTGTTTTTCCCGACCCGTTCCAACGCTCGACCCAATCCCGTTCCGATAAATCCCGATCCCAACTTTTGTCGAGATTTTTCCTGTCCCAACTTATTTTGGGACGACATTCGGGATAATTATCAATCTCGTCCAGATTTCTGACCGGTCCCGACTATCAATCCCATCGGGATTCCCAAATCCCAACCCGTCCCGACTATTTTTTATTTTTATTTTTATGTTTAATTATGTTTATTATTTTTATAAATATTGTGAGTATTAAACAATGTCTATTTTGTGTTTGCTAAAATTACTTAATGATGTTTGTTAAATTTATTTTCACAATTAATGTGGTTTTTTTTGTCCATCACGTTTCTTCACTTAGTGTAGCTCTTCTCCTGCGAGTGAGGGGTGCATTTTGTTCATAATGACAAATTATGCAATATCCATCATTAAGTAAATATTCAACTATACTTGTAAATATATAGTTTGAAATCTTAATCATGATAAAGATATTTTAAAAATATTTTAGTGTTAGAAAATATTGTTTATAAATATTATAGTCGGGATTACGAGATTTTTATCTCCCGAACTATCGAGATCCCGATTCGTCTGGTCCCAACACTTATCGGGAACGGGATCGGGAAGGAAATTGAAATCTCGAATTCTATCGAGATGAGAGGCATCGAGACGGGTCCCGTCCCAATTCCACCCCTAATAACATACCTCAATTTGGGGTATTTTCGAAGACAGAAGTTGTATTAAAAGCTCATATGGAAGGAATAATTTACACTAACAATATCTTTCAAAATTTATTTTCCACGGGATGTGTTGTGTGAATACACCACACTAATAGCCAGAAACAGTCTCATACAGAATCAGAGTAACCAGAATATTACAAACCCAAGATTAAATAACGGATAACACTAGTTATTACAAAATAACTAAATAACCACCTAATGATTACAAACCGGGGTGGGGATAACATTTAATCACAGGGATCAAAATAGTAAATAACAATACTGAATAATCTGGTTAACACAGTCTTGTATTTCCCGACTGTTATGGAAGAACATAAAGGAAATGCACTATGGGCTTTAAACGAAGAAACAGAGCTGCACAACAGATGAGTTAGTATAATCAGAAAATGGCAACATAAAGTATAATATTAATGATCGAGAGTACTAGTCGCTGCGTACCAAGACACGACTCGCCGTAATTGGTCAAAGACCTCGACTAGGCTCTCGTCGGTTCAGACACCCTTTCACCGGCTATATCCACCAACGAGTCCAAACAGAACCAGCACACCGCGAACCAAGGTCAAAGCCACAATGAACAGATTTGGCCACAAGCTCCGGCAACCGAGAACAAAGACAGCCAAAAAGACAATCGAAGGATTCACTCACAAGAACCCAGAGACGGAACCCAAAACCCAACCCAAACTACTCAACCTCTCAATACTCACAAGACGGAATAGAGCTCACAAAGGGCTCGCTACCACTGTCACTCTCCACTCAGACGGAACAGAGCTCACAAAGGGCTCTCTACCACCGTCACTCACCACTCGAAGCTCACAGAGAACCCAGGTGAAGGAAGGAAGAAATCTACCGAAGATATACAAAGTAAAGGACTGGTTTAATGGAGGCTCTCACTTACAGTCTCTTTCTCTCATCTCACTCTTTTTTCTACAAATGTCGTACACGGCTTAGCAATCACATCCCTCTCTCACGCTTACTCTCACTGCTCTCTCTGCTCACTCAAGCTCACAGCACGCTCACAAAGAAACGGAAAGAACCAAGTCTATCCCTCACAACAACACTCGACTGAAGAATGGTTATATTTAGGTAACTCTCAAACTCATAATCTCACCGAGGATTATATGACGAAGGGGAGTATCCAACCCAAATCTAAGGGACATAAATGGACAGAGAAGAGAGAATGGATGATGGTGGCTTGTTGCTAGATTTTCTATTAATCACTCTCGCCCTCTGCTCACTGCTATAGCCCACAACCTTCACCACTAACGAAGGAAAAAGGGCATAATATATAGGGCGGCAGAAGCAGCAAGGCAAAGGAAAAACAATTACACCAATAAAGGATAAGGTGGGATGAGATGTCATCCATTATCCACTAATATCACCAAAGGTATCAAAGGGGCTGCACCAATAAAGGGAGATGGGCTGCACAAGGAGTTGGGCCAAGACAATAGTGGGCTTTGGGAGATTTAAAAGAAAGGCTGCCATAATAACTGATTTGGGCCTCTACAATTTCTAACAATCTCCACCTTGGAGCAAGTGCTGGTTCACACCAATGGACTCGAGGATATATAAACAGAAAAGGTTCATCATCGCTTTATCCCTATACTTGATCCAACACAAAGCAGGACCAAAACAGGGAAAACACTTAAGTAATTAAACATAAAGCAGAATTAGTCAAGACACTATGATTGTTCACAAAGAACTTCGCATGGATTTCAAGGAAATCACCACCGCCAACACAAAGTAAGTCCAATCTAACTTATTCTCACACACAAAGTAAGAACAAGAAAGATACCACGACACACACCAAGTAATATCGAGGATTTTCGAGTAACCAAAACAAAATATCAATCACAAGAATCAAAATCAAGCATTTTAAAACAAGATTGAATTTTTGTTACCATCAAAGGTTTAACCTCCCAATCAAATTGGGCAACTAGAGCAAGCTTAATCACAATCCCTTGTTTTTAAGAAAACCCTTTTACAACCAACCTAACTTTAAAAGAAGTAAGTTCAACCACACGAAGGGGCACCAAAGTCCAAGAATGGTTCACATGCAAAGCATTAACATTATCCATTAAAGCATTCAACCAATCACTAGGATTTCCAAATTTTAAAGCACCCTTGTTGTAAATTATGGGATCATTCAAATTGTTAAAAGAATTAAGCATACAAAACACAAATGAGGAAATGTGAAAATTGCTATCAAAACTAGACGACCTCCTAACAAAAGGTCTAGGCCTACCACTAGCAAGTTGATACACACCTAAATTTTCAAGTCTATAATTTTCATCACATTTTCTTCCTCCCATTTTGTTCAAATTCTTAATCAACAATTTCAGGATTAGCAAGCACAGTTTCACGATTTTCCACAATTTCAGTTTGCATACATGGTTTCACATCAAGAGAATTCAACACATAGGGTTGCTCCACCATAATTGGAACCGGGGGAGGGGGTGCAACAATAGCATTAAAAGGTTGAGCATGCAACAAGTAAATAAATTCAGTTTCGTCAAACACTACATCCCTACACATGACAAGTCTCTCGTCATTCTCATCTCTCAACCACAATCTATACTCTCTCACCCTCTCCGAGTACCCTAAGAAAACACAACGAATCGACCGAGGTTCAAGTTTGTTATTCTTTTCGATGAATGTAAGCAACACAACCGAAAACATGCAAGTTTGAAAAATCAATTTCACAACCGAAAAACACAACTTTAGAACATCTATTACCAAGCGGGATAGAAGGGGACCTATTGTGCACATAGGCGGCGGAAACAACCGCCTTTCCCCAAAAACCTATGGGAAGACCCGACGAAGCAAGCATGATCCTCATATGTTCTAATAGAGTTCTATTCATACGCTCAGCCAAATTGCAAGGGAAAGATTTTTCATGATCAATCTCACTCTCAACGCAAAATCTCTCGAACTCACCGTTACAGAACTCTAACCCCTTATCCGTCCTAAGTTCCTTGATTTTCTTATAGGTTTGATTTTCGATCAAAAGTTTCCATGTTTTAAATTTTCCAAAAACATCACTTTTATCTTGCATAGGAAAAATCCAGACTTTCCTTGAAAAGTCATCAATAATAGATACCCAATATCTATTCCCACCATGCGAGGGCTCACACATAGGACCCCATACATCCGCATAGATTAATTCAAGATGATTTTTAAAGAGAATTTTTTCAGAGGGGGAGGCGAAAAACTAACCCTTTGATATTCACAAATTACAGAAGTATCACATAAAGGCACACAAGAAATCACATCATCAACAAAAGATTCATTTTTGTGAAAAAATTCTAAGCCTTTACTACTTAGATGTCTAAGTCTTTTATGCAACAAATCATAATTTTCATTCTTAAAAACATTTGTTTGATTTTCAGTAAAAGACATCGGGACAGCATTGCAAACATACAAACTCTTTTGTTTTCCAGCTTTGAAAATCATCAAATTGCCCTTAGTAATTTTCATCATACCCTTACCCCATCTACCCTCTAACCCATCATCTTCAAGAGCAGCACAAGACATCAAATTATTGTACAAATCAAACACATGTCTCACATTCTTCAAAGTAAAAACATTTCCCAAATCAAATTTCAAGCAAATATCACCGATTCCAACAATAGGACAAATTTTCTCATTGACCACAGAAACAAAACCAGTTTCTAATTCTTTGTAAGAGCAAAAAATGTTTTTAAAAGGTGACATGTGATAGGAGCAACCAGAATCAACTAACCATTCATTTTCGCAAGAAAACATGGAATGCACAGAATTCAATGCATCATTGCATAATTCTATTACCACAAAAACATCAGCACCATTCTCACAACAAGAAGCCACATTACAGTCGTTTTGTTGTTTTTGTTATTGACTTTGATTCATGTTTTTCTTTTTAGGATTAGGGCAATCTTTCCTAAAGTGTCTCATTTCTCCACAGTTGTAACATTTTTGACCTTTAGTTCTCCATTCAGACCTACTTTGCTTCTATTTCTTCAATTTCTATAATTTTGATTTATGCCTCTGTTCTGATTTTGATTGTTTTCCCTTTCATTGTTTCTTTCGCCATTAAAGGGAGACGGGTTGCACAAGGAGTTGGGCCAAGACAATAGTGGGCTTAGGGAGATTTAAAAGAAAGGCTGCCACAATAACTAATTTGGGCCTCCATAATTTCTAACAGGATGTTTGACCTTGATTTGAAACAAATTGGATGACAGAAAATGATTATCTATTTGATTCTAAGAGATTGAAACTAAAGTTAAGTTGAGTTGTATAAAGTCTACTCCCGATATTATGTTTGAGTATATTTCCTGTAAAATCGTTTTATGGATCTTAATTCGTAAAACGGAGCTCTACTATTTTATAGCTCAACCCACCAACACAAATGAGTCAGGTAAAGAAGATCTGTCTTACAAAAAATACCCATAAAACCGTCTTATCGAAATTTTTACCATTATATTTTGGTCAAATGGGAGGAGCAAAGGTAGTTAGAGGACAATGCATGTTCAATCTTCTGTTACGTGTATGATTGCAGGTTTGCGTGTTAATTAACCAATTCAGCTAAAATTTTAAAATGTTAGATATATAACCAATAAGTTTAAAACAATAGAACCAACTATTTGTAAAAATAAGGCTTAAATGATAATTTGGTCACCCTACTTTCACATTTTTTTCGTTAAGCTCACTGTATTTTTTTTTTCTCACTTTAATCACTGTACTTGGCATTTGTTTCATGCTCATCACTCCATCTAATCTTTTGGATGAAAAATTTACAATCATTTAAAAAACCCAAAAATACCCCTACATATATCACATGGTAGTCACGTTCATTACCACACCCATACCTCAAACTTCATCTTCAACCTTGAGATGTGCTCCTCCCTCCCCCCACCAACACCCAATAATCCACCACCAATGAACTTCACGAGTAACCAACACCAAAGTTTAATTTGGGCATCAGTCAAATCCCAAAACAAATTTTCGAAATTTCAAATATACAATGAAGCCACATCGAAGAAAACAGAATGAGCAATCTACAAATTCTTCATTAATTTTAATCAAAAATTTCAATTACACTAATTTATACATCACTACTCACTAACAAGGGCAAAAACGAAAACCCAAAATTGAAACCTTAAAACCCCAATTAACCTCTCCATCATCGGCGAACACATCTAAGATCATCTCCAACAAGCACTTCAAATCTTCAAATTTGAAGTGTTTGTCCACTATTCACAACTCCAACAAGCCCTTCATCTCTGCTTCAAATTTGAAGTGTTCCTCCCAGTCCTTCAAATTTGGAGTGTGACTATTCACAACTTCATCTTCCCTCTCCTATTTTTTTTTTGTTTAAGTAGTTACTTTGTATTTTATGTTTTTATTATTATTGTTAGTTTAGTTGTTTAGTTTAAATACTACTTTGATGTTTTTGGTTTAAATAACACAAAAAATTAATTCAATTTTTTTATTGTAAGTTATTATATATATATATATATATATATATATATATATATATATATTAAAATTGTTTATAATAAAATTTATAAATATTAAACATTAATAAAAAAACGAAAATTACATTACATATGTCTATTTAGTTGTTTATAATATTAAAATTATTTATAATAAATTTTATAAAATTATTTTCATATGTCTATTTATGTTTGATTTTAGTTGTATTTTCATATATCTATTTAGTTATTTATTTCAGTTATTTTAATGTTTGTATTTTAGTTCTTATTTATGTCTTGCAATTAATTATTAATTTTAATATGTTTGTATTTTAGTCTCAATTAAATTCATGTATTTAATTATTATTTTTAATGCATAATATTTAATTTAATTTAATATTAAATCTATAAATAATATATTTGTTTTGCTAAAATACATTAATACAAATTAAATGAAATAAAACATATACTTGGAATATAAATTAAATGAAATAATAAAGAATATACTTGGAATATTCCTTTTAGAGTAAACTTTGAAGTAGAACTGTTGGAGATGATGGAAGAAATTTGGTGCAGAAATTACACCAATTTGAAGATTTGGTGCAGTTTTAACTTCAAACTGTTGGAGATGGTCTAAGATCAACAAACTCTAAACCCCATCGTTTTTAAAATTCTCTAAGCTTTTAGAAGTCAAATCTCTTAAAGAGAGATGAAAGATCACAAATGGAACTAATTTACTTACCCATTTTTTTTCTCTAATTTGTGGAGCAAAAATGGAAGTGGGTGTGAAGGGTTTGGGACGGATTTAGGAGCGACAAATGTGGTGGGGGTGTTTTCGGTTCGGGAAGGATGGTGGAGAGGAGGTGGATGCGAGAACGGGCCTTAGAGATGGACTCCCACCAGGAATGTAAACCGAAGACTAAAAGAATGAGAAAGGAGAGAGGAGGAAGACCGAAGATGGGAAGAAACAAAAGAGTAAAGGCTGGTCCTGTGGTTCGTGGAGGCGTGCCGCGTTCGTGGATGAGCTAAGGAGATCGGTGGTGATGGAAGTTGAAGGAGCTGGATTGCTTCTGCCGTTGTCTGCTAAAGTGGCAAAGGCTGGGATGAGAGGGAGATAGGGAGAGGATTGAAACCGGGAATGAGAATGGCCAAGTTGATTATTATTATTATTAAATAAATATTTTTTAAGCCATGTGGTGGCACTTGCCCCCAAATTAAATATTGAGTTATGCTTAAATAAATGAAAATATAAATTAAAGAAAAGAGATTTAAGATGGGTTATGCTTTACAAAATTAATGAAAATATAAATTAAATATTGGTAAATTGATCTTTTAGTTTGATCTCTTAACTATCAACATTTTAAACTGAAAACTTTTAACATTAGTGAGGGTATTTTGGTCATTTTAAACATTTTCGTCCATCTAACTAACGAAAATGATCCCCAGTGACCTTATTGACTTGATTGACCAAGTACAGTAATTAAAGTGAGAAAAAAATAGTATAGTGAGCTTAACAAGAAAAATATAAAAGTAGAGTGACCAAATTGCTATTTAAGCCTAAAAATAATGACAGTGAACTTGACATGACTCACCGTGTGTTAATGGGTTGAACTGTGAAAGAGTGAGACTCCATTTTACAAATTATGATATGTTATACGGTGTCTACTCTTTATGTAAGCATGAGAGAAATGAAAAATATTAAATGTAGTCAACTTTTAGTATGGCAACATTATTATCAATTTATTATTATTTTGACTCAATATTTTCACCAATTAATGCAATATAAATTAGGAAAAATTGCGGGCCAGTCCACTTTTTGAAATTTTTAATTGTTACAGTACTTTTTTTTTTCAATCGGAAAAAGTCATTTTTGGTGGCAAAATGGCTACGATACCCTTAATAAATCATATATACGCTACGGAGGTTATTGTTTTTGCACTGCGTTACAATTAAACTAGCCAATTAAACTACTGAACCGCTGTACAAAAATTAATACAATGAAACTTATGAATCGCGGTTCAAAAATAAATTAACCGTAGTACAAATATTAATACAACGAAATTTATGAATTGTGGTGCAAAAATAGAATAAGAAATTAAACTTTGAATCGTGGTGCAAAATTAATATAATGAAATTTATGAATCGTTGTGCAAAAATAGACTAGAAGATTAAAATTTGAACCGTTGTGTAAAAATAATGCAATGAAATTTATGAATCGCGGTGCAAAAATAGACTAGGAAATTAAACTTCGAACCGAGGTGCACAAATATTATCTAATTCATTTTTGCACCGCAATATAATAGCATAAAAACCCAGTTTACGTCCTCCACGTTCTTCTTTAATCTCCTTCATCGTAAGCCTTCTTCTTCCTCATACTCTCTGCGTTCGTTCCAACTGAAAAATCCTTCAATCCAGCACAGATCCATTATACTTTTGTATTTCATAAATCAAATTTCGTTACACACAATCACGATTTTCGAATCTAACGTGTACTATTAGAATTATTGAAAAAGACAATAACATTTTAAAATATTATTTAGAAAAAGTGGTCCTTTTACGATTAAAAAAGAGAACGATAAATTTTTAAGATTAAAAACTTAAAAAAAGGAATCGGTCAGAATTTTGCCCAATATATTAATAAGAAAAGTTGCACTATTTCGGATTTGGGCCACAACTAAAGACAAAATGAAACATGATAATTAATTAAGTGTCCACCAAGAAAAGTTCATTAAATTGCCTCTGGTTGGAACCCACCAACTCCATCATCACTCTATGAACAAATGACAAGAAGAGGAAGGTTGGCTTCCATCTTTGTATTTACTCTTTTTTTTAATGAAGATATGTTTGGTCATTGGTGGGTGACATAATGAACTAATCAACATTTAACACGTATTATAGACAAATTAATATTAATATTCTTTATGACAAGCATGGTATGCATATAACCAAAAGCAAAGAACAAATATTTATTTTTCATTCTTTATTCACAGACTAAATACTTGATTAGTGCTGAAATTTGTCTCGGTGTGTCTTTCATATGTTTCAATCATTGCAATTGACCTCTTTTATGACAAATATGGACATTAACTTTTTTATTATTATTAAACACAAACTACATGTAATTATTGCCTTAATTAATGCGGTCAATTATAGGGTGTAGGACTGGTTTGGCAAAAGGTGGTTTGGCAGCAGTCAAAAAAAAAATTTTTTGAATTATGTTTGGCAGCAGTCCGAACCAAAATTTTTTTTTGGGTTTAGGACTGTTTTCTTGGTTTGGAGACCAGAAGGGCAGTAAAACAGGGTCATTTTATGTTCATATATTCTGTATTTTGTCCAAAATAATGATTTTTTGGTAGGACAAAGACAGGAGAGAAGGAGAAAGAAGAAAGTTTACGACGAAAGAGATGAAAAAAGAAGATGGTTCATTATCATTTTATATTACGGTGCAAAAATAGATTAATAGTAATATTTTATGTATAGCTGTTCAAAAATTAATTTATCGCGGTACATAAAAGTTGATAATGCGGTGCAACTTGGATTATGTATATGTCGATGTTCAAAAATTAAATCATCACAATACATAAAAGTTAGTATCGAGGTACAATTAGAATAGACAATTACACTATTGAACCGCAGTGTTAAATTAATGAAATAAAATTTGATGAATCGCTGTGCAATAGGCTAGACAACTAAACTATTGAACCGCGATGCAAAAATTAATACAATAAAATTGATGAACTGCGGTTCAATAGTCAATGCACCATGATTCATTTATGTAACGTGCCTCGTGCTTATTAAGGGTATCGTTGTTTTTTTGCTTCCAAAAGTATCTTTTTTCAATTGAAATAAAAACATGGTACTGAAACTGATTAACTTTAAAAAGTGGATTGACCCGTAATTTTTCTTATTATTTATGGTAATTTATCCAAGGCCACGTAATGGATGGGCCGCCAATTTATCCAAGGCCACATAAGAATAAAAAAAATTATATAGTTCATAAATTTTTTATCTATAAATTTAAGGTTAAAATATGAAAAAGCAGTCCAAAGTAACCACTCAATCTCATAATGATCCACAATGTTAAAATTTTATCAAGTTCATACCTGATGTATCAATTTGTCCCAGTTTGCAACCTAGCCAAGACGGCTGTTAAAAAGATAACGAAAAGTTACATTTTAAACTTTATAACGATAAAAATTATATGGCAGAAAAAATAATAATTTAGTAGATCGAACTAATATATATATATATATATACAAATAATACAATTTACATTTAAAAAATTACGGCAAAAAAAATTATACATATACATTAATAAATTAATATTATGAAATTTATAATTTCTAACCCTAACCCTTAGTATAAATAGTAAACTTAATTTTTTTTGTGCGCTTAATAACACTAATAATAATATTAAACTTTATATATATATGTGTGTGTGTGTGTGTGTGTGTGTGTGTTAATTAACATATATATGAGTTTTACATGTGTCCTTATTATTAATGTTCTAAAAATTGTTAGGTGGGCGCTAGACGCCAGATCATTGCCTAGCGCCTAGGCGAGGTCAAGGCGGGGCCTAGAATTTGGACAATATTAATTACCTTGTTTTGAATATTTTTCTTACTATAACATAATTAACAATCATTAAAATTTCAAATTTATTAATAGCAAATATCAAAAAATTATTTTAAAATAATGATTACAATATACGGTTAAATTTTAAAAGTAAAACCAATAATTTAATATCATTCCACTGTTCAAAAGAACAAAAAAATAATTAATAGTTGAATAGTACTTCATAGGTTCATTAACAAATTACAAATTTACAATACATAATTCAATAATTTTGAATTGATATTTATTTAAAAAATTAATTAAAAATCCAAAATGACATTATTTTGGGCAAAAACATTTTAAAATAAATAAAATCAGCAGTTGGACACCTAGATCGCTGGACAACGCTTAGAGTGCCTGAGAACTAATTGACCTATATATATAAAGTTTAATATTAGTGTTATTAAGTGCACCAAAAAAAAAATAAGTTTACTATTTATACTAAGAGTTATGGTTAGAAATTATAAATTTCATAATATTAATTTATCAATATATATGTATAATCTTTTTCTACCAGAATTTTTTTAATGTAATTTATATTATTTGTATATATTTGTCCGATCTTCTAAATTATTTTTTTTCTGTCGTATAATTTCTACCATTATAAAGTTTAAAAGGTAAATTTTCGTTATCTTTCTAACGGCCATCACAACTAGGCAAACGGATACATCATGCATGAACTTGGGAAAATTTGAACATCAAGGAACATTATGAGATTGAGTGATTACTTTAGGGTATTTTTCATATTTTAATCTAAATTTAATATAAAAATATTGAGCATGTATCTTATAAGACGGTATTACATATCTTAATTAGTAAGAATGAACATTACTATCTCAAAACTCAATCCAATAATACACATTGATTGAATAAAGATGATCGATCTTACAAAAAATATCCGTAACCAAGTTGTTGCAAATATATTTGGTTGAAATATAATGGGTGCATTTTTCTTTTGGGTTTTCTTTTTTCTTTATCACATAACTTTCATAGCAAACAGTGAGAAACCAACGCGGGTACCTCTATTGTTGCTCTTGCGCTGCTAGAAAATGTGGCTTCAAAATAAATTATAAAATGTGGGTCCATTACTAATTGCTTTGATCGAGTTTTACATTAAGGCAAGTAGATTAGTGATTTCTATGCCTATGTGAAGGGTGGAAACCTTGCTATGATAATCACCTTATTTGAGGTCACAAGTAACAGAATAAACAGCACAAACATATATTTATAAATCTTTTAAGACATACACTAAACAAACTACTCATTCATAGGAGCCCGAGTTAAACAATACAGCAGTAACCTTGGTGCCTTCTTTTCGTTCCTGCAGGCTGAGAAAGTTGAGACTTGAGAGAGAGTATGAGAGAACCTAATGTAACAAGCTCCCTGCACCAAGTTCCAACTGTACAAACAACAAGTTTTGCTCCTTCACCTTTTCTTTGACTCATCATCCTCTTACAGCATTCCCATATTCCATTAATATCTACAATGGCAAGCAAATCTGCAAATTCAACAGTCACAAACAAATTGAATTGAAGCACAGCTCTTAAGATACAAAAAGTTTCAATACAAGTCATCTTTTAGGCAATTGGTGAACCAGATCACATGTTTAACAGATGCAAATGCATATGTTTCAATAGACACACACACACATATACATATAATTCAAGGGAAAATATTAAAAAGATGAGTTCAACATGGTGGCCAATAGTTCAAAGTAAATGATATATATAACACAGACCAATAGTTGCTGTAGATATAGATTTGTGATAAGTAGAACCCAGAATCAGAGTGACCATCCAAAACAAGAATTAAATTAAGAACTGAAGGGTAAAAATTGCCAAAGCTCAATGAACTCCAGACTACCACTATATCAAGAGATTCGAGACTAGTAACCAGTGCAAGTGCAATCGAACCTCAAATAATTACTTTTTAAAAAAATGATGAGTAATCGAACCTCGAATAATTACTAGAGTATGCAATCAGTTGATGCACTAATAAAAAGTACTCGTACTATTATTTTTTCAGGAATCAACTTTGTTTAATAAATAATTTTTGAAAATAATGAGGTAGTATTAATTATTGGAGGGAAAAAAATAGACCAGTCATGCAAATGAATTTTACCTATACACAAATTGGTTAACATTTGTTATTTGTATACATGTATGTATGCATGTAACCTAGATAACCTAGTTTTCGGTAGTAAGAATAAATTTTAATAGACGACACTCTAAGTAATTGATGTTTTTCAATTCTAACCTAGTTATTAATAATAGCTAGGGGCATGAATATCGCAATTTGTGACCAAGTAAAGAAGGCAAGCTCACCCTAGCAATCAGCTATGTCAAGAAACGCCGTTTCAACTTTCATCATCCTCAGCTTCAGATGCATTCTCCAAATCACTATGAACCTTCACCTCCACTTCCATCTCTACAGGAACTGGACGTGTAAATGAAGTACCTGCACATAAACAAAGTGTGTCAAAAGTCTGCGAACTGCAAGACTCCAAGTGTATGCACTCTACTATATGCAGACTAGAATAGTAGAATGATAAAGAACAAGGTTTACCTGTAGTCTTCAAGTTATCGCAATTTTTTTTTACATAAATCATGCAGCCAAATACATGTTTTTTGGTCATACTACTGCCCCAATGACTAAATTTGCTATAACAACTGAGGTTTCGGAACATTCATTGAAGACCAAAGCGCTATAGTAGTAGAAGATTATTAAGATACTATTTCATTCCAACATATCTACACTCAACTCGAGATGATGGACTAGTTGCTTTAAGCCAATAATACATACCGCGGATGGTATTACAATTACCTGATCCAGCTTGGAGCCTATTCCAGTCTTTCAGCAGAAACTTAGACAACACTGACCAAGAGACATCCCAATATGGTGCATTGATGTTTACAAAAAAGAGAGGGATCCAGGATTTTGGTCCTTTTTTTGAGTATGGATTGCCTTTTTTGGAGCAACTTTTATGTCGATATTTTATCATAAATTTCTTTAGTAGTAGAGAATAAAAGTACAAATTTTGAAAACTATAATAAAAATACTAAAGATCATGTCTTTTATAGTTTTTTTTTTACAAAAACAAATAAATCATCGTCAAATTTTCAACTGAAAAAATCTGTATGACTAGAGAAAAGTCAAACAGTATCTCTTCTTTAAGAATGGAAAAGGATTATTGCCCCCTCTGTTAGAGCTGTCAAATTGGGCTAAAGCCCACGGGCATTCCTGCCCCACCACCTAAAAGGGGCGGATTGGGCCAATGAAATGGAGGACCATTTGGGAACGGGCCTCGCGTGCTGGGACGGGGACGGGCTACCCGTCACTTGATTAGTATTTATTATTCAATATATAATCCTCTTATCAAACCCTTGTCCCTCTTTCATATTTTTATTCAATCTTCACAAACATACTTCACTCTTCTTCACATCACAGCCGTCATCTCCCCCCCTCTATCTCTCTTCACACCTTGAATCTGTGGTAATCGGCTCGCCCAAGACCCCTCTCTCTTCACAGTGTTTTGCTCTCAGGCTCTCAGCCTCTCCCCATCGTCACTCTCATCGTCTCACTCCATCCGTCGTCTCCCATCAACAATCAACAGCGACTTCGTGCTCACCACGTCTTTCAATTCAGCGTCGGTCTGACATCATCCCTCTCAGAAAATAATCGTCGCTCTCTCTTTCTTTCTTCAAATTTTTGTTTTGGGAAATTTGGTTTAAGAAAATGATTCCTCTGTTCAAATATTTGATAAAATGAAAGTCATAATTAAGTTGACTCTTTGTTGGTTAAGAACAGGAGGTAAATCGATGATGGCGAGATATCGTTTCAGTCGTCATTTCTCCAAATTGACAATTCGATTGTTGCTCGTCCACATTCTCTAGTACTTCTTTCTCTCTCTTTGTCTCTCTCTCTCTCTCTATATATATATGTATATATTGTATTTTTAAGTTTTTATTTGTATTTCCAGTAATTTTTTTGATTTATACAATATTTTGTTTTCAAATCAGTGATAGATATCTTAAATTCAGATTTCTCACTCTTTCTTTGTCTATATACTTCTTAAATTGGTAGCAACCACTCGTGATTTGATGATTTCAGATCTATACAAAAAAAAATCAAATCAGTAGAGAATATTGATGGAGATTGAAGACTAAAGAGACCGAATGGTGATTGGTGGATAAAATTTTAAACTTGTAATTCGTAATGATTATGTATTTTCTTATTTAGTATTTGAATTTAATGGATTTTAGATTTGTAATGTTCTGTATTAAGATGCGATGATTTGATTTATGGTATTTATTATTAGTTTATATTATTAAATGGTGCAATGGAAAAAAAAAATAATTTTTTGCGGGCTTGCCTTCGAGCCTACGCAGGGTGGTGGGCCAAGGGTTTTAGGGACCGTCAGGTTCGCACGCTTTCCCGCCCCGCCCTGTCTTATAGCACGCTTTCTAGGCCCGCGGGCAAACCCACCCCGCAAGCCCGTTTTGACATGTCTACACTCCATCCCAAAATTATTGTAGACCCGGCATCGGCACACATATTAAGGAAAAACAATTGACTTAATTATTTATATTGGTATAATGTGTAGTTTCCTTTAATGTCCATGTGCATGTGGCTCATAATAAAGTAAGAAGAAAAGGTAAGAGTAAAATGGTAAAAGTGTTGTCCTAAAAAGAAAAGCTACAAACAAGAAAATTTTATTAGGACGCACGAAAAAGAAAATCAGGATTGCATGACAGTAATTTTGGGACGAAAAGAGTACTACATAAAAATGTTCAATGATACAATAGAAATAACTACAAAGAGTATTCACGGCCTCAAATTACGGATTGAATAGTGTTTCATTTTCTTTTATAAGTAAGAGTAGTATTAATACCAAACAAGTGACGCAGCCTATGTACACCGGAAGTATACAACCAAAAACCTAGCTAATCAAAAATCTATCCAAAAAATTTACAAAAGAGCTGTCGGAACCCGGATCTGACTCATTGCACCAAAGTCTGGATGATCTGCGCCTTAAGCTTATCCACGCTAAGCTCCTCATTCTTGAAGACTATGCGGTTCCTCTCCCCCCACAGAATCCAGCAAACTGCCAAAGGAGTAGAGTCCCATATTCTGCTCCTCCTCCTTCTCTTGTCTAGAGACCAGCCCAGAAGAAGATCTTTAATCGATCTAGGCATAACCCAAGATAGGCAAAACAGATTCAGAATGTAATCCCAGATTTCCTTCGCTGCAAGCAGTGAATGAATATGTGATTTATACTTTCTCCGTCTTCTTTACACAAGTAACACCAGTTAACATAGATCTTTTTTCTAGCCCTTAGGTTATCCCCCATAAGGGATGGCTTCATTGGCGATTTCCCACAAAAAAATGCCACTCCAGTTGTAGCCTTAGGTTTCCACATGGATTTCCATGGAAATAAATTCTCATCTTCCGTCAAACTATGGTAAAATGACTTGACTGAGAGCACGTCATTCACTGCCCCTTCCCAAACCACTTTGTCCTCCCTACCTCCTAAACCCTCCTCGGAATACAGCAATGCAAAAAACTGCCCCAGCACATTCAACTACCAATCTTGGAAATTTCTACGAAACAAGGGATTCCACACCATGCTACCCTATGCCAACTGAAGGACTGAACTCACGTACTCGTTTTTATTTTCAGCAATATTGAAGAGTCGGGGAACATACTCCACAGCTCCCTATCACAACACCACTTATCCCTCCAAATTCTAACTGCAGATCCAGAACCAATTGCTAAAAGTGATAAAACGCTTAAAAGGCTCCCACCTCTTCATGATACCCTTCCACACTCCCATGTTGTAAGACGAATGAACCTCCTTGGGGAACCATAGGTGATCACTTTCCTCATACTTACCCACCACCACCCTCCTCCCACAACGCCTCCTTATCTGTCAGAAACTTCCAAAGCCACTTCCCCAAAAGGACGACATTGAGCCTTTTCACCCCTAAGCCTCCTCCTTTCAAGGTGCGACACACGGTATTCCAATTAACCAGATGATACTTCTGTTTGTGTGCAGGCCCGTCCCATAGAAAGTCCCTTTCTCATTTTTCGAACCTATTGTCCACGGCAACCGAAAGAGAAAGATCGACATGAAGTACGTGGGTAAATTTGACAAAGTGCTCTTAATTAACGTAAGCTTACCCCCTTTTAGATAACAATTGTTTCTTTTCTTTTTTTTTCTTTTTTTGATAAGTAAGGAATTGTTTCTTCCTGCTAATCGCCTTTCAAATTTTTAAACATTAACCTTCAAATAAGAAAGAAGAAGTCATTTATACAAAAGACAAGAGACCTTATCCTCCCAATATTGTACTAAATCACAAGCTATGTTGGACGAACACAGATATGCACATACCGATACGCGGACACAAGATACGGGGATACGGGATTTTAGAATAATATAGGATATGGGTATGGGGGTAATATGCACATATTAAAAATATAAGGGCCCAAACGTAAATAAAAAATATAAGGACCAAAATGTAAATTATATTATAGAACCACACTAAATAAACAAACAGTCGAAGACGAGGGCGTGTCGACTAGGTTGCAAATCAAAGCTGCCAATCTCCGGTGAAGAAAACTCGAACTTGCCAAGTCTCCGACGAAGGAAAACTAAGTCTTTTGATTCGGAAAACCAAGTCGCAAATTGAAGCCCTAGCTAGTTGAAAGAAAGCCAAGTCGCACAACGAAGCCCTAGCTAGTCGCGTTCCCCACTCTGTCGATTTGGAAGGTATGATTCATTTTAGATTGCCATCATATCGAACACTCGTACCCGTGTCTCATGTCCAAAGTTTGAAAATTTGCAAATTCGACCCATGTACGTATTTGTTGTATCCCACTCGTATCCGTGTCAGATACGTGTCCAACACCCGGTACACTTCTCCTTAGGCGTGTCCGTGCATCTTAGATCACAAGTAACCTCACAAACTTTATAATTACACTTGAACCACAAACACAAAAAATTACTAGTTTATATTGGAAACCGTAAATCACACCTTTTTAGTCCAAATTTTGGATATAAGTGATTATTGCCCTATGAGTGGCCACAAAAGTAAAAATGCTCATTCCTAACTTGCATTGTTGCTAAAATTGAGGGTTAATGCTAGAATAGAATGATATGTGAACATAAATTTAAAATAGGACAACCTAGTTTGGTTTGTTTAAGTATAATTCTAATGTACACCGTACAAAGGACGCGTCACCGGTTTTAACGCTTTCGTATATGTACCTCGCTTATCAAAAAAATTAAGAACAACCTAAATGGGACAACAAAAAATCGAGAAAAGAAACTCCCCATTCTGCCACTTAGATTTTCTTAAAAGATAGGTTGAGCCGACAACACTTTTCTTCATGTTTCCAAAAATGTTTTGTTCCTGTTAAAATGGGGCTCATTATGATAATTTTGGTGGTATGGCGTTTCTGAGTTTTGTGCACATGCTACATGGTCATCTTTGGATTGCATTGGCACGCACACTAGTTCTTAATCTCAGGCTTCACTTGATGCCATCTATGTGCTTGTGGCCTATCTTCTGCGCCAGTACAGTGAAGATTGGGAGAATGATGCAAAATCAACTAGTCCAATGGAGTTCAAATGTGCCCATCCCCAAAAGATAAGTACACTTCCTTGCTAGTTTGTCTCAAATGGAGAGGTTCAATTCCCATTTGGAAAAAAAATTGTTTAGCAAATTGATATCAATACCTTGTGTGTTTAGGGATAAAAACTAAAGAAGTTAAATCTGTTGCCACAAATAACATGGGTCTTTTAGAGAGTTAAGGGATTGTCAGCTATCTCTCAATTTGAGTACCTTCTCTTTTGACACGAAGGAGTACACATTACTTGGGAGAAACAAAACATTAAGAGATGCCACAAGGTATAATTGATATTAGCCAAGGGTATCAGCCTTTATAAGAAAAATGCAGAAATATGCAGTGGTACAAATATCCAAAATATTGAAATCAAAGGATAGAATAATATGCATATGGAGGCACCCTATCAAGTCTAGATTAATAACATTACATATCTAAAAAGACTGAAATGGAGTTCGAAAAGAAGATTTCATATCATAGGATTGACATTGAACACATGCTGGATTATCTATGTTTAGAGAAAAAGATAAGGACTTAAAGAAGCAATCTCAGTTCCAAGACTGAAGTGCTTCTCCGATCATATGCATGACAATAACCATAAAGAATGAAAGCAAACTCCTAAACCTTAATTATTTCTCTGCCACCAACGCCATTTTCCCACAACACTCAATCATTGAGAGAATGAACTCCCAAAATCCACAAATACACACGTGCACAAAAAGCAACGAAAGAGATGATTCACCAATTCCTCACAGCCCCTCTCCCACCAACCCCTTCATCCCCAACCCCACGGACCACCCCAATTGAGATGCAACAAAAACTGAATGTAATCTATTCATTGCTTTCAACTGTTCTTGTAACGATGACTATTAGTCCCACGATAGTTTACTCTCTTCGGAGGACTGCTTTACCAAAAACTGAGGAGGGCTGTTTCCTCCCCTCCACTTCAAATACATGGGTCAAGTTTGATGCAACACAACAAGATTAAGACTCTGCTTATTGCTTTTATCTTTTATTTAAATTGTTTTCCTTATTCTAGTAGGTTTATTATTAAGTTCCCTAGTCCTATTATTGTAAGGTTTCCTAAATTCTACTTAGTTTCCTGTTAGGAGAAGTTAGTCTATTTAAGCCTTTGGTTTTAAGTTTGTAAACACAACTCAATTACAATTTTATTATTCTCGGATTTATTACAATTCAACTTGTTTTCCCTAAAAACTAGGGTCTGTTCTTGTTTGGTTTTGAACAAGACTTCTGCTGGACCAAAAGTGGTATCAGAGCAAGGATTCTAACCTGGTTTGATGGCCAACAACGGTATTAGTGGAAAGCAAGTCGCCGGTGACGAACAACGACTTGAGCGAGTAGAGCAACAACTCGATGGTGTTGAAGAATCACTTTGGAACATCTCGCAGATGCTCGCTGCGTTGACAACCAAAGCGACGACTTGACAACAAAGGGGTGGAGGACGAATGGCCAACAACGTCACCGAAGTAGAACTCGGCGACCAGCAGAACCCTAAAGTTAATGATCGAATAGATATAAACGCTGCAAACAGGGCTACGAATCGACCACCACAGAACCTTGAACGAAGAAATCTGGGCATGGGTATGGGTGAACTGCCAGATGAACTCCAACCTAGGGCTCCAATTAACGTTGACGATGGTTTCCCACGTGCTCGCCAACCACAGCGTGGAAATAATCCTCTGTACTTCCAGCGTGAGAGGGACTCCTCGTCAGATGAAGAAGGCGTCTTACAGGTTGACCATCGAGCTAACAACAGGGGGTTTAATAACCGTGACTACAGGGACCAATAACTATGGTTTTAACCATGATTTCAAAATGAAGATGGACCTACCAAATTTTGACGGACGTTTACATGTGGAGGACTTCCTTGACTGGGTTCATAACGTCGAGAATTTCTTCGATTATTTGGATATTGGGGAAGACCAACGAGTAAAACTAGTTGCGTACAAATTGAAAGGGGGAGCTTCTGCTTGGTGGGAACAACTTCAGAATAATCGGTACAGGCGAGGGAAGCAATGTGATCGCATTTGGGCAAAGATGAAAAAATTACTACAACAACGTTTTCTCCCTCTAGATTACAAACAATTCCTATATCAAAAGTACCAGAATTGAAAATAGTCAAATCGTACTGTGAGCAACTACACGAAAGAATTCTACCGACTATACGCTCGAGTTAATTTGCCAAAAGCGGAGAACCAATTGATTGCTCGGTATATTGGGGGTTTAAATTTAGTTATTCAAGACCGAGTAGCTCTTCAAGGGGTATGGCCTATGACGGATGGAGTCAACTTGGTGATGAAAGTAGAAAACAAAGTAAATCGATCCACTCCTTGACCATCAAATGATTTTCAAGGACCAGGACACTTCCTCAACACCTAAAGAGTCAACGGCTTCAATTGGTCGCGATACTAGCAACAACGATATTCAAGGCACTCCCAACTCAACACAGACCGAGGAGTAGGAGCAGCTCCAACTAATTTGGTGTGAAATCAACATCCACAGCAACCTATTAACCCTTACGCCCGACCAAACGTTGGCAAGTGTTTTCGATGCGACTAACCTGGACACCTCTCCAACACTTGTACCAAACCGAGACACGATCACCTTGCGGAGGACACTGCAAAGACCATCAGTCAATTGACGAAGATGACGTGTATCGGTGTATGACAATGCCGCGTTTGAAGAAGGGGATCAAGGAGAACCAAGCATTTATAGTCCAACGTCTCTTGCTAGCCCCAAAAAAACGAGGAATCTCAGCGACACAAGATATTTCAGACTCGCTGCACTATTCAAAATAAAGTATGCAATGTGATGAATTACCCGATGAATTACCACCTATGAGAAACATCCAACATCATATTGATTTAGTGCCCGGAGCTAGTTTACCCAATTTGCCACATTATCGTATAAGTCAGCCAAACATTCTGAATTGCAAAGGTAGGTTTCTGAGTTGTTAGGAAAGGGTTTAATTCGAGATAGCATGAGTACATGCGCAGTCCCAGTCCTACTTACTCTGAAAAAGATGGCACTTTAGAGGATGTGCATTGCCAGTCGTGCCATTAACAAAATCACTGTTAAATATCGATTCTCTATACCTCGATTTAATGATATGCTTGATAACTTAGAGGGAGCCATAGTATACACAAAGCATGATTTATGAAGTCGCTATCACCATATTCGCATTCGACCTGGCGATGAATGGTTAGTGATGCCGTTTGGGTTGTCTAACGCCCCAAGCACTTTTATGCGATTAATGAATCAAACTCTTCGACCGTTCATTGGGAAATTTGTGGTAGTCTACTTTGACGACATCCTCATCTATAGTCGCAGTGAAGAAGAGCACCTTCACCACCTCAAGCAGGTTTTATTCGCCCTACGTGCCAGCAAGCTGTACCTTTATCTCAAAAAATGAAACTTCATGACACCACAACTACAGTTTCTCAAGTTCATAATAGACAAGGATGGAATACAGGTGGATAAATCTAAAGTAGCAGCAATTAGAGAATGGCCGGTTCCAAAGACAGTACGTGAAGTTCAAAGTTTTCATGGGTTAGCTACTTTTTATCGGCGCTTTATTCGCAGATTCAGCACCATCATGGCACCTATTACAAATTGTTTGAAGAAGGGCCAGTTCAAATGGGAAAAACCTCAGGGTGACAGTTTCGAGAAGATCAAGGAAAAGCTATGTTCTGCCACAGTTCTAGCACTTCCCAGTTTTGAGAAAATATTTAAAGTTGCCTGTGATGCTTCGATTATGGGTATTGGAGCAGTGTTGTCCCACGAAGGCAGGACAGTAAAGTACTTCAGTGAGAAGATTGCCGAGTCTCGACGCAAGTGGACCACCTGATGCATGCACTATGGGTTACCTTTTTACAGAAATTTAATTATGTAATCAAGCATCGTTCAAGACACACCAACCGAGTGGTGGATGCCTTAAGCGAGCGAGCCACTTTGCTAGCAGCAATCAGCACCGAAATAGTTGGGTTTGAGTCTTTAAAGGAAACTTATACGGGTGATGAAGATTTCGGTAGTATATGGGACAAGTGTTGCAATGGCGAGTTTGTGGCAGATTTTCTAATTCATGATGGATTTTTGTTCTATGATACACAGCGGTTTTATTGGCCTCAACTGAAAAAGGATGTCAGGCAATTGTTCAGCGTTGCCCAATTTGTCAAAAGGCCAAGAGAAACGCCCAAAATACAAGCCTTTACACGCCATTACCCATTCCCGAGATGATTTGGCAGGATTTATCAATGGACTTAGTTCTTGGCCTTCCCATAACTCAGTGGGGTAATGATTCTGTAAAAAGGCCTCTGATGCATCATACGTGGCTCATTAATTCTTTCGCGAAGTGGTTCGTCTGCATGGGGTTCCTCGCTCCATAACTTTTGATAGGGATGTGAACTTTCTTAGTCATTTTTGGCGAAGTGTTCAGTGATAAACCAAAGCAATGGGATGCAGCCATGCCACAGATTGAATTTGCTTTCAATAGTATCCCTAATCGCTCTACGAAGAAAGCACCTTTTGAGGTCGTTTATACTAGTCCCCCGAAACAGACACTAGATTTGATCCGTTTACCCCATGTGCTGATATCAATGGTGATGCAGAAGAGTGAGTTTGCTGAACGTATCCAACGCATTCACAAAGAGGTGAGGCAGAATCTTGAGGATGTGAATTCTCGCTATAAGGCGGATGCGAACAAACACAGGCACGAGAAACCTTTCGAAGCTGGAGACTTGGTGACGGTGCATCTATGCAAGCATAGATTTCTTGTTGGCACGTATAGCAAGCTCAAGGACAAGAAGATGGGTACTCACCGCATCCTTCAAAAGATTGGGGATAATGCATACAAAGTTGATCTTCCCAGTCACATGAGCATTTCCAACACTTTCAACATTGCTGACATTTTCGAATATCACCCTCCCGATGAATTTACGTTGGGCCCAGCAAACTCGAGGACGAGTTTTTTTCAAGAGGAGGAGATTGATGCATCACAACAAGATTAAGACTTTGTTTATTGCTTTTATCTTTTATTTAAATTGCTTTCCTTATTCTAGTAGGTTTATTTTAAAGTTCCCTAGTCCTATTATTGTAAGGTTTCCTAAATCGTAGTTAGTTTCCTATTAGGAGAAGTTAGTCTTTTTAAGCCTTTGGTTTTAAGTTTCTAAACACAACTCAATTACAATTTTATTATTCTCGAATTTATTACAATTCAACTTGTTTTCCCTAAAACTAGGGTCTGTTCTTGTTTGGTTTTGGGCAAGACTTCCGCTGCACCAAAGTTTTAAATAGAAAAAGCCCAGCAAATTGCTAATAAAGGGCTAGATAAACATCCTTAGAGACTTGCACCTGCTCCAAGAACCCTTCTATGAAAGGAACTGAAACTACAATCAACACCAAACTACTTCCTTTTTTTTTAATTTGCCCGACATCCTAATAAGACATTCTTCCAGATTCTTACCCCTCCCCCCTTCTCTCTATTTCTCCTTCAAGTGGCTAGCATCCTTGGATTTCCAATCAACCCAAAGAGCACATTATTTTCCGAACACTACTTTATTATTGATGGGAGACCATCCACATCACTCCAAGCATCCAAAGTCATGTATCCAATAGAAAAATGGACCCGCCTAACCTCCCACTCTCATCCTTCAATTGACTGGACTTGCACATCTTCATCCCAGGTTCCTTGAATCTAAATGGTGCTCAAGACCTCAGCAACGCCAACAAAAAAATCCAGCTACAGCTCATTAGGTTTTCCCCCAACCACCGGAACAAGACAAGATGAGGACATCAAATGCCTACCACATCATTCACCTCGGTCTTGGAGTGAAAAGAAGCACCTAAAAAATCCCAAATTAATAAAGGGAGAAGTTAGCCGCAGCACCCACACACCATATGGACATGCTTCCACTCTGCAACTGAAATAAGATCACTCTCGCTCAAATTGATCTATGATTAAAAACTGCTGAACATGTATCTCCACAAGGCAACTCCATGTTAACATACACTAGAACCTAAAATTATTCCTAAAACCAAGTATTATGCTGCAACATGTTACTCGACAGATAGAGCACACTAGACTTTTTTTCTTGGGGGGAGGAATATTGAAATTGCTAATTTGGTTAGAGGAGTAAGTGTTATCATGTAGCAACTAAATGCTTTATCAAGAATGTGGAAAAGAGAGTAACTGTCATCCATTTCTAGCAAATGAGTATCCAATGGGAATCTGTTTGTCTCAATAAAATTCGGATTCCTTACCCATGATATCCTCAGCTTTCACCATCTAAGGCTACCTTCTCTCTCACACACATTAAAGCTAACCAAGCTCCTAACCGGCCTACCATCCTATAGTTTGGCAAACATGCTGCTCGCTGTTGAGCTAAAATGCGCACCCAATCTAATCACAATAATCAATAAAGAACAAGCTTTAAGGTTGCTAATTGCTCCATTCCAACCAAGAAAATTCTCCGAACAGTGGCGATACCCGCAGGCACTTTGTCCGCCTTTCATAATAAAACCCTAAATTATCATTTTTCACTATAAAATTAATTAAAAAATAAAGCACAAAACCGATTCATTATTGAATTACTCATGATATTCAATTATAATGTAACCTTTAAGAGTACCTTCAATAAAGAAAGCGGACGAAGGCCAACCTCTTACGGCGTTATACGAAACAGGATCATTTCCCGCAAACTTGCTAGGCATTTTTCTGAGGACTTCAATCAAGCCACGAGGTCGGCGGGGAGGGGGGACCCAGTATGACGCGCCGGGAACGAAAGGCAGCCAATCGGGAGCCGATCTATTGACGATAATACTGTGGATGACTTCCTCGAGCTTGCGAATACCCAAGACCTCCGTATCGCTTTCAGATTCCAGCTCCACCTCAATTAATTGGGCCTTTCCCGATTTATTTGAGCGGTGTCGTTGCGTCAGGATGCGATGTGATAAATACAACGGCGGCGATTTTCCGTGGATTAGGGTCCGGTACAAAGACGATGATGTTCGAATTACGGATTGGGAGAGGAGACGTGCCATTGATTCAGGAATGTCGAAAGATCAGAGAGCGAGAGATCGGTAGAAATGGATATGGATGGATAGTTGTACGAGGTGTATATATACGTATATGGTTGTTGACAGTTTACACTTTACCCCCACTAAACTTAGGTTTTTCTTTAATTCTTCTCATCCAACAATACATGCAGATAGTTCAATTCTTCTATATCATCTATTCATCTCATGTCACCCCTCAGTCTCGTTGCATCTTAATTCTACATTTGTTCTTATGAAAAGAAGACCAAATAAAATAATTATTAAGATGCAATAAGACATGAAGCTTGGGCTAGCTAAGTTGAATAGAGCCAAATGTACAAATGATGAAGCTTGGAATAATATTCAAGTTTATCTTGATTAGTCACGAAGGTATTTTTAATCAAAATTAATCTTTAAATGCTTCTTTTATTTTAATAAAATATAAAATGTTAACGAGCTTCTTGAGCTAAATTTAATAATAAATGAGCATGAAAACTCATTCAATCTTATTTAATTATCTCACAAGTTAAATCTCAAATGAGTTTTTATCGAAGTAAATACGAGTCAAGCTCAAATAGAATAACTAGGTCCTTTGTGTTTGAGGGGTAGAGTGTCATACTAATTAAATAGGATGAGTATTTTTAATTTTTAAAGGGAGAGTGAGTGTCTCGATTATCTCCATTTGAGCAATGGCATGGGCTAATCAGACCCCAAAACCTACTCTCTAACATCATTACTATCCACACCCCCACTCATTTTAACAAATTTCACACACTACTCTATCCACCACACCTTATCTACCCATATTACCCCCACCCACATCTTTCTAGAGTCTACCCCTTATCCTTTTCTCTCACGTATCTTCATTGGCATCTTCATCTTTCCTTCCTTCTCCAACCTCCATGGCCGCCGCCTCTCTCTCCATCTTCATACTTATCTTCCATTCCTTTTTGAAACCCTAATTCCTAATCACCCAACTCAAGAAAACAATCAAATGAGCTGCAAAATTGAGAGCAAACAATCAAATCAATCTTCATCATCATCTGCAAAATTGAACAAGCAATCAAATCTTCTCCCTTTGTTTTCATCGCAAGGTTCGTCCATATGTTTCGCCCCCTCATCTTCATCGTCATCACTTCAACGTGGCCAAACAGACGACCCTCTGTTCGAACCTAGTTATGTGCACGCTTTAGGTGGAGCTCGGCTGGGAGTGGCCGCATGCTTTGGGTGGAGTTCAGCTGAGAGCTACTGCACACTATGAGGTGTGTACAGCTATGGTATTGCGACTTGTTCATGGGGCTATATTGGCATTGCACCCAATGGCATTTTTGCAAAATAATAATAATAATAATTGTGGGGTGTAGAGAGAGTTTGGAGTGTGGTTAGCCCCGCCTTGAACAATTCTCAATCTCAATTTGAAATTCATCATTCTCTCTTGCCTTAAATCTAAGACTCTCACTCTTTCTCTCTCTCTAAAACTAAGCTGTAAATCTGGCGGATATTGCTGCTCCTACCGTCTTTGAGACATTGATGACCGTGCTTGCAAATAATACAAGGGAAAGAAAGAAAAGAAGATACACAAATTCCCATATTTTTGAAAAATGTACAATAGAGGCGTACAATGATACAATGTCCAATTCGTATGCAACAAAATAGCACTGACCTCGAAAGAGGTTCAAATTTAACTTACATTTTTTTTTGTTGAGAAACTTAAAGCTTAAGGCGTTTTTCAAAAGGCTGCTTTGTTGAAAAAAATCATTTTCTAGTTGTAAAAATGGATTATCTGCTTTGATAATACGACTTATTCAAACACTGGATTGAAAGAGATTATAATTTAAAAACGCATACCAAGTTGCCTCTTGACCCAATTCAAATTTCATTTTGTCTATGTACTAATACTTAGTTGTTGAATATAGGATTAAGTTAAGATATTATGAATTTTTCACCAAAGTTTAGACTTTTATAGAAAATATAGGACTTCTCGTCAAGAATGATGATTGCCTAATTAGTCCTCCGTTGTTTAGGCTATGGCAAAGGTTCAGAAGCAACCTATAATAGGAATTTACCCTTAACAGTAACAAAAATAGACTAAATAGTGCTACTTCTGTCACGGAAAATTGTGATTTACTATTGTTTAATTTGGATAGATAAATCATAATTCATAAATGGCACCCAAGTAGGAGTGAAGAGTGATCGATCGAGCAAAGTGTTTGTGATATAAAGATAAATATGCCCATTTTGGCTGTTGACAGGCAAAATGACAACAACTGATCGAACCAAGGAATCCACTTCTCTAACATCATAATAAATAATGGAGGATTTGAAACTCCCAAAGAATTAAAGAATGCAGTTAGATTGGAAAGGAAGGGAAAAACGAATATAATGCCAAGAGAAGAGATACACTGAGATCACAGTCCGAAAAAGATCAAAAAATGAGAAAATAAAATGATGTCTAGAGTAACGTGTGATTCCCTTGCTGCGGTATTGAGCTCTGTGGATAGGAGAAGGGATCACCAAACGGATTTGCATTTCCCATGTACTGCATATGATGTTGTTGTTGTTGAGAATACGGAGGTTGTTGCAAATACTGAGGTGGTGGCTGTTGATAAGGTACCAACATGTTTGGTTGCTGTTGCTGTTGCTGTTGCTGTTGCTGCTGTTGTTGCTGCTGCTGCTGCTGCTGCATCATCATGAATTGTTGTTGTTGTTGTTGCAACAATGCCATCTGCACATTGGTCGGTGGTGCTATGCTGTTGGACATTGCGAACGGGTCATGTTGTTGATCGAATGGATTTGGTGCATCAGCCATTCCATATCCGTAGCTCGTATTGTAGCCTGCATTCTGCAACTGTAACTGTCTCCGGGCTGCATCATCTTCATACAAGCTATCAAGTAATAGCTTGTCAAACCCACCAGCCTAAAAGAACAAGCCAAGTTATGGTTTAAGCGAACTTAAGTCAACTTACAACTTTGATAGTGATTACTGTCCTACCAAGATTACATGGAATGAAGCTGTAAAATGGACTTAATTAAAAGAACTAACCAATTTTGTTTGTGTTGCGCTACTAGTATGGTTACTTGGTGTGGTGACCAGTGCTAGCTCCCATCCCGATGTTTTTCCAATGTCATTCAACCCATAGTTATGAATTGGTACATTACCTGTAAAACGTTCTCATGTATTAAAAAGATTTCCTTTGTGTTGTTCAGCAAGGAATTTTTATTTTATTTTTAAACAGTGGTCAGAATGCTGTTGGAAATTCATGACTCAAACCTTTGCGAGTTATATTTGAAAAACTAGGAAATTACCAGGATCAAAGATGGCGAGTGCCATTGCATTGCTTTCTTCTAGCTCTAAAGCTTTTGGATTTACTTCCTTATTCAAGCCCTGCTCAAAAATGTGCACCAGCGATGTAGTATATGAATTTCACGAGTTAATCAAGCACACACACACAATAAAAGTTTTAGAAGTGTAAGTAGATAAAAAAGATTTTAACTCACGAGCAGGTCATCAGTTTCTTCTGCTGCTATTAACGGAGGAACTTCTTCCTCCAGCTTAGGCTGAGGCTCCTCTTCTTTTTCCGACACCTCCTCTTTGTCTACAACTTCTTCTTCTTCTTCTTCTTGTTTTTCACTTTCTTGAGGGGCAGGTTCTTCGGTTTTCTGGGGCTCTTCATTTGTTTCTTGGTACTCCTATTGTTGCAGAATATATATTGAAAGTTAAATGGTCTAGGTGATTGACAATATACATTGTTGCAGAAAGAGAATCGACAGTGAAGGAAATGAAGAATGCTCTCACCAGTTTCCTATTTGAGGCAGAAGACATCTGAGGAGCTTCTTTAATATATTCTTCCATTGTTGCAAGAAATGATGGAGGTGGCTGTCAATTCCCCAAAAAATAATCAATCAAATAAAAAGCCATGCCAAAGAATTGAAGAAACTCTCATAGTTTTCAAGTATGGAAATTAAACCTGTCTCAATGTTGGAAACTGAAAGTTCCTAGCAACATCCAAGTGTTTGGAGAAGTCGTAGAAATCAGCAAGCCTCTCAGCCTAAATAACAGAGGAGAACATACAAATGAAAAAAATTAGCTTTGTAGGTAGCAATAAGACATGGAAAAGAAAGGCACAGTTTCAAACCTGTTGCCCAGCTCTTTTATAGATATTCAGAGCTTTAACTGCATCATGTTTGGTCATGTCGAAAAACTGCAGAAAGTTGAGGTAGGTTGCATCACCATATTACTGAAGTTCTTAAAAAAAGAAGCTATCTAATTCAAGACCGAGGCTAGCTAGAGAATAACTATACCAAATCCACTAGATTGATAATCCCATCATTGATGGCACAATATATCTTGAAGCTCTCTTTAAGTACCTGCATTGTTAACAAAAAAAATCTTAGGTAAGTTCAACCAATTCGACAAGAGATCCTTCCAAAGGCTTTGTATACGAATATGTGTTTACCAAAGCCAATGCATATTGTATTAAATAGTTGTGGTACGCTGCTCCTTCGGGCTGAGAAAATAAGAGTTAATTATATATCGTAATGGAAAATAATTATAGAAAATATACATATTACCAGAAGAAGTTTTGAAAAGAATTAAAGAAAAATATGTGTTACCTGGCAACCAACAAGGCGATAGAGAAGTTGTTGCAATGCAGGTAGATGGTCCAATAGCTCGTCACCAGTCATTAGACGTGTTCGACTATGTCCCTGGTAATTAAACAGTACTCACCTTAAACTCGTACTATGATTTTGGCAATAGATAGATAGCATCACGATACTAATTTCTAAAGTATGCATAAAGTGTGCACATGCAAACCTTGCTTGCTCCTGGTGTTATTTTAGCCAAACGCTCAGTCTCAATGTCATATCTCAAAGTCCTAAAACACTCGAGGCGTTCTTCTAGAAAGAGTGCGTATGTCCGCACCCACCCTGAGCAATCCCAAGCTGCAAAAGAGCATGTTAGTTCATACGAGGAAAGGTAGCTCCATTTTGAATATGGATAGAAATATACAGAAAGTATAGTATAACATTAACATGCACTTGTACGAATCACTTTACCGAGAGGGCTCGAGTCATCCTTGAAATTGGATATTTGAAAAACATGTCCTCTGCGCGAGTAGTTGAGTAATTCCTCTCTGAAGGTAGGATCACCCTCCCTCAACGTCCTATGTATAACTATCAATGTCTTTATAGCAACCTGCGTTATATCAATCGCAACGTAATCAGATACAAAAGGTACAAAATCAAACTTCCTAAACCTCAGCATTTGTAATTATATGAAACTAACAAGTTAGCATCCATGTTAGGCATGACACACCTATTAGCATACACATAATGGTGTGTGTGTGTGTGTGAGTGAGTGATTGTGTCTGTACAAGTCCAAGTGCTGGTCTGGATTAGTTTTATTGCTTAGCCACCATGATTTGGTGATTTGAGCGGCAAGTGATCGATTAAATGAGCAAACAAACGAAGAAAAAAACAAGAAGAAAGAAAAAAGGGAAGAGGAGACTTTACAATCCAGCTGCGAGTCTTTGCCAATCTTCTAGAAAGTGCATGAATGCAGTACGCGACGTCTGCTCGTGGAACAACTACAGATGTTGCTGAGAAAATTTCTAGGATAGAAAAAACATATCCAAAAAAGAAACGGAATTATAAGATTCATGTGTATATAAATGAATGCCATGGACAAATTTTATTCTACGTTCAATACATGCATATTCTAAGTAAAAATTCAATCCACATTAATCGAAGTTTCATCTGAAAAGGAGAACGATAATCCAAAAACAGACCGTATAAACCGATCTAGAATTACAAAACAAGAAAATAAACAAAACAGAGAAATGGGTGCATAAAAATGGAAGGAATAATAATAAAAAACTCACTTCTTACGTGACGTTCCTTTGGAGGACATTCTACGTGATTTGTAGCCTTTAGAACCGCAATATCCAAATCCTATAACATGAAACAGATTACGAATCAAATCAGAAAAACAAAATTGAATTGAAAAATCAAGAATCAAGAAGTGATGAAATGAAAAGAAGAAATGTTAACCTTGAATTCGCTGTTGACCTTGGCGAGGCCAACCATGGTAGAATCCTTGAGAGCCCCATAAGCTTTTCGAAAACTTTCGAACGTACCCATCAATTAATTAATTCAAAGATTTTAATTAAGGTAATCAAAACATGTTTAATGATGAATGTTGATGATGGAGAGATGAGGAAAAGAAGAAGAGAGAGAATATGGGAAGAAGTTGAAAGAGAAGAAGAAGGCGTATTGTTCTTGTTTGGTAATAATAAGTACAAACGTATGGTTCCAACAATGGAAATTCCAACTATTCTTTCTCTCCCTTTTCCTCTGTTTCTCTCTCCCTCTATCTGTTATATATTTCTCTCTATATATATACCTATATTTCAGTTGGAGGAGCGAGAAATTGTTTATTCTATGTCGTTGCAAGTCGGAGCTAATTAATCATTGAGCAAGTCTCTCTAACATCGTCTCACGTATTGGAATTCTCCACTCTCTAACATCTCAACCCATCAACATATAGTAAATCGAATAAAGATGATTCATCTTACGAAAAATACACTTAAAACCGTCTTAACTAAGTTTTTGCATTAATATCATTTGGTTATATAATTATTAAAAATATTGTGCATTTATTTATTAAAAGATTATACCATAGTATTTATTTATTGTGTTTCTTTTGGATTTTAAGGTGGGTATCAAAACTTTTATTCTCTAGTGATGTACTACAATTAGTATTAGAAGGGGCACTTAGCCTCCAGCTCGACCTGGAAGGGGCCCACTACCCTGAGGATCGAGCACGATTAACCACCTGGTAAAGGAACAACCATGTTCAGTAGGTGAGCTCTCCGACGACATCGACATCCAAGACCTCAACATAATATTTGGTGGCCAAATGTCACTTCCTAGTTCAAAGGATGTGAGTATGCCATGGGAACAGAAATAACTTAGGGAGTAATCAACCACCTATTGTGGAGAGTTACACACAACCTACCAACGAGTAAGAGACCGCCAGCAAGCCGACCAACATCAGGCCCCCACGTTTTGGGAATGGACGTAACTTACGGAGTAATCAACCACCTACTGTAGAGAGCTACACGCAACTTACCAACCAGTAAGGAGCCACGAGCGAACCGACCAACAACAAGCCCTCACGTCAACTAGTAAGGGACCGCCAGCGAACCGACCAACAACAGGCCCCCACGTCCTGGGACCACTACTCTAATCATGAGACTCAAGGCAAGAACTATAAAAGGATCATGAGATGACTTTGCAAAGGTTACGTTATATCTCACACTCTCAAGCACACAACGCATAAAATACATTCAAGTTACCGACGGTAGCTTTTGGGAACGCCTAACACCGGTGAATACCTCCCAGTTACTGACCCTCACGCTGGAGGGCTTTAGCCGGGACAGCCTCCCAGCTCCCTAACAGTGTTTTCTCCATTTCAGGTCCTCAAGGTCACGGTAAAGATTAAATAATCAGGCAGATTCCTGAAGTAAGTGTTGGGTTTTAATCGAAATTAACAGGGCGAAAAAACAAAACTTTTATTTCAAAATCATCCCACGATCCATGCGAATTATATAAATTAGATTTATAACACTTACCCGAATATTGGAACGAACAATCTTCTTTAGAATCATGATCACCGCAACAAACGATTTGCACGGCTTGTCTATGGTATCCACACCATTGGATTAGACATGATTAATTCAACAATTCTGTGTTAGGTAATTGTCGAACCAAAGTATGAAACTTTTCGTCTAACGAAGAACTAATCCCTAAATTTTCTCTCTACAAATTTAGTGTTTCGCCAAACCCTAAATTCTTTTTGAGCAAGCTCTCTTTTTCTTTTGACAATCAAAAGACCCTTATATATACAAAGAAGGGAAATGGCCGTCCATATATAGTCCTAGACTCCTAGTCAAACTAGGTTATGTTTTGGTCCCTTTATATTATTATTATTATCCAACTTAAACTCATTAATCCAATTAATAACTCAAATAAATTCCAGTCCAACCCATTCTATGTGTGTGATCTAATAGGTTCCTAAATTACGTTGACAATAATTAATTACTATATCAAATATATAATAGTTATAAACAATGAGCAACATCTAGCAATACATCATTATTACCCAAGTAATATGAATTATCATTGATTACAAATAACTGATTATGACCAAAATAGTTCTTATCTCTTTGTCCTAATATTTAATTAAACACAAGACATAGAACGTGTCATCCTTGTTATAGTTTAATCTTAGTTTCTTGATCTCCAAGTAGACTTATATAGTAAACAAACAAACACAATATCTCATATTGATTTATTTGAGTATGGACATGCATTTACTTAAGTCTCACTCATTAAGGGGCCCATAAATATTATACTCTTGTTATGTAGGAGGGACAAAATTCTATCTACATCGTTCATATCCCTCACCATGATTGGTGGCGCACATATCCAATACCCGACTTTATAATCACATTGTTACAGAATGACGTTTATCGGTATCAAAATATATAACTCCTCATCTGTGGTATATAACGACTTCAAGTCAAAGGACAACGAACACATTATCACTATGAGAATCGTTAATGACACTCACGTAACGATCCACGTAGCATTCTCATGCGGGTCAATCCAGCACATCGTTACACCTAACACGCACCCATGTGTAGACTGATATCAACTATATGAGTTTCAACACATACTAGTCTCTGTGTATTATTATTGCCCTTATTAATAATAATACTCGACCAAGGATATTTAAGAATAACATATTTATTCTAAGGGTTTTATGATGCATTACTATGAATAAACAAACAATACATAATAAACAAATGCCTCAAGAAATAATGATACATGGAGAAATAGATTTGCCGCTAGGGCATAAACCAATAGTAAGTACTTCCTACACAAAGCCCAGATATCCTAATCATCATCCACACCTCAGCTCTGGTTCATTACGTGGACTGTCAGTATAGTCACCTTGTTTTAAGGCGTGATCAAGTGGTTTCGTCGCCGGGAAAGAAATGTTTTTTCATCTATTATATTTTTTTCTCTAACTGTGACTGAAAGCCATGGAGAAACACACTCCCACGAAACAAAACCAATAGGGGGCAAATAACACCACTCCTTCAACCATACAACCCCCTTCAATGGCGAGTAAACTAACAGAGGTGGACCTCGCCACTCCCAGCTCGAAAGCTTTAGGAGGGAATGGCATGATAGAGGTTGCTCGCAACCTAGGTGCCGATATAAGCCGTGCAGACGACTCCTAAGCCGAAGACGAAGAGGAAGCACGGATTGTGAACTCTCGAGCTGGGAAAAACAAGACGAGCGAAAAGAGCAATACCTAGAGGAAATAAAGTTCTGGGAACACCAGAGACTTTACCTCACGGAGGCCGAGCTCAAGATGTTCGAACTCAACAAGAAAGTAGGAACCACAACCAATACGATTACCACTCGGGAGCAAGTCTTAGTCCCTAAAAGGGCTACCTCAAAAAGCAAAGGAAAAAAGAAAGCCACTCCTCGTCCTAGCGTGACATTCAGGCTGGGAAAAAGGATAGTCAAGCAAGCACCCAAACCAATCGTGCACAGTCGATTAACTTTTCCCAGTGAAACTGTTGTGTCTTAATTTTACTTTGCAAGTGCACAAGACTATTGTAGAATAGATTATGGTAGCAAGGGTCGAACCACAGAGACAAGAAGTATCAAATAACAAGTAAACCGGTAACAATTAAACTAAAGCGGGTTTTTATTGATTAATCTAATTTATTCTAAAGAAAACATGAAATCTAACTACCAGTTTAAAGTAGTAATCACAGTTATGAAGATCTTATGGTGTAGGGAAATCTAGGAATGTAGATTCACTTGCATCTACTCTAATGCTCTTTTGTCTAATGTATCAATCAATTAATCTTGGGTTCGTTCACAAAAGATTGGTATAGATTGTCAAATTATAATTCAGTCTCCATCCTAAATAATTCATCCAATTTATACCTTTAAGAACAAGAATATATGAATTTCCTATCTGTCACTTAGGAACATATATATGAACATGACCCTAACTTATCACTTTCGTGCATCGATAAGGTCAATTTATCACAATGGTGAGCCAATGTACGACATATGCATATGGTCGTGCAGTTATCCGCACCTCTTGGTCTTTACTACTTGCGATTCCATTCATTAGGGCAAAGCTAGATAGTAAAGAGATTGATAAACATTGTGATCAACAAGATTTGATTGAATAAAAATATATAATAGAGCAATAGATTCGATACAAGTTACCTCCAATTCCTAGATTAATGAGCGGTTAGTTCATCCTTGAAGATGAACAAATCATTGGAATGAAAGAATACATGAATGATCTTCTAACTATAATTACAAACACTAAAAACTATGTATATATTGCACACTAAAATCAGAGTAAAAATCGTCCCCAGCTTTGGCTACATGACTTGTATTTATACTAATATGTTTGGGGGAAGGAGATACAATTAGGGTTAAACACCCGTTCAGAATTCGGAAGGGCTTACGGGGGCAAGGTCTTGATTGCATGGGACCGTAAGGCCTTGACACAAAATGGGCTAACACGCTGGAGACCTTGCGGGGGCAAGGTCTCTTACCCTTGCGTCTACAAGGGGTTTCCAACTTCAATTCAATTTCTTTCCATGATTTGCACTTTGCATCCTTCCTTCAATTCTTCACTTTAAGCCTTCTAAATCCCATAATTTCACCTAAAACCCTGAAACTCACAATGAAGCTCAAAAATACATATTAGTAGCCAAAAGCCTCGTGGAATTACAAATTCTAAGCTATAAAAGTACTCAATAGATGCGTATAAAATACATCTATCAGAAACCAACCACCCTCCTTCTCACACAAGAAAAAGAAGCGAGGAGGGCGAGTCAAGGCCGAGGAATGAGGTAGTAAAAAGCAAGACGTGCGGACACTGCACACATTCCTAGCATTCAGGAGCACGACACTAAAAGAGTGGTCAAAGCGCGACCACCGAGGTACAAAAATCGACCAACACGCCATCCCCGGTAGTTGAACAAGAAGTGAAATTCCTCTGCGGAAGGCTCGAAGCCATGGAAAAAGGAAAAACGATGATGCTACCCCCAGCGAAGAACGAACCGTTCAAGGAAAAGATGAGGAAAGCCCCACTGCCCGATAAGAAAATCCCCAATTTCAACTCTTACCAAGCCCTAACAAGTGCAGTCGACCACATAGTAAGCTTTGAGGTCAAAATGAACGATGGGGCTCCTAACGACGAGGATGCCTGGGGAAAGATTTTCGTTGGAACCTTGAAAGGTAAAGCCTTAAAATGGTATACCGGCCTACCACTGGACTTAGTCGAAACATGGGACAATTTAGACAGGTGTTCACGCAGTTTTCCTAAGTTGGACTCCAGTTGAAGAAGCAAACAGATCTATACGGCATACAACAGTGAGTGAACGAATCAAACCAAACATACATGGATAGGTTCATGGCGATGGTCAATCAAATACCCTACATCTCAGAAGAGTCAATAAAAATGTGTTTTATTTCAGCCTTACAACAACGGCTTATGAGATAGGAGATGATGTTTCGCAACCAAGGCTCGATGGGAGAAATGTATGCACATGTATTTCGGGTCATTAACACAAAGGAGGCGAAGAAAGATGGGAAAAAGAAAGAGCACGATGGAAAGCACTAAGCTCACTACAATTCGAACAAGGGAAACCAGAGATCAACGTGTAGATAAGAAGATAACCGGGAAGGAATAAGTGAGATGATATCGACTGGACTCCCCTTACTACCACTCACGAGCACATCATGAATGTGTTGCTCAACCAAGACAAGATAGAGAGACCATGGCCACTAAAAGACACTCGGTATCCTCGGAACCCCAACAAACGATGTGTCTTCCACAAGGACATCGGTCATACGACCGAGGAATGTATCAACCTAAAAAAGGCTATTCAAAAGCTGATAAACAGAGGGGATCTCAAAAGGTTCGAGCAGAGGAACAACAATTAAGGAGGAAGGCAAAGAGAGCTAGAGAGTAATTAGAATCCGTGACCAAACAATGTCAGACGTAGGAACGTGTCGATACCATCCGAGAAACAACACCAAGTGGCACCCGACTGAAACATATGATCTACAATTTGAGGCATGTGGTTAATCATGATGCCTTGACCAAATGAAGAAGGGGGAACCACATTCTAGCCAAACGAGCTAGTAACTAGTGAAACTACTCGTCAACAACCACTAACACTTAGAGTAAGGATCCATAACAGCGAAGTAACACGAGTTCTCGTGGACATGAGGGTTGGAAGAGACATCTTATACTACATTTGCTTCAAGGAAATGGAGTTGGGGACGCCCACCTCAGGCCTAGTAGCGTACAACTAGAGGGATTCACTTGACACAAGGTTGCAGTAAAAGGAACGGTCACTATCACGATAATCTGGGGGACGAGAGCATCACGCCTCGAATGGGGAAGTAGACTTCCTAGTATTTGACCTACCTTCCCCCTATAACGCCATTCTAGGATCTCCCTTTCAAACAAAATTCCAGATGGTCGCATATGTGGCTCATCAAAGGTAAGGTTTCCCACTGAAAAGGGAACAAGAATGGTCTTGAACAATCCAGCAAGCACCTTGGAATACATTTATCGGGAAAAGAAGTGCAAAGAGATAATAACAGTAACCATGCCAGAAGGGAAGGTGGTCGAATCGAGCAGATCGACCAAAAGAATCAGGGAGACAGAAGAAAAAATTCCCCACAAGCTCTCCAAGTCAACCCAAGCATAGCAGTCAGCGCGAGCTGGGAACGCCAGCTCGCCTCAAACGGGGGGAAGAAACTTAAAAACATCATCATGCATGCTCGTCATGCCCACACCAATTAATACCGAGCATGCACCCGTAAACTCCAACCCCGTTGCAAAAATAATAACAATTGAGAGTTTGGACACCAGAGACCAACCAATCATCGAACCGCACGAAGATCTGGAAGAAATCATATTCAATGGTTAAAAAGACAAGTGACAGGTGGAGGATATATGTAGATTTCACGGACTTAAACAAAGCATGCACAAAAGACTGGTACCCCTTGCCCAGGATCGACCAGCTTGTAGATTCTATAGCCGGGAACAGGATCCTCAGTTTCGTGGACGCCTACTTAAGGTATCACCAAATCAGAATGTGGCTGGCCGACCAAATCCACACAACCTTCTGAGCTGCGGGAGGGCTATACTGTCACACTATGATGCCCTTCAAGCTGAAAAATAGGAGCCACTTATCAAAGAATGGTAAACAAAGTATTCGGGGATCAATTGAGAAGAAATGTGGAAGCATATATCGACGACATGGTGATCAAAACCAAGCACACTGACCATGTCGAGGATCTAAAAGTGTGGCGACCCGACCCGGATTCCGGAACGGAATCCCAACGTCACGTCGCAAGGACAAGGCAAGAGGAGGACAAGCACTTATAAAATAATAGTGCGAGTCGGACAGTCGAGCTAACAAGCTCTAAACAAGAACAAGAATACGTACTAAAGTACGTAAAATAAAATTTCGAAGATGCGGAAATGACAATGAAAAGTAGTCCCGAGCTATGAAGCTCGAAACCAAGGCCAAAGATACCAAGAGAGACATAAATTTCACGAAGGAAAGAAAAGAAACTCGCGTGCCGCAACATTGCGCATTGGACAAACCATCGGCACTCCAGGCGTTTGAATGGACCAACCTCGATAAAACACTTACCCACTCGGCTAAAGCATAGGGGTTAACCAACAATAATAACAACTAGGATAGAGAAAAGCCCAAGGCTACTGCGTGCCTGGGATACAACAGAATATAAACACCAAGGCTATGAGCAACGACACAACACGTCGGCCCAAAGGAGAACCAAAACAAAACCCAGATATTCTACCCGATCAAAGTCTAAATAACCTTACAATACAACGAACTCACAAGAATATAATATTATGAAATACAAGTCAAGGATGCTAGAGAGATAGGAGTCCTCAAGCTATTACTCGGAAATAGACTGTTACAATCACGAACACGCGTACTAAGCTCGAGCTATCGATCAAGCAGTACGCTACTGATCACGTACTATGCGTCCTCAAAACGACTTCCGAACTGCAACTAGAAAACAAAGTACGGGGTGAGTCATAATGACCCAGTACGCTACTACTAAACAATAAGACATAAATTGAATATTGCCGTAAAAGGAATTGATATCGTTCTACGATGAAGACCCAGTAAGTCGGGTTGTGCTTGAATGAAAACCGGTCCTTTACGGACTACCAAGATAACTCGGGGTGAATTCCACGTTCAAATCAAAGCAGTCGGGAAGCAAGGCATAAGAATAATCATGATTATGGATGTATATCTATTCGTAGGACACCCCAAGCCTCTCATAGACTGATTAAATAGAAGTATGCATATTTATAAATATACATATACCAAGTCCCTCATAGGATTATCAAGTATGGTATGTAAATTCATTGATGTACCAAACAATTCATTCATAGCAGTTTATCATGTAAGGATATGCATATCTACTATTATATACATACGAAGGCAATCAGTGTAAATCAAGTAATGGGTATGTATATCTACATATATATACACATGCAGGTAACCAGGGGGAAATCAAGCAAGAGTATGTATATCTACGTATATGCTTATCATACAATTCACAGGCCTATCACGGAAGTCAAGCGATCAAGAACAAGTATATATAGGCATTTAGTTTATGTATTCATGATAGCACTTTGTCTTCACAAATACTAGGAGAAATCCACATATAAGAGGATAGGATATAAATGCAGTGTTTGCCGGGTAGCTCTGCAAGATAAAGCTGATGCTGAGGCGTCTTTGTCGTATGTACGAGATGGTACATCGACCCAGGATAGTATTAGTCCAAGCGCCCTAATGGTTACACAAGGTACTCTTCTCCAAAGTGATCAAGAATGGAGGGGTTGCACGTTTCTGGTTCGGCAACCCATCTCTATCACGAATCTCATGATTCGTAGCGAAATTGTTGTCAACCAGGGAAGGCAAGGCAAGACAGGCAAGGCAAGACAGGCAAGGCAAGACAGGCAAGACAAGACAGGCAAGACAGGCAAGGCAAGGCAAGACAAGACAATGCAGGACAAGTCAGGACAAGACAGGACAAGACAATGCAGGACAAGTCAGGACAAGACAGGACAAGACAATGCAGGACAAGTCAGGACAAGACAGGACAAGATAGGCAAGGCAGTCAAGGCAAGACAATGCAGGACACGTATGCCAGCTGGACTTATCGGGGAAAACAAGTAATATTTACTTATTTAAGAGATCAAGCAAGGGCCGAGCACGATAATAGCGGTCTCATTCAAGTCGGTGGGCATGTTATTCTTTTACGACTAGTAATTAGGCGTGAGCATGAATTAAATTAAGAATCTCGAAACTAGTATTCTAGTTAAGCAGTTTCAAGCGTTGTAGGGGTTTATCGTGGGGTCGGTATTGTTAAACGACCCAGCATCGACTTCAGTCGAGTTATTTCTATAATTCCAGTCAAATAGAGTTTGAACACTATATGTGTCCAAGACTCCTTTCTAGGTTCTTGTTCCATTTAGGACCTTAGTTCAAATTTACTAAGTCAAGTATAAAAGGCAGAAACCTAAGTTGATTATTGTCCAACCAGGCTTAGTTCAATTTCAAGCTGTAATTCCATTTGCTAATAGGATTATAAATCAAATCACATTGATACTCAATAAGAGGATAATTATAAAGATAAGAGATACAATATGCTTAAAGATCATGATCTCAAGTAAACATAGAGGTTCATACATTAATCACAAACAAGCCTTATCAAGCTCAGTTCCATAGAATCATAAGATATATATATATAACATTATAAAATCCTCTCGAGGTTCCCTTTAAGAATTAAAGATCAAGTATGCACCTCTGGAAGAACAGGAGACTAAAGACTACTCAAGATACTCGTCAAAGAGGTTACTAAGGCATACATGGCTCGAATATCCTCCCTAAGGAAGAATGGTCACGAAGGAATCCCGGATTTCCCAAGGATGATAACTAGGTTCCCAAGTAAGGTCACATATTACATTCCTACAAATCTTGGGACTTCATTAAGAGTCCAATAGTATTATTGGTTCTTAGTTCATGATTGAACCTATTCAAATTGTCTGTCATTCAGGTTACGCATTCTTGATTCACACAAAACCACCCAAGGATTAGCGATAGTCTCGCACTCAATCATCATTCAAGAGACTCAATTAGAGTCCTAAACCAAGAATCAACCTTATTAACAATTTAGTCTCACCCGAGCAATTCTCATCATTTCGCTATTGAGATTCAATGAACACAAGGGGATATAGGAATTTATCCTAAGATTCAAATAACCAATTTTATAATTAATTGACTTCATTTGGGTCAAACTACAAAGTTCCAAATTCCTATTTCGAGGCATAATTTCAGGATTCATAATTTATCCGGGTTTCTAACTCAACAACAATCAATCTTAAATCATGATAATTCCAATATACACAATAAACCCATTCGGTTTCAACCCTAACCAAAATCTATCAATATTCAAGGAAACATATCAATTTGACATGTAAAATAACAATAAATCACAAGAAACAAGTTTCTATCAATCTATCATCAAGATACTTGTAGAGAGAGGAACTAGGGCTTAGGTAACGTACCTCAATCAAGCCACAAACTTCTAGGATGTGGAAGACAAACCGAGGGGAAAGACTCTACTCGGCGAGGGCTTCGCGATGGCGGTCACGGCTCGATCATCCGATGGCCGGAACTCCGGGAATCGGCAAGTCTCCCATGGAAGCTCCTCCTCCCTCTCTCTCTCTAAACTCACGGTTGAATGGTGAAAATGAGGGAGGAAGAGGATGAAATTGGGTTATAAAGGGTGAGGGATGACCATGCTACCCTTCCAAGCTGTGGACAAGGCAAAGGGGAGGGGTTAAAATAGGGGTAGAATAGGTATTTCACACCAAAAATCAAAACAGGGGAAGAATTCCCGTAACAGCTTCTGGGGTTGAGGCGGGCGCCTCAACCTTCTCCATGCGGCCGCCTCACTCCTTCCCTGCACAAGGTTGCTCTCAGTATCTGAGGCGGGCGCCTCACTCCATCCCATGCGGCCGCCTCGGCTCCTGAACCTCCAAAACTTGGTCTAAACTTGATCTAAATGATCCCAAACTTATGGGCAACCATCCTAAGGTCTAACCCAACTCAAAACAAGTCTAAAACACACCAGAACAACTCAGAAACAACTCGGGCGAAGCAGGAAGGGTGCGACAACGTCTGCAGGGACGACGAAGAACTTCGAAATCAAGCGAGCAATGAAAGGAGACTTTTAAGGCAAGTCTAAGGACTAGTGAAGAAGCTTAAATACTTGTAGGAAGTTAGATAACAACTAGGGAAATAAGAATCCCAAAGGAGGCGATTCTGCGACTCGATTCCGAACTCTGTGATAGAGACGAACGCATATCTCCAAAGATTCGAAATCATCGATAGACTTAAGGAACACCTCCAACTTGGAGTCTAGCTCATCTAAACATGTTAACAAACCATCTTAAAGAGGTCTAGGACTCAAACCGAGGTCACGAACACAAAAGCAGCGATGAAACCCTCAATCGCGTCGCATTCAGACTATCGTCGAGTCACGACTTGTGACTTTAACTAGTTAAGGTCTATGGAACATATGGAACTAATACATTGGCTCTATCTGCCTCACTGTATTAAACAAGGTTCTTACCTCAAGTCGAGTAAGCGAGGTTACGGTTGAACGACACGCAAGGCAATAAGGTCAATTACACGAAGGTTCGGGGTCTTACAAAAAGAGACCTTCGAAAATCTGAGGAAAAACAAGATGAAGCTGAACCCGACAAAATGTGCATTCGGAGTAGTGGCGGGAAAATTCTTGGGATACATGGTCAACGAAAGAGGAATTGAGGCCAATCCGGAAAAAATAGAAGCTCTGGTGACCATGGACCCCCTGTAGACACCCCAATTTCGTACCCCTGGTATGTAACTTTGGCATGCGATATCAAGACCTGTTAAAACTTAACAATGTCAAGTTACAAGGATTAAAAATGCAAAAGACAAAGTAGGATGCGCAAAACAGTAAAATGCAGGGGCTAAAAGTGTCCAAAAAGAGGCTGAAAAAGGAGGCTTGGCGCTGCCATAAAAAGGTCTTGGCGCGGCGCCCATAAAGCCTTATCCAGGCGCCCATTATTGCTACAGTGCGCCGAAAGTTGCTATAGGAGTGCTACAGTTAACGCATTGTACCATTTCTGAGGCACGCGGTACAAGCAAAAGCAGCACGAAGAGAGAAAAAGAAATTCCCTCGATGTCCATCTCTCAGCCTATAAATATAGGCCCCGAGGTTCGCTTTCAGCACACCGAAAATTCCCCAAAACTTTCAGCGTTGTTGTTACGCTATGAGAATAGAGAGCGATCAATGAGCGATAGTGAGCGCCCCCTCCTATAAAGCCTCAAAGCTCTGCCAAAACTCCTCCAAACGCAAATCCAACCGGTTAAAGTGGTCCTTAGCCTTCCAGCTAGGTATCCACCCTATTTCTCCAGTCCAAAAATCTCGGAAAGAGTAGTTGCTCTGCCCGAGTAAAAAGGCCAAATCCGCCAGAAACAAGTAGTTGTCCTTCCCGATTTCCGCCAGCAGCAAGCACGCAACAACAAAAAAGCAAGCAGTTGCTCCGCCCGTTTTACGGTGCCCAGAAGCAAACTTCGGAAGTAGTCACTCTGCCCAGAACATGGCGGCATCGGCGAGCAAAAGACTCCTCTCGAGAAGGGCAGGCGAGCACCACGCTCTAAAAGGTGAGCCTTTAAGAGCGTTATTTATTTAAAAGCTATTTTTCATCCTGCCCAATGTAAAAAATATAAGTCGTTGTGCTACCCGGATTAATTTAGAAAATAGCATTAAAAAGAGTCATTATTATGGTCAAATATTTTTAAATGTATTTGTAATTATTGGAAGGAGGCGGCCGCAAGTCTGTAAATAATGTAAATATGGATGTATTTGTTTTTTTTATGTCTTTTAATGCCTTATTTATTTGCTAGATAAATATAATAAAAAAAGCATACTTTAGCCAAAAACTTGTTTTTGAGACTGAAAGGGCGAGTTGAGTGCCTAGCACCTTCCCAACTCGTAACTTAGCCTTCGAACCCGTTTTTGTATTCTCTGGTTTTCTTTTTTGGTTTTTTCTTTATTTTCTCCTTAAAATAAAGATGGCGACTATGTCAAAACATTTTGGATCGCAGTGAGGCATCGCAACAGCCTTTCTTGCACTTTCCCGTTTTCCCCTAGAAAAGGGAGAATATGAATGAAAGGGTGATGTATTCCTATATTCTGGTGTCCCCTAAAAAAAAGATAACTTGATATAGAAAACCCAAAACACTCATAGTGATCCGAAATAGGCCATAAGGCAATTTTTATAAAGTCTGTAGTGGGGCCCGCAACATCCTTTCCTGCACTTTCCATTTTCCCCTACACAAGGAAAGATGTGAATGAAAGGGTGATGTATTCCTGCATCCTGTTATCCCCTAAAAAAGGGATAACCTGATACAGAAAACCCATGGCTCCCATAACGGACCAAAAAACTGAAGTGACCGAGGTGTATTCAATGCGCTTTTTGACAGCACCCTTTCCGCATTTTTAATTTCGTCTTTCCCTAGACAAGGGGGAGTGGAATGGAAAGCGTGGTGTCTGCATCCGCACGCCGCATTCCCCTAACCAAGGGAGCGCGGGGCGCGAGATCCGGGGCACCCACACCCCCCCCAAAATCGATCAAACATGTACAGCAACTCAATGGTCGCATTACAACCCTCAGTCGCTTCATAGCCAAGTCGGCAAAGAAAAGTTTACCCTTCTTCAAAACCTTGAAGGGAGGCAAGAAGTTCGATTGGGATGTCGAATGCTAAGGCTTTCAAAGAGCTTAAAGAATACATTGGTCGGTCCCCGCTCTTTAGTATCCTAATCCCCAAAGAGAAATTATACATGTACTTGGCCGCATCAGACTCAGCAGCCGCTGCAGTCCTAATCAGAGGGGAAGACAAGACTCGAAAACCAATCTACTACGTCTCTCACGCTTTAACAAAGGTAGAGGAAAGATACTTGGAGTTTGAAAAACTAGTCCTCGGACTTGTGGTTGCCGCTCGAAAGTTAAAAGTCTATTTCCAAGCATACTCAATAGTAATATACACCGATTTTCCTCTAAGGAAAATCTTACACAAACCAGACATGGCAGACTTCATCGCTGAAACCTCATTTACTAGCAGAAAAACCGACCAAGAGAAAATTGCGGAAACCATAGGTGCGACCACAAATGGCGAGCAAACAAAGAACAGGCCACCCCGACATTGGACCTTATTGGCGAAACACACCTTTGGGCCACTGTACTTTTCAAAAGGTTGCAATTAGGCCACTGAGACGTCAAAATTTTCGGGATGGCCACTGTACCGGAGTTATCTTGCAATTTAACCTATTTTTTGGATGGACGTTAAGTTCGAAGGTTAATTTTTGTTAAATACCTATTTTGCCCATGTCATCATCTTCTCCGAAAAATCCCAGATTCAAGATTCAAAATTTCCAGATTCAAACAAAATCTAGATTGAAGATTCAAAATTCCTAGATTCAAACAAAATCCCAAATTTACAAATTTACAAAACCTGGTAAAAATTAAACCTTGAAAATCAGAATTAACAGATTATTACAAGAAAATCAGGATTAACAGATTTGGAGATGGATCTACCAGTTCTGGAGATGGAAGCGCCGTTGTGAGCCCACTGTTAGGGAGGCCCATGGTTCTAGTTCCAGGTTCGGGGACGGAGGATCAAGCGTCGACAAATGCATGGGAGGAAAATGGAGAGGACTGTATCCTTCAATGTTTGAAGGTAAGTCGAAGCTTAGGGTCAACGGAAATCACGGTGCAGGGATCCATCATTAATTCTAGCTAGATCAAAGAAGATCTGGGAGCCTGTTTCGTGGTGGGAGGATAGACGCGAAGCAGGGAACAGCCCTCCCCCAACCGAGTTAGGATCTGGTGCAACTCGGACGACGAGATGAGCTCCTTGGCGCCGCCGTCCTTCTCGACGTTGTTGCTATTCATGAGGAAGCCGGCGAACTCTTCCAGATTGATGAATCTGTCGCGGTCGGTGTCGATTTCTTCCATCATTCGAGTCACCTCCTCGGGGTAAGTGTCGGATACGAGAGCCTTCATGATGTCGGTAAGCTCCGTGGCGGAAATTTTGCCGTCACCGTTGACATTGAATCGGTTGAAGACTATTTTGACTTCATCCATGTTCTGAAGGAAAACCGAAGGCTTACCGTCTTCTGCTGCCATTTATGGGTTTCTTATTGGATATATCTGGTGGGTTTGTTGATGAGTTTTATACCCATGAAAATTAAAGTTTAGTTAGTGATAGTACAAATGCATCGTGGTTAATTTTTTATTTTCTTTGAATTTGTGATTTTTTTTTCCTTCTGGGTTTGTAGTAGATGAGATTTTTTTCCTTGAAGATGATGAAGAAGACAGGGGCAAAATAGGTATTTAACATAAATTAACGGCCAAACTTAACGTCCATCCTAAAAAGGGGTTAAATTGCAAGATAACTCTGGTACAGTGGCCATCCCGAAAATTTTGACGTCTCAGTGGCATAATTGCAACATTTTGAAAAGTACAGTGGCCCAAAGGTGTGTTTTGCCGACCTTATTCATCGATAGCTCCATGGGGACTAACAAAAGCGAAGCAGGAATCACATTGCTCGCACCCGGAGGAGGAGAAATATGGTTGGCCTTGGAATTCGGCTTTAAAGCTTCAAACAATCGAGCCGAGTATGAGGCATAGGGATCGAGCTCGCACAAAAATTAGGGGCCAAGAGCATTGTAATATATAGTGATTCCCAGTTGGTAGTCAAACAAGTGTCAGGTGAATACGGAGCAAATCATCCAATACTGACCAAATACCAACAATTAGCCCAAGAACTGTTGAAAGGATTCAAGTACTGGGAGTTTGAGAAAATCTTAAGAGAGGGTAATTCTCGAGCTGAATATCTGTCCAAAATGCATCCTCGAAAATCGAAGAAGTGTCAACTGAGATCGAGATAATCTTTCTCAAAAACCTTGCAATCACCAAGAAGGAATCACCTGAGTTAGTACAGAGCTTGCAGAAACGGACGATGAGTCACCAGAAAAATAGACGAACCCTTAAATCACCAAAACCTGCCCAGAAAACTTGAACAAACGCACGAAATAGAAAGAGCAGAAGAAGGCAAACCTAGCGCACCAATTTAGAAAGGAAAATCACGGTTAAAAAGAGCCAAACGGCGAACTCGACGGCGAAAGGAGAAAATCGGCTCTGAGTTGTTTTGGGGGGAAAATTCAGGAAATAGAAAAAACGTAAGGGAGAAGACAGACTTTTGGCCTTTTTATGCGACCCGAAAGCCTCGGGTCGACCCGGCTTAAAAACACGCGGATCCTATCCAACCACTACCAGATCAACACATGTCGGCCACCACGAAAGCGACATCGTTATGTGATGAAGAGACGACGCCTAAATCATGAAACGCCGAATGATTGGATGGTCGATAACGGATTGATAATTGTGTTATTTATTGCAAACGGCACACCAGTTCCCCATGTAAATCAACCACAAACCCCGGGGCTATACGCAAATCATCCTCGATCATCCAAGCTCGATTGATCAAGGACTAACCACCCCAGCTACTCACAGGGACGACCAGCGAAACAGTACCATCGAGGACAAACAGATACATGTTCAAATATTCAAAGAGATAACAATGATCGATAACAAAACTAAAGACAGATCGAGCTGCACTTTCCAACCTAAGGATATCCTCACACTTAGAAAATCAGGGGCTACTGAAGGGACCCAACCCGAGTCCTCCTACGTGGAGGGACACGTGGCCTCAGCTCAACCTGAAAGGAGCACAACACCCGACAACTCGTCTTACGAAACGAAGGCTGACCAAGGTTGCCGACCACAAACAAAGCTGATCAAGGATAGATCCTCGATGTACCGAAGACTACCTCAAGGACCGAGCACGATTAACCACCTGGTTAAAAACAACCATGCTCGTTAGGCGAGCTCTCCGATGACATCGACATCCAAGACCTCAACATAATATCCGGTGGCTAGATGTCATTATAACGCCCCAAACTCGGTACCAACATCGCGGTCCCACAGTTTGGCCACGTCACCATTACTAAATACTAAACCACAAAATATTCAAAAATAAAACATTACAATTTTTCTAACCAAAATACATTACTGTCTATTACAAATTCCAAGATGTAATAAACTCCACTAATCCCAAACAAATATTTGTTCATTAATTCTTGCACGAGTCACCCTTCACGTGGTCCACCCGAGCCCAAAAGGATCTCAAAAGTTACTTACGACCTGAAGAAAAGTAGAAAATAGTGAGCGAACAATGCCCAGCAAGTTCATATACAACCCCTCCGGTTTTTAAGGAGGAATTGACCACAAAAATTATATTTCGCCAAAAAGTCAAATAGTTCCAACAAGACCAATAATTGCATCAACTAGATGTAGAGATTATAAAATCAAATACAAATGTAAATCAGGAATTCCAAGTGAAAGATAAGGCTCAAAACAAATATGAGATGTTCAATTGCCGCCAACCGTCCCATACCGGTTGGAAACAAGGAACACACGTAGATTCCATGATCACTTAAGTGACCAATTCGACCCAGCTGACTACCCCAACGGGCCTGAGTCCAACAGGCCTAAGCCCTCATCGGATCTGAAGGTATATCCGAATAACCTCACCACATGTCCAGTAGTGTTAAATAATTTCTTCGTTTCACCAGTGTTACATATTTCACGTAACAATTTATTTTACTTAGTAATCATGGGGGAGTTCCAAATAAAGTCAAACGTCCAAAAATATAGGTAATCAATTTTTCCAACGGGTTGATATTTCAAAGAAGTCAAACATGGGTTATCAAAATTTGGAGTATGAACAAAATAAGTTCGACGGAGTTCAAAGCAAATATCGGCGAGTGCCGAGCATGCGTTTATAAGAAAACGTTAAGGCAATAAAATTTATAATGGAAACCTACCGAATAAAATAGGATGATCAAAATACTTAAGAAGTATAATTCCTTACCTGATTAGCGGGTATACAACGAAACACATATCACCAACTCCGGAAGAAAGCTAACCATTCTTGTCCAAATCTCAAAACTGGCCGAGGTACACCCGCGATCCAACCCGCCGTCACTCTCCGAGTGTCCGTCACCCTTTTGTCTCCACAAAGACTCTCTCAACTCTCAGTTTGTTCGATTGCTGACGCTGAAACAAAAGGCACAACTCTCTTTATACTTATCGTGAGCAACCTCTTCAGCTCCTCCACTATTGTAACCATCCACCGTTTCTTTTCAACGGAAGTAACACCCACTATCCACATCCCCTAATTAGTGACTGCAATTAACTAATGATAACAATTAAGACTTATTATTATTAATATATCATTATTATTATCATTATCGTTATTATTATTATTATTATCATCATTATTGTTATTGTTATTATTATTATCATTATTATTATCATTATTATTGTTATTATTATTATCATTATTATTGTTATTATTATTATCATTATTATTACCATTATTATTGTTGTTATTATTATTGTTGTTATTATTATTGGACCATTAATTTGGCTCAAGCTCGATCACAAATAAATAACTCAAATGTGTACCAAAACTAAGTAGGCTTGCTATTAAATTAAAATAGACCCAATTAACTATTTTATTTAAATTATGTCAAACCATAAATATCAGCTCAAGTACATTTATTCCAAAAAAATAATACTATCAAAAATTAGGGATATTATAGTCACCTCCTAGTTCAAGGGACGTGGGTATGCCATGGGAACGGATGCAACTTAGGGAGTAATCAACCACCTACTGTGAAAAACTACATGCAACCTACCAACCAGTAAGGGACCATCAATGAGCCGACTAGCAACAGCCTCCATGTCCTGGGAATGGATGTAACTTAGGGAGTAATCAACCACCTACTATGGAGAGCTACACGCAACCTACCAACCAGTAAGGGTCGTCAGCGAGCTGACCAATGACATGCCCTCACGTCAACCAATAAGGGACCGCCAGCGAGCCGACCAACAACAGGCCCCCACGTCCTGGGACCCCTACTCTAATAATGAGACTCAAGGCAAAAACTATAAAAGGAGCATGAAATGACTTTGCAAAGGTTACGTTCTATCTCACACTCTCTAGCACAGCGCACAAAATATATACAAGCTACCACCGGTAGCTTCTGGGAACGCCTAACACCGTGAATACCTCTTTGTTACTTACCCTCACGCCGGTGGGATTTAGCTGGGACAACCTCCCAGCTCCCTAACGGTGTTTTTGTTGTTTCTCACTGTATCTTAATGTGCATTTGCTCATTCATTACTATAGGTTCTATACTTAGTGGCTAAACGGGTTACGTATCAGTTAGCGTGGTAACTGTGTATAGAACTTTGCCTTTAGAATAGTTTTTTTAGACTTCACAGGTTTCGGCAAGTCCTCACCAGAAGACTACGACAAAGCCTTCACCAGCAGGCCTTGTCTTTGCCTTTGAACAACAGAATGACGTATTGCAAGATGTACAGCTTAACAAATATCTAGAGAATTATTAATTCAGATATTTACAATATTAGAGGGTTATTAATTCAAATATTTACAATATCAGTTTGAATTAATCCGTCAATTGATTGACTCCAGAATTCAAGGAACACGCCTTTCCAGCTTTTCCGAAGAATGAAGACCTTCGCCTCCTGAACATGACAGAGTAGGTATACAGCCTGACACAAATAGACTGTACTAACTACTACAGGTCTGCAACTATGTTTGACCCCCACCTGCTAATTCCAGTACCTACTCTTCTCCATACCTCGATCAGTTCAAGTTGAAGATGAAGTCAACTAAACAGCTCCTTGCATTTAATGCATCCAACCTAATAGAGTTGTTAATCACTTCGTCTTCTCCAACGGTCTCAAGAATGCTCTGATATAAACACTGCCTTTGAAGACTGAAGAAATTAATGCTCTGAATTTATTCAACAACATCAAGTCATCTTGCTCAGTGCATTCAAGAGATCGTAAACTGATCAACGAAGTCCTCAACAACAACAAGAAGTATGCACATTAATTGTTACTCTTTTACTTCATCTTGTTGTACTCATTTACTATTCTTCAGCACCGTGAATATTCCGTTTTCCCAGATATTCACTTCCACACCCCCAAACACAAGTCAAATATTTTGTACATGATCCATTAGAGATTTCTGTAATAGAACTAGTGGAAAACACAGTGCATGTTCAAATCTAAGGTTGATTGCTTTGGTGGTGGACGTAATACTCTTTATAGTACGAACCATCTCAAAATACATGTGTTCATTGTGTTATTTTACTTACTATTTATATTAATTATCTTCTGCTTAACTTATTCTCTTGAGTATCAAACTTGAGTGAACAACCAAGTCTACTAGTAGTGCTTCACCAGCAGACTTAGTCTGCCTTCCTTACAAGTCTTCCGTTACTTCAACCTTTTCAATAGGTTGTAAGTACTAGATTTCTGAAGTAAGTACTTCCCACACAAAGCCCATATATCGTAATCATCATCCACACCTCAGCTCTGGTCTATTACATGGACTGCCAGTACAGTCACCCTATTTTAACTCTTAAGGCGTGATCAAGAACGATGTATCGGGACTCCAAATTGATACATCACAAATTTCAATCGATGCATCGTGATGCAAACTGATTTCAACTGTATTTCTTCAGTCTTTTTCTTCATCCTCCTCCGGCTTCGCCCCTTCTAAAATATCCTCCAACACATCCTAGGTTCATTCAAGTATCGTACTTTATGAATTCAGAAAAATTATTTACCAAAACCCCACGATGGGGTGCTGCCCCCTCAACCGCCACAACCTGACTGAGCAGATCGATCTCTGTTTCGTTGGTGCAACAATTGTGATTTTGAACAATTTAGGAAGAATACGTTGTAGGTGTAGAAGAAATGTTGGTTAGAGATGTGTAAAGAGACGATTTGTGCATTTTATGAACAATATTTCGAAAGTGAACTTTTGTGGTTGAATAAAGAGAGCGGATTGGAGCGGTTATAAATTTGGAAAAAAGGACCGAACCACAATTTCCCTTCTAATGTGGAGTTTCCTTTAAAACCCATATGCATGAAGCTTATAATTAAAGTATGAAGAAAAAGTAAAAGTAAAATGATAAATGTGTTGTCCTAAAAAAAGTTACAATCAAAAGAATTTTTTTGAGACAGACAAAAAATACAAGATAGTAATTTTTGGGACGGAGGAAGGATCACTTAACATAGTGACATTTTAGATTCCTAAATTGGGATTAAGAAATTAGATTCATGTCATTTTTCTCTTTGAAAATGTCAATGACTTGGATATGATGCTTAAGAAAAAATTATAATACTCCGTAGAAAAAGTTTGAATACAAAAAGCACATTTTTGGTTGTATATTAAAAGTACTACGAATATATATTATGATTATATAATATTTTTTCCTTTCTGTATTCAACTTTCACCAAATACAAATTCTCCTGTGGAATGAAATAAGACATATAAGTGTCATTTTATTACTAATGAGATATTAAAAAATGTTATTTTCTTAAAAAATTTGATTTTAAAACCAGGAATCTTTGCCTGAAATTAATGGAGTACATAATGACTCACTATATTACCCCTATTTGTAATATTACTTTGAATTATGCCACTTGATTTTCATTTTTTGTAGATTAAAGTTTACCTTATCTTTGCACCCTTTTAAGCATTTTCTTAAATCAAAACTTGAGATAATTGTAATGAATTTTTATTGAATTATAATTTTATTAATTTATTATTAATATTTTTATTTATTTAACTATTAATTATTAAAAGAAAAAAAGTGGAGGATTTTGATAAGTAGCAAACCAATACAATCCGTTGCCATAGAACTATTATGCCCCATGGGACTGATTTCATCCCTCTAGCGGTCTAGCCCAGGGCTAGGTGTGTACAAATAGACGATTGGTGCAATTTGTTGAAGCAATTTTGGTATCTTACTAAATAGACTTAAATAACAATTGGTCACCATACTTTTCAACTTTTTTTGTTAAGCTCACTGTACTTTTCTTCCCCTCAATTTAGTGATTATACTTGGCCAATCAAGTCAATAAGGTACTGAGAATCATTTTCGTTAGTTAGATAGACGAAAATATTTGAAATAACCAAAATGCCCTTACTAATATTAAAGGTTTTCAGTTTTAAATGTTAATAATTAAAGGGCCAAACTAAAAGATCAAATTACCAATATTTAATTTATGTTTTCATTAATTTATTAAAGCATAACCCATCTTAAATCTTTTTTGGAGTGGACCGGGAATTGTTGTGGCTCGACGGCTTAGGTCTATTTCTCTGACCAACCTAGACTTTTCCTTCTCATTAAATAGGTCATCTATCTCTCAGTTTCAACCATCCAATGCTCAAAGCAATATCTACTATTTACTATAGTCCCGAAGAACGAGTAAAATAAAGAGGGAGATGGAACATATCTATTGATTCAGTCCGCCCATGGAATATAGTAATGAAAATCATATAGAAGAAGAAGTGGGCTGATAAGAAGACGAGAATAAAAGTCAAATGCCCGATCTAGTATAGCATTTTGAATCCCTTATTTTCTTCTTTTAGTCAGAAATGTGCTTGGAAAAATATATAACACTCTTGGCTGCATTGAGCATTTGCCTAGAAGATTTACGGAAATGGTTGATGGGGCGAATGATATTATTGACACTCCTGGCCGCAATGACAAGAATATCATCAGCAAAGAATGAGAGATCGACTAACTGCTTCTCCCTAAACTTCATCTCCATCCTAGCTCTCTTCATTATCCAAATTTTTGCCTTCGGGCACCGTCACCACGAGTTCCCCGTCACTAAACGTCGTCGTAGCAAGCTCCAGCCTAGTGGATGCGGGTAGCCGAATATGTTTCACCAGCGAAGCCTCTTTATCGTCGTTCCAATTTGAGTCGCACACCACAGGTGGGTCCATTGGTTCTTTATGAAAACAGAGAGATAATGGATAGACCAAGAACAGATGGGGGGAAATCTAGGTTTCAGATCTGGGACTAATGAGCAGATTATACCTGTAGCCGGGGACTTGAACTACGAGCGACCCTGCGGGTTTGTTTCCAACATGACATTGTAAACGAAAAAGAACAAAAGAAAAAGATTGAGGAAGACTGAAGGGAATCAAAGCTCGATCGTTCTCAATGCATTAGGAATTGGATATAAAGATCATTTCCTTGCCTCTAATTGATTTTTTTTAATTGAAATTAGTGAAGAATTTTTAGATTGCTCATTCTATTTTCTTTGATGTGTTTTGATTGTATATTTGAAGTTTCAAAAATTTGTTTGGGGAATTGACTGTTGCCCAAATCAAACTTTGGTGTTGGTTACTTGTGATGTTCATTGTTCAATGGTGGTGGATTGGTGGGGGAGGGAGGAGCACATCTCAAGGTTGAAGATGAAGTTTGAGTTGTGGTGTGGTAATGAACGTGGCTAGCATGTGATATATATATTTTTTTTTTTTGTGGATTTTTTAATAGATTTTAAGTTTTTCATTCAAAAAACTGGATGGAGTGATGAACGTAAAATAAATATCAAATACAGTGATTAAAGTGATAAAAAAAATATCAGAATGAGCTTAACAAAAAAAAAATTTTAAGTAAGATAACCAAAGTGCTAAATAAGTCAAGGGGGAGACCCCACACCAACCGCAAAGACTCCCGCCGGCTCATTCCGGTCCCAATTTTCCACCGTACCACTCCCAGGCCCCAACCCCATTAGTGGGTCGTTGTTCCTAACCCACCTAGTCACATATTTATAGATTCTTTTTTCAATGAGAGAAGAGAGAGAGAGCTGACCGTTGTTGTTGTTGTTGAGCTGGCCGGAATTGCAAAGATGCAAAGGCATTAATGGAGTAAATTTGTGGGAAAACTCAAACGAACAACCCCATTTCAATTCAATTTTGAATTCAACTTTCATTCATTCTAGTTCGGCCATTCTCATCCTTCATTATTTATAGAGACTAGAGAGATACCCTGCATGCTTTTCTCGTTTCCTTCGTCACAACCCCTTTCTTGTTTTACTTTGGTTTGGAGTAGCATTTTTTCTATTTTTTACGACACCCACTAAACCTCTCACAGTTCCAGATCTTCATCTTCAGGTACTCTTTCTGTGTTGCTATTTCTGGGTTTTCCCTTTCTTGAATTTCTCGTTACATGATGGAATTATTGCATGTGCTTCAAATCCATGTAAAAGATTTGTCCTTTTTTGGGCTAGGATTTAATTTCTGCAATTGCTATCTACTTGTATATTTTATATGAGTTATACTTTAGGGGGTGATCGTGATCTTTAATCAGTTCGTTTGTTTTTGAGTTATACTTTAGGGGGTGATCGTGATCTTTAATCAGTTCGTTTATAGCGATCTTTAATCAGCTCGTTTGTTCGACAAACGGTTGTATTTGGTGCCCAATTAAAGTTGCTTATGTGGGTTACTGAGATACTTGCCTTAGATAAGTTCAGTTTGCCATTGTTTCCTACGGTGGGACTCTTTCTTAACGTTTTCAATGCCACTGTGGTGAATTTGAAGACAGAAACTATCTTTATCTTGAGTGCTTAAAGAGTGCCCTGAGGGCTCTGACCCTTTCTGATTTTTACTTCTGCAGGATAACTGTGAAATTCATTATATGGTCTCCAACCACTAAAATAGCTTCAGTTGAAATTATGAGGATTCTAGGGTTCCACCGATATTCCCAATTCAACATTATTAGCCTTACAATTAATATTACAACTTTCCTTACAACTAAGCTTTGAAGAAGGGCAAAGTTGTCTTTGCGCTTAACAAATCGTTTCGTGATGATGTTGAGTTATTCTTTCATTATTAATCATTTACAGGCCAAGACTTTATACATGAATTTTGACTTTAAATATATTCAACGCATGTGGCACTACTTTTGCATGACCACCTGTTGTTTCAGAACAACATACTTGCGGTTGCACTCGAGCCAGTATGATTCCTATTAAATTTGTTGGACTTGTCTAATTATCATGGTACAGTTTTCTTGCTGGATTGATGGTTGGTTTGTAATCTCTCGTTAGGTGTTATTGGATTTGAATAGCAGTTACGTGCCTAGTCAGAGGATGTGCTTCTTTGGTTTATGTCACATTGTATTGTTTTTAATTGCACTGTTACTTCTCATACCGTGTGGGTAAAAAAGGAAAGAAATATTTGCGGTACTCATCTTTTCTTTAAATGCTAACAAATAGCATACATATGTGATATGTGCAGATTATTTGACATTTTTCAGTATGCCTGGAGCTGCAACAGAACAAGCTCATCAGGGCTTTGGGGAGTCTCAACATTTAGAAAGTAGTTCAACAAATAGCAAGAGACCAAAAGAGTCGAAATCTCTTGGGAACACCACAAGCTCACCAGTATCCAAGAACGAACTTGGTAACTCTATGAGCAATGATAGAATGAAAGGAATCAGAAGAAGAAATGCACCCCACAAAAGAAAGTCATCAAAACAGCAATTTTTGATGAGATGTCAAGATGAAGATCCCCAATTAGTTAGCACCAACAGAAATGGCAAGCATGATAAAGGGAATAGGCGAAGGCGAAAGCAAAAGAGGCCAAGGAACAAGGTGGAACTAGATGAACCTTCCCGCCTGAAAAAGCGAACTAGGTATCTACTGATTAGGATGAAGGTTGAACAGAACCTTCTAGATGCTTACTCCACAGAAGGCTGGAAGGGTCAAAGGTATAGAACTGTTTTTATGTCTTTGATAAGTTTTACTATAATTTATATACTGGTGTAGGTTGATAAAGCAAATAGTACATTATGACCAACTCGTGTGTGGTGCTCAGTTAACAGGTCATTGCTGAAAATAAATCATATTTTCTGATCCGGGAAGGTTATCCAAACAAACATCTGCTGGTTTGAAACAGTTAAATGTACTTCTGTATCTAATATGACCAGAGCAACTACGAAAAACCCATCACATTTAAGCAAAAACTGATATAATGCACTGCATATGCTAGTAAATTTGGTATCAAAGTCTTTTGGGGTGGTTCAACCTGCTCTGTTTTGTTAAGGTATGTGATGTGTCAACACACATTCCACTGGGTCTGCCGGCAGCAAGTGCATCAATTAATTCATCTTATTGTCAAATTAAATATTTTAGCTGGACTGTATTGAATGATAATAGTGCGGCTATCGCTGCATGAGTTTCACTTATGGAACTACGTATTATAAGGGAGTAAATTTTTAGCCTTGTAAGGCAGATTGTATGAGTCAGTTTAGCATAGTGATACTCCCATTTAGGGAAAAAGTTGAGAAAGTGAAGTTTAAGGATAAAGGTTGAAGTTTATACAATCCAAGTGCAGCTCACTGATATCCAGTAATTGCTTTTAGTAGTTAAGACCGGTACAACTAGATTATTCCTAGGATTCATATTCATTTGGATCCGGGAAAGGTTTACCTCATGCTACCTTTCGGGCTACCTAACTCAAGCCTCCTTCTTTATCTTGGCTAGGGACCACCATGTAAAGGCAAGACCATGAATGTATAAACCCTTAAAGGTTGTGGAGAATTACTTAGAAGTTGATAGGAAGCACAAGTTCTTTGTAATCCTGATTTACTTTCTATAATACCGATTCAGCAGGTGATCTTTCAGACCTCAGAGTTTGTACAGGATTAGTTTTCGTTGCGAATCTAGATTTAGTATAAGGGATAATCTCTCTTTCTAATGATCATGGTTTTCCCATTAACTCTAAAAGTAAATGCCTTGGGGGAAGATTTGATTTTGTTGAGTGGTTGTTTCCGCTTCAAATGATTCTCTATTATTAAATTTATCCACTCATAATCTTTTCTAATACATCAAGTTTTCTTTCTATTATTTTCTCCGTAGTCGAGAAAAGATAAGGCCAGAAAAAGAACTTCAGAGGGCAGAGAAACAGATACTGAAATGTAAACTCGGACTTCGTGAAGCCATACGTCAGCTGGATTTACTTAGCTCAGTAGGATGCATTGAAGACTCTGCTATTGCTCCTGATGGATCTGTACATCATGAACATGTAAGAATCCTCAAGGGATGTTTTTACTCAATTACCTATTGGAGAGCAACATTATCCCTTGAACCCTGACCTTCTGAGTGGTAATCTCAATTTTAAGTGCTTTCATGTCTTTTAAATTCAGATACACTGTGCGAAATGCAAGCTGAGGGAAGCTTTTCCTGATAATGATATTATACTTTGTGATGGAACCTGCAATTGTGCGTTTCACCAAAAATGTATTGATCCTCCGCTTTTAACTGAAAATAGTGAGTTCCTCAAATATTTACTCTCCTCCTCCCCTCCCGTTCAGCCACACACAAACACAGAGAAGGTTATTTTGTAAAATGTCGTCATGATCTTTGTGAAACTTACTTGTACTGTTATCAATAATTACAGTTCCTCCAGGAGATCAAGGCTGGTTTTGCAAATTTTGTGAGTGCAAGATGGATATCATAGAGACCATCAATGCTCACCTCGGAACCAACTTCTCAGCAGATAGTGTTTGGCAGGATATCTTCACGGAAGAAGCCACTTTACCTGATGGGGGCTGCACGTCTCTGCATCCAGAACAAGACTGGCCGTCAGATGACTCAGAGGACGATGACTATGATCCAGAAGGACCCGAACAATTTGAAAATAGTAGTGGTCATAGTAGGGGTGGTTCTGACGCTAATGCTTCTGATGATGCCAGCAGTTCCAACAGTTTATGGTCACTGGAAGATGAAACCTTAATTGAGCCTGGAAGGTTACAAAAGAGAAGCCGGAGCCTCCAAACTTCCTCTTCTGATGAGACTAGTGATTGTGAAATCATAAGTGGTCGCAGGCAACGTAGAACTGTTGACTATCAGAAGTTATATGATGTGAGTATATTAGAGTTCATAACTTACGATGAAGATTGTGTTGTTAATGCAAGATTTCCTTACCACCCCCCACCCCCAAAAAAAAACCCTTACAGGAAATGTTTGGGAAAGATGCTCCTGCAAACGAGCAAATTAGCGAGGATGAAGATTGGGGTCCCATTAAGAGAAAACGAAGAGAAAAGGAGTCTGATGCTGCAAGCACACTCATGACTCTCTGTGAAACAGAGGAAAGATGCCCTGATGAGAATACCACTAAAGTGAAAAAAGAATGTTCACACAGAGAGATCACTAAAAGACCGTTGTTCAGAATTCCTGCTTCTGCTGTTGAGGTAGTTTTACTTTTTGGCTTTCTCCACAAGTTTTCATCCTCTCAATATTACTCATCATATCCTTCGTTTTCCCTTTTAATTTTATTTTATTTTATTTTACGTATTGTACCAGAAGCTTCGCCTTGCTTTTTCGGAGAATGAACTTCCTTCTCGAGCTATCAAGGAAAACCTTTCCAATCAGTTAGGTCTTGACTCTGAGAAGGTATTATTTTCACATAGAAGTACATAATATGTGGTATTCTGAAATTTAATTCTGTGATGCTATTGATATCAGGCAAGCATTTGCTAAAAGCTGGCTAGGATGAACAAGATGCTACCTTTTTTACTCTTTTTTATGAGTGAAACACGGTTGTATAGAAATATATATGCTTCATAATGATTATTAATCATTAACGCAATAATCTTTTTTTATTTCCTATCATACCCAAGAGTTCCTAATAATTAATGAATAAGTAGTGCAAAGGTGCAATTCATTGTCACGAAATCGGTCAATACTTTAAGCATTCTGTAATCTTGATTCATACTGAGATGTTTTGGTGTGTTAGGAGACAAAGTGATTAATATTTTTCTGGTACGGAAGATGTAGCTTATTGCGACTATTTATTGGCTGTTGCTTTACTTCACTGATGTGCTATTTTTAATTTTCAGGTCAACAAGTGGTTCAAAAATGCTCGCTACCTAGCTCTTAAAACCAGGAAGGTAAGTTTTCAAGGGCATTTTTCAATTTTAATGGTATTTTCTCGATAGCGACCCCCCCCCCCGGCGGATTTCTTTCCCTACTTAGCACCTTGGACCTTTCAGCTGCCCATAGTTTTCATGATGTGGTGTGATTGAAATTTTTGACTTTTATATGCTGACCATTTGAAGGATCCACTGACTGTCTGTGATACAATTTCAGTGAACGATATGCCAACCCCTTATGATCCTTGTTATAGAGTTCCGTATACAACAGATTTGGTTTTATCAAGCATTAAACCAAGCCCATTATCAATTAGTTCATTTATAACTACTCCCTCCATCCCCAAATGAGTGTTCATTTTTAGTTTTTCACAAAATTACAAAAGTTGACTTTTGGACCATTCTAGTAGCACCTACACATGAATACCGTTCCTGTCCATGATAAACTATTGCTAGTTTAACTTGGACATGATAGTTAGCAAAGGTGAATTTAGTAAAATTATACAAAAAATGAGTTTATAAATAGGGGTATTGTCCTCACCCCCACCCAAATAATAATAATAGCAATAATAACAACAAAAAATATAGGAATATGGGTTGGTTGTAGTATTTAGATGTGTTTATGTATGGTCATAAAGTTCCAAGTGAATTAGAGGATACGAGAGAGGTTTACAAGAACCAAGAGTGAATATCTGCTCGTGAGAATTGTGGCCAAGAAGGTTAGTGCACGTAAAAAGAGAGGAATTGATAATAACATATTGTAGTTTCTCCTCTTTAACAATAAATGTTTGCTTAATTATAATAATAACAATTGATTTACTTTGGGGATATTCTCCTCTTTAGCAAAGAATTTTGGAAGACACTGAGCCAATTTTGGTCAGTTCAATCAAAATATTTGGAAAAAAAATTGTTTGAAAAGGAAGAGGTCATGAATTTATTGATGTCTTGGGCAGAGTTACTCTTGCAAAGTATGTCAATGAATAACAGATTAATGAAGTGAATTATGAAGAATATTTGGACTTTGTGAATCATTTGAGATAAATGATTATCCTTGTTTGGTTAATTTTGATAGCCATTATGATAAATGTTCTTGGAAATTTTTTATGATTTGCTTTAGGTAGCCATTATGATGTTTCTCTTATGTGTCATACAATAATATGTGTGTGAGAACCCCATTTTGAAATGTTGGTACAAGATTGGGGTGTCTACAATGTTTTTTCGTGCAATTTAAAAGGTATATTTGAGAGTGAAATTCTGATATTCTAAGTCTGACTTTCAAAGTAGGATTCTTTCTTTGGGACACTGGGAGTCTTAGATTACAATTGTAAGAGGTATTTCACTTATGCTATGAAGTTTGTTACTTGTTGCAGTAGTGATAGACGTGATTTTCCAAATTGGTTTGAGGGGAGAGGCAATGTTGGACATTAAACTCAATACTTTAAATACTCCATCCATCCCAAATTGTCCCTCTTATCTCTTTGGTTTGTCCCCAAAAAATTGTCTCATGTTTTTTGAAAAAAGGATATAACTTTAATGCAATATATAGGAGGTACAAGCAAGTAAAACTACCATCTTAAAAAGTTTGACTTGTCAAATAGGAATTTTTTTTGGGGGCAGAGGGACCAAGGGAGTAATTAATTTATTGTGATAAGGCATTTGTGGTTTTTGGTATGAGGGTTTGTTTGTAATAACCTTCATAATGGTTGAAATAGGGTTTGCTAGTTGTATATAATGTTTGTGTGCGGCGCTGTCAGCTTGCGAGTGAGTTGTGATTTGTAAGAGAAAGGATGAGGCTTAAGAGCCGAGAGTAGCTGTCAGTGAGTGAGAAACGTGGTTAGATAACAGTATAATTTAGTTTGTACTCCTGAATCCATCAATTCTTTCTTTGATTATATTGGTAAGCTATGCTAACTATATCCTTCATTTTTGCCAAAATATCTGACATGAAGTGACATGGATGTGGGTTTGGCAGTTTTACACTAAATTAGTGCAAAATCTGAAAATTTTGGCAGATCCGACACCTGTATCTGATCCTCATAGCTAAGTCTAGGTAACATAGTTGGTAAGTGATTTGTTAGGATTATTTTTGTGATTGGTATTAGGGTGCATAAATACTGTTAGAGATTATTTAATCCTACTGTCAGTATAGACGGTTTTTTTTTTTTTAATTTCTTAAATTTATGTAGCAGTTACCAGTTTAGTGCTTCTTCTTCGTGCCACATTGAAATTCACTCTCATGTTAGTGTCCTTGGGGTTTTGTCTTTATCCCCTGCTGTTCTAAATGTGAAGTTGCTACTCTTGGAATTGGACAGGGGGAGAGTGGAAATCCGACCGACATTGTTAGTCCGCTAATTTCAAAGGAGCCTGGATCAGAAACCGCAAAGGACAAAACTGCTGATCAAATGCTATCAAAAGATAATATATCATCAGAAAATATGGTTGACACACCCAACAAGTTAAAGTTTCGTAGGAGAAAGAGCTCGCAATCTCTAACCAGTGGATCTTTAAAGAAGCAGCAGCACGAGCAAGCCTTGCTTGTGCCACCAGCGAATGACCACAAGGCATGGGTTGGCTTTCGGCCCTGCATTTATCTATTTATTTGTCCGGTTTAGAAAATTAGCTTAAAACAAGATAATTATTGTGTTTAATGGTTGTGCTCAGGCTGACGAGGATGTGGGAGACAATGTGAGCTTGAAACTGTTAAGAAAGAAGGCAAAGAGGGGGAAGACGAGAGTTGTCTCTGACACAGCTGACTCTACAATTGGAGTACAAGAAGCGAATGCCATTGAAGCAGAGGAGGTACAAGAAGCGGATGCCATTGAAGCAGAGGCCGAAATGACGAGGCTGTGTAGAATGCAAGACAAGTTATTTAGACTGCAGAAGGTTTTACTTGGCTTGCCTGGTGTACAAGCTGGATCGACATCCAACGAGCCGTATGTTATGTATGTTCCCATTGCAGAGGTGAAGGAAAAGGTGTGATCAACCTTGTGCATTTCTCTCAGTTTTTATTTTCTCTGTGTGGGCAAGCAATTTTGTGTCATTATGCCGCCTGCTTATTCAAAAATATGTTGAGAATGCTGTGGTCCTATACTGTTTAACAGTAAGGAAATTATATATAGAAGATTATTAAGTTAAATCCGCCTAAGGGCTTTATGAGGAAAGGGCTATCCATAGAGGTGGACTCGCTGTTGAAGTGATGCCTTCCGTAACCATAACCGAGGAGTAATGGTGGCCCTTGGAGGCAGAATTACCACCTGTGGTATCAAAGCATAGAAGTACTGTAGGGTCCAAAGTGAAACGCCGTGGGAGGAGCATTTAGAGTCATCTCTTGAACCTCTATGAGACACCTCTTGAATTGTACATCGCGAGGGTAGATGTAGACATGCACAAAAGGTTTGCGGTTTACGGTTCAAACCGTGAAGAACTGACATTCGATTGAAATGGAATCGAAGGTTCACCGGTTCAGTTAAGGTTCGACTAAAACTTTTTTTCGTGAACCGTGAATCATGAACCGGCGTTTTTAAAGTGTTTTGTATGAAAAATATTTTTTTTTTGGTTTTTTCTTGTGTTCATAAACTATAAATACTCACTACTTCAATTTTTTCCTACTTCTAAGTTCTAATCTCTCAAATTTTCTCAAAACTCTTGGTCTCTGTTTTTTTTTTTTTACAAAATACTTTTGTTATTTTACAAAATAGAAAATGTTTAAAATAATTGTTTTTTGTCACTTTTAAAAAAATCATAAAATGTAAAAAACAAAAAAATAAAATTGTGGAACCGTGGAACCGGTAAACAAGATTTAAGGTTCATGGTTTAGAACTGAACCGTGAAGGTTCACAGTTCGAAGCCAGTTCCCCATATACCCCTCCAAAAACCGACGGTTCCAGAACCGAAACCATTTGGGCATGTGTAGTTAGATGGTAACGATGGTTTTACGAGCTTGGTAACTCTTTGCCTTGGTAATTCTTTGGCCTTGACAAAGATGTCAAAAATTAGGTAAGGGCTGGAGATTGTAACATCCCTGTCTTATATTGGATAAATGTGGGAAATTGTAGAGGCATAAAAATTGTCTCCCACTACCAAGTATCAACTAATACCAATAACATTCATAGACAAAGCTTCCAGGTGCCCAGGTTGGGATCTGAACTTCATTTCTTTGATTGATTGACTTAATTTTAGGTGAGTATGTCGGGACAGTGGTGAAAATACATTGCGAGATTGAGAACATAGACCAAAAATTCGTATAGAAAGAGAGAAATAGTCAAATAAAGAACAAAATTGTTTGGACATTCATCCTTTCTATTCCTATTCTTAACTCGATCTCTATCTCCTCTGTTTATCAAAACTTGAAATGGAAAAAGAAATGGACAAAAATTACAAATTAATTAAACTAGAACAAAAGAGACTAGGGAACAGAGGCTGATTGGTTTTGTAATTGTGTCTCTCATCCTTCCTCACTGATGGGAGAATTTGGCCTTCTAACAAATCGCCCCTGCAACATTATTGATAAAAACACTAGACTTAGCACAAATATATTATTTCATTCTTATTATAAAAACAAATGTATTCCATATTATAAAATGTGTCCAAACTCCAAATGATGAATTATTTACTACGGTTTCAGAGTTTGCAATTACAGAAACACAAAATTAACAGATATTCCTCCGTTCTTGGTAAAAAATCTTCGTTTGAAATTTAAATTTTTTTTTAAGAAAATGACACTTGAAGAGCTTGGTCGATGGAGCGTTTTGACTAAAACGCAGGCAAAAAAATGCAACGCTTTAAAAATATGATACGTTTACAATTACTATGTTTATGAAAATAGCGTTTTCAAATAGTTTTTAATGTGTTTACAAGAAAAAAACTATATTTTAAAAACTGCGTATTGAAAAAGTTGCATTTTCAAAATACCGCACCAAATGAGGCCTTAATAGCTCATTAGTAATAAAGTGACACTTTTATGTCTTAATTTTTTAAATAAAATTTTCAAATAAAATATCATAGTTAACTTTTTATCAATAACGAAACGAGTACTAGAGTTTTGTTCAGATGTGAGTTAGGTCTCGTTTGGTGCAATATTTTGAAAACGCAGTTTTTTCTAAATACAACGTTTTTAAAACGTAGTATTTTCAAAACAAATTTTTTTTTTCTTGTATACATGTTTGGAAAACTATTTCAAAGCGCTATTTTTATAAACAAAATAGTTGTAAGCGCTGTATTGAAACACTTTAAAAGAGAAAACGCTACATTTTTTACCAATATTTTGATTAAAACGCTCCATCAAACAAACACTTAATAAAATAATTCAACCCGACATCGAGGCTAATCATAATTGCCCAAAAAAATCAAATAATTTCTCTATACAAACAAAAACCCAGAGATTCATCAAGAGCCCATCAACAATATCTATCTGTCTACCAACACCAATCATTCTCACATGATGGCAACCTAAAAGCATGGGTCCCACCAAGAAAATTATTGGGCGCCCACAGCCAATCAAAGAAGCTAATTTAGGAGGATCTATTAATTAAGTACCTTCATTCTGGGCCGTCGATCAGCGTTGACTTTTCTGACCTGGTACCTGATCTTCTTAGAAAACAGGCGATTACGTCTCTTCTCTTTGTAGCGCATTACGCTTGCCTCCCTCAACCCACCGTTTTCCGAAAACAAATCTATTTGTGCCAGCCTTGCCTGCATCCCTCAACCCAAAAATTAAAATTAATTAATTTAAAATAAATAAAAAATAGTTCCCTCACATTCTAGTCAAACAGTAAAGTATTAAACCGCAGATAATTTCAAGAACTACTAGATCATTCTTATGGCAGATGACAAAAATGTCTGAACGATGTAAGTATTATTAAAATAAATTAATTGAATGTTAGAAAAATTCAATCGTGGACCCCACAAGCTCCGAAGCTATTTTATTCATATTATTTTAAAGAACTGAGAATTAGTTACTTACTTTCCAATAGTTTCTGTCTAAAAGTTAATTTTTTTAAATAATAATAATTTTAATAACTCATTTGTAATAAAACGATACTTTTATATTTTAATTTTTAAAAGTGAACTCTTTAAGTGAAATATCTCAAATAGAATAATAGATTCTTTGTCTGAAATAGAGGAAGCATTACTTATATTTTTTATTTATAATTAATAAAAAAAGAACTTGAATGAGGCCACAAAATATCAGTTGATTGGTGCCCAACAAAGTAACATATTACAGAACAAAAATAATACTCCATCTGTTCCATTTAAAAGAGTTCAGTTTGAATAGTCTAATAATTAAGAAATATATAATTAGTATTAGAATTGTTCATAATTACAAAAAAAATTAATCATAATTAAAATGTTAATATGATATGAGGAAGGTAAAATTGAAATATATTGGAGAATATAGACATAATTTTTTAAAATGGAGTCTTAATATGAAACGTTATAAAAATAATACAGTGGATTCTTTGTTAGAACGAAAAGAATACAGTATAAATAAAGTGGGGGAATATTTAATTGCTCGGTTACCTTTCTAATTTCCCTTTTATCCTAGTATTTTATTAGTAGTATCTTAAAAGTAGCCCGTGAGAAACACGTGCTTTGCCTCATCGCAAAGTTAACCACTAACTAAATTAACAGAAATCAGGTTTAAATAATATCCCGGACTTAGAATTCCTGGCGGGAGAGAGAGTAACCTACGTGGATGTCATTTCCCGTTCCGCCGGGGGACTCCGAGCCGGAAATTTCTTCGGGAAGCGGATTTCCACGGTCGGCCCACGCGTTCAAGACGTCGTCGTAATTTAATTTCAGGAGTAACCGGGCAGTGGGTTCGGGAACTGAATTCTCTTCCGGTGCTCCACCGGTTGTTGGAATTAAATTCAATTCCGGTGCTGGTGCCTTCTCTGCTTTCTTTTTCTTTTTCTTTTCCTCCACCGCTTTTTTGGGCTTTGGTGTGATGTCGGCTATTTCTACGGTTGGGAATCTCCACCAATTTCCCTCGTCGACGTTTCTCAATGCCCTCACCGCATTTCTCATACCGAAACCAAAATCATAAGTACCACTGAATCCCAATCCCATTGGATAACCATAGCAAGTGTTCATTGCACCGTTGTAACAAGAATTAGAATTGGATTCATCCATGGAGTCGTTTTCTGTACATAAATTTCCCATGATGCTGTCAATTCCCTCTTCAATTTCCTCGTCTAGCATAGATTCCGTATCGAAATCATCTTGGTCTCCATTAGGCTCACATAATTCCATGGATATTGAATTCCTATGGGTAGAGGAATTGATTTCCACCGGGCTCAGACATGGCTTTTCGAAGCAATTCACGACTTTTGGCTCAACCCGACAATTGGGTTCTTCTAACATTGGTGGATGGAGTAAAAACCCCGAATTTTCAAATACTCGAAAGGGCAAAACTAATTCTGGGAGCTCATTGAAGAAATAATTATGTTGTGGGGTGAATTTGGAGATTTTTCGAATGTGTTTGGTAGAGAAAATGTCAGGGCAGGCTGTGGAAAGAAGAGTTGCTGCCTCATTGTAGGTTTGGTTGGGTCGTTTTCTAGGGGTTCGCGGTTTTCGAGTTGAGATTGCAAACGGGGAATTACTCGATTCGGAAAGAGTTGAAGATGGAGAAGACGATTGTGAAGTTCTACTAGAAGTTGATGGGGATTTGACGATTTCAATGTCAAATCTATAAGCCCTTCCACCGCTTAAGCAAGTAGACATTTCTATAGATAAAAAACCCCAATTCACAAACTCATATAACCTGCAAGCAACAATTGAGGACTCAATTGAAGTAAAGAACTCAAACCAGCCTCAAGAGTAAAAGCACCCAGAATTCAGATACTGATTGGCTAACACCTTTGAAGACGAAGTAGAAAATCTTAAACCCCAATTCTCAAAACAGAACACTACCACTCACAAGAAAATCTAATAAATCAAAACCGTGTTGATACCAAAATTCCACTAGAACACACCTCAAAAACTTTAAAGAAAGTGGCAAAAACCGAAGAGTTGCATGTAAACTCTCGAACCCAATACCAAATCATACACGAAATCGGTGGAAAAAAGGACTGCCATAGAGGATGACAGACTGGCTCAATTTGAGGTTGCAGGATTGTGGTTGAAATGGTAATTCAAAAAGAGCAAAACCCTAAACCCTGAAAAGAACTACTTTTCTAAATAAACAAAAGTTGGGTTTACCTTCTAAAAAAAGAGAGAGAAAGAAGCCAAAAGTTAAAATAGTAAACTAGAGAAAGAAGATACCCAAGAACCCTTTTTTAAAACCCAAAAAGGGGAATCCTATAAACTTCTAAAAATGCAATCTTTGAATTCATCGAAGCAGATAGAGAGCTCAATTGGAAACTGGAATTGGGAGAAAACCCAGAAGAAGGAAAGAGAGAGTTGTACGAAATTCTTGAAGCTAAAAGAGGAACGTCAGCTGACTATTTATATCTGAAGGAACAGAGCAATCTTGAAATGGTAAAGAAATGGAATGGATTTGCACAAAACCCAAAAACTCAAACTTATCATGGGAAGGAATAAGAAATATCTTGATGGGGGATGATTATCCAATAAGGGAATCAAAGACTTTGAGTTGGGTTTTGCAGGAAAAATTCAGGAGAGAGAAAGAGAGAGGAGGGTCTGAATTGGGGACATGGGAGGGGAGTCACGGGAACGGAACAGATGAAAGGAAAAGAACCGTTGGTGAGCTCAGTAGAAATAGCAGTGAGGACCTCAAATCACTCTCTCCTAGCGTGTGTGTGTGTGTGTGTGTGTGTGTGTGGGATTGGAGATGAGAACAGGGGAAGCGACAAAGACAAAGGGCTCCCAGCAGTTTTTAGGTTGGACCACTCTGTGTGTGTGCTTCATCAGTTTTCTCTCCTTACTACTTCTGTTATTTGCACTTTCAGCAGTTCAATTATTTTATCCTTTTGAATTACCAAAATACCCATACTCAATTACTCTACATTTCTATAAAATCCAATTTCTTTCCTTTATTTACTTTCTCTTTCCAATTTGCCAGCACTTACTTAGGCATAACCTTTTTTTGTACTGTTTGATTATCAAAAAGTGGAAAAATGATTGTTTTTCTAAAATTGAAATTGTTTTCCTTTATTCAAAACTTGTAGCAATTGATCGGGTTTAAAATATACTCCTTCTGTTCGGGGTAAAAAGTCTCCGTTTGAAAATCAAACTTTTTACTATAATTATATTTTTATAGTTGTTCATTAGTAATAAAATGACACTTTTATATGTTAATTTTTTAAAACTCTTACACTAACAACTAAAATTATTCAATTATTGTAATGTCAAAAAATAGGGCTTGATCAAAATTACAAATATTAACGTGCCTAAGCCACCAAATTAGGATGTTTTGATGGCACACCAGGATACCAATGGTGGGCGTAGAGAGATGAGTTTAGTCAAATTTGAATTTAAGAAAGGGGAATTTGAATAGCATGTTTATTGTCTATTAGGGTCTAAACTTTCGCAAAATGGAGTATATATCAAAGATTAGAATTAAAAGTGATAATATTTCTATTTCCTAGCTATCTAGGGCATTATGGTAACAAGAACTATCTGATCCTAATCATGGGCAAGCATGGATATCCCTGATTGGATTATTTATTTCCAAGTATGTCACCCATGGCCATACCCACCTGCAAAGATGTCAATGAAGAAGAGATATAATATGGGAAAGCATTTCTTATCTGATGACATGGCAATAACTGATTGGGTAAACTAGATTCTAGGGCTGAGGTGGAGTGTCCTTTATTGGTTGGGGATAATCACGTGTGTCAAGAAAAGAGAGGTTGTTTTTAAGGGATCTAAAACCCAAGTGCAATGATTTGAAGGCTTTGGTGTCTTGTGGTGGCTCCTATGTGTGGCGGATGGCAATCCTACGTTGGTATCTTTTGGTTCAATGGCTTTGTGATTACGAATTTACAATATCCCAAATCATGCTTTGAGTTTTATTTGCTTAAATGGGTCCCAACGGCTTCAACTTGTTCCATTGTTTTTAACTTGAACAAATCCAATTTTATCTCTTTATATTAGGGGTGAGCAGAAGTTTTTCGGAATCGGACCGAACCATTTTTTGGATTGGTCGGATCCCAGGACAATTTTTGATTAATCCGGGTTCCCCTGCCTAAATCAAAAATGACCAATGTGTATTTATTATTATTTTTATATATAATATACTAATATAGTATAATTAATATATATATATATATATATATATATATATATATATATATATATATATATATATATAAGAAGATAATAAAAGGGATACAACTTACAACCTAAAGAAAATATATAATAATTTGATTCAATATTCAACCAAGTTTCCTTACTTGATTAAAGAGAAAATAGGAGGGAAAATATTGTTATTCCCTATTATTTAATTTCTTGTCTCTTTTTGTGATTCCAAACATTATTAGTTTGAAAGATTGTTATCTGTAAATGAATTAAATTAACCATAAGGGGATCGGAGAGGAAGATGACTTGCAATAAATTTCCTTACAACTTTCTTTTTCGTTTCTCTTTATTAATTTGGAAGTAACGATTTTTACTTTTAGTTTATTTTCACAAGAACAACGAACCCAACAAAATGTTGTATGAAGGAAGAACATGATTTGATTATTGATCATTGTTTTTTAGAAAATCTAGTTATCCTCTTGATCAAAGATATGCATTGTATTGGTCCGGTCCTGGTTCTCGTACATCTTAAATTGGTTCTGGACCGGACCAATGTATTGGTTCTAAGACATATTGAGTTGGTCCTGGTTCTATATTTTTAAAGAACCGGACGATTAGTCTGGTCCTGGTTCTCTTAGTTTTTCCAAAAAAGTGGACCGAACCGGACCAAGCTCACCCCTACTTTATATTAAGCCCATCGATGGATTAGATTTTGAACCGAATCCGATGTTATTTTTAGTATAAAGATTGAGGTTTTAAATCTAATTATCTAATTTTGATCTGAATCTGAAAATCCAAAAGTTTAATAAATTTGATGTGAATTAAGGTGTTTCAATCCGATTCGATCCGATATAAAAAATATATTGATATTATACATATAAAAGTTACTAATAATGAGGTTTTAGTCATTAATCATTACTAATTCTACTAAATATAAATTTTTACACAAACTCTAAGATTTTACTAACATTATTATTCATGTTTGTGTAAGCTAAAAATATGAAATTTTAATTTTATTCATCATTTGATTAAGCAAAAACACCTCAATATTAATTTTATTAAGTACTTTAATTAAGGCGAATAAAATCCAAATGGATCGAGATTTTGAATATTCGAAAGATAATTCAATCCGATTCCAAATCGATAATTTCTTAACAAATAGTATAATGAATTTGACTGATCTGATCTGAATCCGATCCATTAACAAACCTAATTTATACTAGTGGTGCTTTCTTGTAGGAAAATGTCTTAAAACATCACCAATGTGACCGTAGATTTGATCGCGGTCGTCAATAATTAGCACCCTTAATTATATGTGTCAATTTTTTTCTTTGGGCAATACTTAATACATCACACATGTTTTGCTTAATACATCACACATGAGGGATAAAAGTACTATTTTGCCCTTATTAATTTAAAAGGGAAAAAGTGAATAAAGAATACAAAAAAGAGAAATATTTTATTCCCAAAAATCTGGTTAACAAACAAAATTTTGTTAAACTCAAAATATGCACAAAAAATTCAGTTATTTTGTTTGAAATTCATAAAACCGGCCCTAAAAGATGACATTCATGAAGAAGAGTCATTCCTAGAAAGATGGTTCTCCTTCATTCATAGTCATCCCAGAAAGATGGATTTTAGTTTTAAAAAAATCATAGAACCAGCCCATAAGGGTAATAATAATGCTAGAGAGCCATTTCAGAAAGATGGCACTCCTTCATTCATAGTCATCCCAGAAATATGGTTTTAGGCTTTTTTTAAAAAAAAAATCATAGAATCGGCCAAGAAAGGTGATATCTGAAAGGATTAAACCGAGGAATTTACCCTCGGCACATCGACCCTCGGCACAATAAATGGCCCCACTTAGAAAGCCACTAGTAACGAAGACAGAACCACTCATCCCTAAGATAAACGCTTCAGCCTCGGCACAATGACCCTCGGCACAGTAAACGGATTCAACCTCGGCTGGCCTAAAAGACCCCTGATTCCCTCGGCCCCGTCACCAAATCGGTCTCTTGTATTCTCGGCCTCGGCTTCGAACCAATCATCATCCGCCTCGATGCCTCGACAAGCCGCTTCCCTAGGCCCGAGAAAACCGACGCAACCACCAACTCCCCGACAAGCGCCGCTTCACTTATTTCCGACGAAGACCCTCAACGCATTTAATGATTGCCGCTTTATGCCCCCCAATCACCAGCCGCCACGTCAACATAAACATCAGGTATAAATAGAGAGTGCACATTTAATATGAAGGTAAGCAATTTCAGAGATATCACAACTCTCTTATCGCAGCCACTTATCAAACATTTATCATAGCATATTTATTGCCATCTTTCCACCGAAAACCTTACTCTCACACCGGAGGGTTCTAGTCGGGCCGCCCCGACTCCTTAACGGTGTTTGTTGTTTAATTTGTGCAGGTTAAGCAAGAAGGACGAACCAGCGACCGCCACCTCATCCTTACTCACACGTGGACGACAAGACAAGGTCACCACCAAAAAGGCGTGATCAGTTTGGTTCCATGCCTGAGAGTCATTCCAGAAAGATGACTCTTCTTCATTCATAGTTATCCCATAAAAGATGCCTTTAGTCTTTTTTTTCTTTTTCTTTTTTTAAATTTATAGAACCGGCCCAAAAAGGTGATGTTCATGCTTAGAAGTAAGGGCGAAAAAACTTCAGGTTTTTTTTTAAAAAAATTATCAGGTCCCAAATGTTCATGAGAGTTATCTCATAAGGATGTTTATACATTGTTGAAATTACTAAAAATAAAGGCATGAAGGCAGCAGGTATGAAGGCAACATCTTCACAAAAAGATCAAGCTAAGGGACTAGTTTAGCTTTTTCCTATTCTGTTTTATCTTCAGGGGCGTCGAGTGTAAATTCCTGATTCTTGTTAGTTTTGTTTGTTGTTCTTTAAGGGTAGGTTTGTATTTTAGCCTTGGATTAGCCGTTAGTTAGTCGGTTATAATTTTGTTTATATAGTGGTTGCCTCCTTTGTAATTGATCATCAATTATCAAATCAATAATAATAAAACTTCTTCTCCAAATTCTGTTTTTATCATGGTATCAGAGCGAGTAAATTCGCTGTTCCAGAATTACTCTTCTTCATCATCTCAACCAGTTGAAGCTTGATCTATCTCTGCCTTCCTGGATTTCTGCAATTACTGTTTTTACTCTTCTTGTCTGGTAAGGATTTTCTTTTCCTTTCTTGTTCTATCTTCTGCCCTCTCTCTCATTATGACTAACAATCAATCGTCTACTACATCATCTTCTCCCCCTTGAATCTAACAAAACCTCTTCCAGTAACACTTCTGATTTTTATGATTTTTCTGATGCCACCTTTCAATTACCCCCTGGACATCCTCTCTTCCTTCATCCTAATGATCATCCAGGGATGACTCTTGTTACTGACCTTCTTACTGATTGCAACTTTACACAATGGAAACTTGCAATCACCATTGCCCTATCTGCCAAGAATAAACTTGGCATGATCAATGGTTCATTCAAGAAACACCTCAACAAAATGGCAGGTCTGAAAGAAAGCATAGACATTTGTTAGAACTTGCTAGAGCTCTCAAATTCCAAGCTAATCTTCCTATTCATTTTTTGGGGGATTGCATTCTTACTGCCACTTATCTCATTAACAGGTTACCTAATTCTATCTTGAATTTTAAAACCCCCTTTGAAGCCTTGCATGGTACTTCTCCTAATTATAAACACCTTAAAACCCTAGGTTGTCTCTGTTATGCTTCTACTATGGCCTCCAACGAAGATAAGTTTCTGCCAAGAGCCCAGAAATGTGTATTTCTTGGCTATGCTTCTACTAAAAAGGCCTATAAATGCTACAATATCAATACTCATCAAACTTTCTTGTGAGGGGATGTTGTGTTACTGTGAAAATGTCTTTCCACTTTCAAAATAACATCAAAAGTCGATCCATTAACAATAAGATGTTTCCCATTGTTGATATACCTACTACTACATATGATGATGATCAACCTACTCCATCTTTACAAGAGTCCATTATCCCTAAAGAAACCAACCCCAATGTTGAACCTACCAATGACATATCTGAAACCAATCCCTTAAACTTAAGACCTGTTAGGAATAAATCCATTCCCATTAAATTTAAAGACTATGCAGGCCTACCCACTAACCTTCAAAGCAATGCAGGAAAAGTTACAGGTACATCTCCTTATCCATTCAATAAATTCTATAACTTAAGTCATGCTTCTGCTAGTTACAAGAAATATTCTTGCAATATTGCTGTTGTGCATGAACCTCAATCTTTTGAGCAGGCCAAGGATCCTCTATGTGCGAAAGCCATGGAAAAGGAACTAAGAGCTGCAGGAAGCAATAAGACACAGACAGTGGGATATCTACTTGAAAACAAACATAAAGTGGGCTCAAAATGGATATTCAGAATAAAGTATCATCATGATGGTAGTATTGACAAGTACAAAGCAAGACTTGTTGCAAAAGGGTTCACTCAAAGGGAAGGAAATGACTACTTTGAGACATTTGCTCCGATTCTTAAGATGACTTACTCGTCGAATGCTCATTGCCATACCGCCTCAAAGGCGGAGAATAACTCACATGGATGTCTCCAATGCATTCTTGCATGGAGATCTTAATGAAGATGTCTACATGGACCTTCCTCCTGGCTACATTCATACATTTTTTTAGAACAAAGGTCCTATTGTCTGCAAACTTCACAAGTCCTTATACGGCCTAAAGCAAGCACCAAGGCAATGGTTTAAAAAGTTTTCAACTACAATCACTCAGCTTGGGTTCACTCAATCTCCCAATGATCATACCTTATTCTTAATGAAGACTGAAAAATACTTTATTGTTATCTTGGTGTATGTTGATGACCTGCTTATAACAGGAACCAACAAGGACTTAATTGCCAAAGTCAAGACATATCTTCACACCAAGTTTCCTGTGAAAGACCTTGGAGAACTCAAATATTTTCTTGGACTTGAAGTGGCGAGAACTCATCGGTATATGTCTTCATCAAAAAATTATCTTGTTGATATTATTCTTGATTGTGGCCTCTTAGATTCTAAGCCTAAGACCACTCTTATTGAACAACCATAAAAGGCGGCCACTTAGTGCGGAATTCCCCTAAGTAATCCTGCTCCTTATAGAAGACTTGTAGGAAGGTTGATCTATCTCACCATCACCAGACCTGATATCTCATATGGTGTTCAGATTCTGAACCAATTCATGGCAAACCCTACTACTGATCAGTGGAAGTCAGCTTTAAGACTTGTTAAATATCTCAAAGGAAGCCCAGGACAAGGTCTCTTTTATCCTGTAAACAACCACTTAACTCTTTTAGCTTTTGTGACTCACATTGGGCCTCTGCTTGCTTCTGAAGAAAATGCATTCTGAGGATTACGTATTTTTTCTTAGCAATGCTCTCATATCTTGGAAAAGTAAAAAAGCAGAACATTGTTAGTAGATCCTCAGCTAAAGCAGAATACATAAGTATGGCCAATACTTGTTGTGAACTCACTTGGATTATGGCTATGCTTAAAGACTTTTAGATTCTCCCTGCAGGTCCTATTCCTCTTCATTGTGACAACAATTCTGCCCTTTACATTGCAGCCAATCCTGTATATCATGAGAGGACTAAAAACATATTGAAATTGACTGTCACATTGTTCGAAATCTGCTCCAGAAAAATATTATCTCCACCAAGTACATTGCATGTCAGTCTCAATTAGCAGATATCCTTACAAAAGCTCTTCCCAGTGGTCAATTTTCTGATCTTGTTGGCAAGTTGCAAGTAAAGAACTTATTCTCTCCTTTCAAATTGAGGGGGGATGTTGAAATTACTAAAAATAAAGGCATGAAGGCAGCAGGTGTGAAGGCAACATCTTCACAAAAAGATCAAGCTAAGGGACTAGTTTAGCTTTTTCCTATTCTGTTTTATCTTCAGGGGTGTCGAGTGTAATTTCTTGATTCTTGTTAGTTTTGTCTATTGTTCTTTAAGGGTAGGTTTGTATTTTAGCCTTGGATTAGCCGTTAGTTAGTCGGTTATAATTATGTTTATAACTTTATATAGTGGTTACCTCCTTTGTAATTGATCATCAATTATCAAATCAATAATAATAAAACTTCTTCTCCAAATTCTGTTTTTATCATACATGGATGAGAGCATCTTCTCATGAACATTTGTGATAAACAACTTAGCTCTCATGAACGTTATCAAATGCATTTCCATATAAATAACTTTAATTTTTTTAATTTTTTTCGCAAATCTTCAACTTGAAGATCAAAAAGATTTTTTATAAAATGCAAAAGTTATTTAAATGTTAAATGAGCTAAAGAAAAAATTGGAAAAAAAATAATATGTGTGTTGTATTAAGTATTTAGTGTGTGTTGTATTAAGCATCCCCATTTTCTATTTATTCACATTCAATCAAAACGGATCTCTTCAATGCAAATGTTGGTTTGATCTTATGTGGCTTGCATCTCACACTACAATGAAATTTGACAAACAAAAAAAAAAGGAAGGAAACAACCAAAAGAAATATTCCATCCGTCGTGGACAAAAATTATCATTTGAAAGTCAAATTTTTTTAACAAATGACATATTTAGTAGCTCATTGGTAATAAAATGACACTTTCATACCTTAATTTTTGAAAGTTGACTTTTTAAGTGAAACTTTTCAATAAAGAATAGTTGACTATTTGCCCGAAACGGAGGGAGTAGTTTTTTTTTTAATACTGACTATGATATATCTACTATCTACACCCTCAAGTAGAATGGAACTATTTTTTTAATAAATACTCACTATGTCATAATTAGTGTCCGCTATATATTTAGGGGTGTCCCAAACATAATTCATTTTCTTTTTCTTTTTCATATCAATTATTAATTTGTATTTGTATTTGTGAGATTGAAAAAAGATAAATCTTATTGATTTCACACCATTAATGAAAATTAAGGGTTACTAACGGAAAATTTCTTAAAGTTCAACAATATTTTATACTCTATCTGTCACAAAATTATTGCCTTGTTTGACTTGACACACGAATTAAGAAAAAAATATTGACTTGATTATTAATATTGGAATAGTGTGTGGTTTTCTTTAAAACTCATGAATATGTGGTTTAAAATTAAAGTATGAAGAAAAAATAAGGGTAAAGTGGTAAAAGTGATATCCTAGAAAGAAAACTTTCAAAGAAGTCAATTATTTTGAGACGGACGAAAAATAAAAATATGACAATAATTTTAGGAGGGGCACACTTAATACAACACTTATAAAATGCTTAATACAACACTTTTGAAAAATGTTTTACCAAAATACCCTTTATGAAATTTAATTTTTTTGTTTTTTTTATTAAATTTAAATTAGATAAAATATAATTTTCTTGTTTTTTATTAAATTTAACCTACGGTTATTAACATGTAGGGGTAATAATTGGGTAATTTTTTCATATACATGTGTATTAGGTATCACCTTAAGCAACTTATAAAGCCTTATTTTCAAATCAATTTGGTATGCACAAATGACAACTCTCATAAAACTTTAAAATGGATGGTGCATTATTTTGATTAAAATACTCATTTTAAAAACCAACAATCTCACGCTTATTTTTATTTTATTTTAAAAATCATATAGACAAAGAAAATATGAAATACATAATAAAGATGACAACATTCTTGAAATGTATCGACACGTGTTTTTTGGACTAAATATTCGTAGGAAAGTCGTGTTCCGCTCGGTTTATTAGCTAAATATTCATAGTAAATTGTAAATTGTATATATACATGTTATTTCTGAAGTAAATATTTTATATGAAATCCATATCCTTGGTAGTAATATTGGAAAACATTAATATTTAAACAATACATAGATATTTTTTATTTTTTAAAATTACTTTTATCAATAATACACAATAGACTCTCAAAAAATTTGATACCAAAATTGAAATTGAAAAAAAAGATCGAAAAAACAATCAAATGTCAAAATCGAGACTAAAATAAAAACCAATTTACATCGAGTTGCAAATCTCAAATTTGAAATCATGACGAAATTGAAGAAAGAACATAAAATAACCAAAATCATAACTTAAAAAATAAGAATAAATAAAAACTAAAATAACTGTCAAAATAAAAACCAAAAGCAAAAGATGAAAACCAATATAAGAAACACTAAGAAAAAATCAAAACTATAACTAAAATTAATACCCAAACCAAAAAATATAATCAGTCAAAATAAATATTTCTTCATCTAAACATAAGAAAAATCAAAATGTCAAAACTACAGCCAAAAACAAAAGCACAATCACAACAAAAATAACAAAAAGTTAAAACTAAAATCATATCTAAAATTAAAAATTTTAAAAAGCTATTACCAAAAACATTAGAAAAGCAAATTCAAAAAATTAAAAGCAAACAAATCATGAAGACCAATGCTAAGAGAGAAATCCAAACTTTGGTATTATCCAAAAAATGAAAACCAACCCATAAATATAGAGATCTGGCGAGAAGAGTTTTACATTTTTTTTCAAGGAGTCGGTCTTCAAAAGAAATAGAAGAAGAGAGGAAAGAAAAAACATGAGTTAGCTTATAGTGTAAATAAATTATTTAAGACTCTTGTCATCCCTTTCATAGTCTTTGATTCATTTGTAGGTAAAATGAGATATTCAACCCATTGAAGGATCAAGCAAATGTGCCTATTTAGTTTTGGAGTGAGCCAATGATGAGTATTTCTTGGGAGAAGAAATAGCTTCGTTTAGTGCCTCTATTTGAAGCCTAATGTCATGAATTCATAAACACAAATTATACAACTCTTTAAATTGATTGTTAAAGTTCTTAATTGTAGTCCTTTCGGCTCCTTCTCCTAGTACCTAAAGTTTTTAGCTATTTTTTATTATAGAAAATACTTTAAGTAATGATCTCCATTGTTATATATAGCTATATGATATACCATTTATCATATTGATTATTAATAGGTAATGGTTGGAGGATAAAAAGTCATACATGAATGGCCAAAAATCAAAGTTTATCTAAAGTGAGTGAGGTGGCACAACCATAGTGTTTGTCACCAACTTTAAATATACACACACACACACACACACACACACACACACACATATATATATATATATATATATATATATATATATTTGTGATGAGTTCGGCCTAAATTTTGATCACGAGTCAAGCACATATATCTTCACATGATAGTCCCATGCGATGTATAAACCAAGAAAAATGTCACCCGAGTAGGATCACCCGGGTTTAGTATAACAAATCTCTTCCGACCAGGAATCCTTCTACAAGTCTGACTGAGCTAAGAGTAAGGCTGCCCGAACAGACATAACTCATCATAAACATAACTAATGGATAACTCTCGTGCTCGAGATTTTAGTCATAATTCCGTCAGTTACGTTGTCAATCTGCATTTAGGGGCATAAAGGCCTAAGATCTATTTACAATAACTACTCAGTCCGAATTTCACTCCCAAAGTGATATATATATATACTTTACAATGTCTCATTTGAAAGGTACGCTCACTTTTACACATCAAAAATTTGTCTTTTTACTTTCAATCAAACTTAAGTCTTACTCTCACGCTGGAAGGGTTTCACGAGGTCCAACTTTGCATTCATTTTAAGATGTCTTCTTTTGATAGGTTTCTACAAGATCTAATATTTACATAAACTCAGATATCCTATATATAATCCGTGAAGAACGATCCAACACCAAATTATATAGCATCAATATATATAATTGGTAAGGCTAAATAAGTCACTGACTATATATAATTTCTTTTTTATATTAATAAAATTATTTTTTACGATTATTACTATTTATAATAGTTTTTAAATGCCTATCACACATTCACACTTGGTACCAAAATTTTAAATTTGTTTCTGCTTAAGCATGCTACGTGGAGCTTTGGGCCATGGAATATTTTCTCCTTCACAACTAGTGAAACCAAGTGCGTTAATATCGTATGAGTGCATTCGTACCACATTACTCATGCTTCATGGAATAATTTCTCCTAAATTAGATGAGATAAACTTAACTAACCTTATACTCCCACCGAGAGCTTTAATAGCATCATCGATATTAATGTAAATATGAAAAATATTAGATGTAGCATAGGATTTATATTTTTTTTGAAAGAAAAAATATTTTTAATGTAAATATGGATAATAGGTATAAATATGACATGTCAATCAAATTTGTTCATATTATTTATAACACTGTCAATTTTCCACATTCTGTTTGAATGTGTGAATACATACTAGCCAGTTTTTTCTTTGTTAAATCTGTTTCTAATTTTTGTTCCTTTTTCTTTTTTTTTTTTGTCAAATTTTATTTTAGGGATAAGAGTGAGATGTATGTTACATAAGATCAAATCAATGTATTAGAGAAATCCGTTTCACTTTAATATGAATAAAGAGATTAAAAAATGTTCTATATAATTGAAGAGGTTAATTACACAATACACACGGTTAAGTAAAATTAAATTTATGATGACACTAATGATGCTAATCTTGTTGTTGATACATGTAGCCATGCGTTATTATTGAATCTGCAACATCATCCATGACTTTTTTGATGACCTGATCGTGAGTGTGGGCTACGTAGGAGGCCTCTCGGGCTCGAGGGTCGTTACAAATGGTATCGAGCGGTCGGCCGAAAATGTGGGAACAAAGTCTTTGTGTTGGCCAAAGTGCTACACCGCGAAAGTGGGAGCCACCTCTTGATCCTCAGACGAGCCTCCTGCGCCAGTGCGATTCGGCCTTGGCGACGGCGTCGAGATTTGAGTGGGGAGAATATAATATTCCAATCCTACATCGGGTAGATGTGAGGCTTGTGTTTGATTTATAAGGTAATGCTTCTTCTGAAGACCAACATTATCCATGGATTTTTGGATCGATTTGTGATGGCGATGGCGATGGCCGTCTTTGTTTACTACGCGTAGCGAATTGGGTTTTTCAGGCTCGAGGCGTTACATAATGTTTTGAAGTTAACAAGTGGACTACGTGGCTCTCTGTGAAGCAGACATATATAGTAGCATAGTGTAGGTTGTGGTGTGTAAATAATTTGGTGTTGGCTTTGAGGGGAGGAGGGATAAGTATGTGTGTGGGAGAGAGAGAGAGAGAGAGAGAGAGGGTGGGGGTGGGACTGGGGAGCAAATTAGAGCTGAAAAGAGTCCACAATTTTCATATATTTTTGAGATATTATAAATAAAGTGTCACTATATATGAAATCTCTTGAACATTTGGAATGTAGATATTTTATTCATATTGTTATTATTACGGACTATGACCATGGCAGTAAAATTACAAACCGCACCTGATGGCCTATATATAAAAGGATGCGGTATTATGTATATATAAAAATGTTGTAAAGATTTGAACTTATAATAATAACCTAATTTCTTCTCTTTATATATGGTGTAATTGTATTCTCAATTTCAGAAACAAAGAAATAACTCTCCTAAGTAAAAATCAAAAAGTGGGGGTGACGTACATAGCATTTGATTATTATTCTTAAAGGATAAAAAATAAAGCATATCCAATTTTAATGTAGGCCACCAAGGTATACATAGCTTTCAATATGTTATATATTAAAAATAATTAAAAAAATATAAACCTTATCTCATAAAACATGACGTGGAAAAACTATGGCGGATTAATATATATAATTTGCTCCTTCAACTTAACCTTTATTCCTATAATGGTTACATATGTTTCAAATTTTCTATATTAGTCCATAAACATTATTTTTACTGACGTATTAATCCTCGTATCGTTATCTTAAGCAAAAGCATTAAATTATTTTGTTAAAAAGACAAAATTATCCACAACTAAATCTGATAACATTTTACGTGGGCAGTAGCTGAGTTGAAATGATAGCAAAGCTAATGCGAAATATCAAAATATTAAAGTCTACTCATCGTTTCTCCTTCCCCCGTGCCCAACACGCACTCTTTCTTTGTCACTCTCTGTTCCCACTTCCCAGTTCCCACCATACCCATACTACTTCTTCCTCAACAAAAATCAAAAAGCCATTTTGGTTCTCCTCCACAAACCCAATCAACAAAATTTAAGAATTTATGCTTCTCCCAACAAAATCGGGTTTGCACCTTTCATAAATTTGCAACTCGATTAGATAGAGGGCGTAGATATGTAAGCTTTGATCGATGCAATAGTTAGTCTTCGCTGACGACCGTCATCACGTACTGCGCCGCTCCTTCCGATCTCTCGCCTTTGACGACCGTCCACACCTTCTGCTCAGATTGTTTTCTCGCAGATGGAAAAGAGAGGTCGCGACACTGGTTCAAGCAAAGAAAATAAAAGGATGAAGATAGATCTAGAGAGGAGGTATGTGCAGTCATCGGACTCATGAGAGAGGTAAGTGGGTGGCGACAGCGGTGGTGGATTATGGAGGTTGAATGTGGTGGTGGCTGTTGGGTTGACTCAGATGAGCACAAGAAGTGGGGTGACAAAGACTTCGTCTGCCTTCGTTAATTCCTACTCTCATGTTTGAGCGGTCAGTCTATGCATTCTTAATTGTATTCATAAACTTTTGGTGGAGCTGGGATAAAGGTGGGCTAAGGATTAAAAAAAGGGAGGGGGGGACATGGAGCTGTGATAGCGGCGGGAACCAGTATTTCCCAAAAGGAGAAAGGGACATCCGGACATGGGTGAAACTGTGAAAGAAATAAAAATGGAAAAAGAAAAGGAATAAAAAGAAAGATTTTCTGTTTTTCACTTTTATATTTCATCTTATAAAAAAGAGAGTAATTTTTTTTTAATTTAACAATTTTGTTTAAGATAACGATATAAATGACGTAAAATGAAGTTCACATACTAATATAACAAATTTGAAACATCGATTATAGGGAAAAAAAAAAAAAAAAGGTTAAGTTTGGGGACTAAATTATACTCCCTCCGTCCCTAAATTATCGTCCTCATTTTCTTTTTTGTCCGTCCCAAAATAATTGTCCAGTTTGAAACTTACCTTTTTAGAACATCATTTTTATCACTTTACCCTTACTTTTTCACTTTACTTTAATTATGGGCCACATACACATGGGTTTTAAAGGAAACTACACATTAAATCAATATAAATAATTAAGTAAATTGTTTTTTCTTACACTGTGCACCGGATCAAACAGAACGATTATTAAGGGACGGAAGAAATATATTAATCCAACTATGGCCTTCGAAGTTGGATAAACAAAGAGTAGTGACAAGAATACAATTTTTTCATCCAAATGTAGTTGGCAAACCTGTAATTAATTATGTTCCACATGATATAGCCTATGTGTCATTTTAATTTATCAATATGCTTGACACAATATATTTGTATGACATTTCCACGTCTCATATGACTTATGTGTTCTTACAAAATTTGGTTGCCCAAAAATGCATTTTCCTGGAGTTTCCTATTTAAACAAAGAGCATAGATGTATAAATTGAAATAATTGCGGGTCGATCCCCTTTTTTTGAATTATAACCATTCGGTTACAATTTTTTTTTCAACTGCAAAAGACACATCATTTTCACTTCTCATCTATCTGTGTTCAATTCAAACCAATCTAACTCCACTGTAACATATCATATTGGGGGTGTGTGTCTGCACGTGGTTAGACGATGATTTTTTGAGCCAAACACACAATATTAGCAATAATCAAATAGTTGGCATATGAAGTGACTGCATAATGCGGCTTATACCTTCACTATTATGGCTTGAAAGACGAGCATAAAATGTGATGATATGAATTAAAATTATATGAATGTAGCAATCACAATACACGTAGGACTTTCAAAGTCGATCAAATATGAACTATCGCTATAGAATTGAATTTCATGATATATATATAAAGTCATTCTAATCCTAACAAATCCAGGTTGCGTCGGAGATTTTGTGGCCATATTTTCTACATCGGACCTTAGCGAGGCCTTATTTTCTACATTGTACCTTCTTGCAATACCTTATTTTCTACATCGTATCTTTTTTGGAGTTGTGTCGTTAGCTCTGAAGCTGCATCGTAGGCTCTAATGCTTGCATCGTCATCGACCTTAGAAGTAATATGTATAGAATCAGAAATGGGATAAATAAGGGCATCCAATCTATACGAAAGAGAATTTGAATCCCATCAATAAGGTTAGAAAGACACCTCTTTCTTAAGAGTAGCTTCGGCGATTAGCTTATCCCATTAAACATTGAAAACGAGGGCTTATGCCTTGACTTTCGAACCAAGACAAAGAGAAGTGTGATTTATATTTTATGGCAATGGGTATAGTTTCTTTGAAAATGGAGTAGAAAGAGAGTGAGAGAGAAAGAAGATAAAGTTGAAGCAACTACATTCATTTGTAAAAAGACGTGGGTGGTGTGGGGAGGTGTGAGAAAGTGTGAAAGAAAGGGTACGTGAGAGAGAAAGAGAAAGTAAAAAAAAAATCATTCCCAATGTCATTATTTTTGCATCTCAAAATTAATGATCGATGCCTAAAATTAATGATTGATGTCACTATTTTTGCATCCCAAAATTAATGATCGATGCCTAAAACTAATGATCGATGTCCAAAATTAATTATTGATGCTTAATTTTTGTATTGCGATGCCAGATTTGGGTGAGCGATGCCCAAAATTTTGAAGACAACAATGATGATGGGAAATGAATAGTCACGTTGAAAAAGAGGAAATAATATATGTATTGGAAAGAGAAAGAGGTGTGTGGTGTGGGGAGGTGTGAGAGGGTGTGTGAGAGAGACAATATGTGAGAGAGAAAGAAAGTCTCCCAACGTTATTTTTTGTATTGATCGATACCGAAAACTAATAATCGATGCACAAAATTAATTATCGATGCCTAATTTTTCTATTGTGACGCCCAATTTGTAAATTATGATGTCCAATTTATGCATTGCGATTCCCAATTTTTTGGGGTAAGGTGTGCGTCATTTTCCCCCAAAAAGTATACTGTAGCGGTTTTACAAAATTATGATGGATTTTTGCGGTGTACATTTCACCGCATGGTACCGGTCCGAATTTCACCCATGTAAATTCCAACAAACGTTGGGCCTTTACTCTAACAAAACTTTTGTCCTTGTTGTTGGGCCAGATGTCATTTAAAAGTCACAATGGTCCACATGTTCAAGAATGCTATTCCTCACTGGGCCACTGGGCATTGTCAGTTTGTTACCCTCCATCAGAAATACCTCAGACGGTTGGAAGATGGAACTCGAAATCCAGGGAGGTTTACAGTTACAGATATCTTTATGGGCTACAGTTGTAATCTATATACTGGACCCATACCCAGTTAACCACACAAGACCTATTACCCAGGATGGAATGTAGTCTTGTCTTGGGTTGAACCTGTGAATGAAAGTTTGAAACTATGAAAAAGACTTGCTTCCATTAATTGATTTTTTTTTTTTGTTTTTTACGTAAGTTAAAAAAACTTAACTCTTAAGCAATATATATATGGAATGACATAAATGGAATTTTTAAACGTGACGCTCATTTAAAAACATATTGTTAAGGAGCATTGATGTAGAAACAGAAGTAGAATTATTTTACATGCTAATTCTTGAACAACAAGTTTAAACAATCCTCCGGCTTGAAAAGGTGGTGGATGTTCTTTTGGTTAGGGCTCGTTTGTTGTGACTGATGGTTTATAGCTTATGGCTGATAACTTATGCTGGTGGCTGAATGACTTATGGATGATTGCCTGATAGACAATTTGTTACAGCTGTTGAAAAGCTGCTTTTGAGTTGTTATAATTATTTGTTTAAAAAATTTTGAAAATTAGTATTCATATTTTTATGTATATTTCATAAAATGATGAAATGAGGATAATTAAATATTTATTAATGAATAATTGTCTTCATGTTTGAAAAAAAACCAAAAAAACTTAAAATTTTGGCTTCTTAGCTTTGGCTTTTCAATGCATAGATTTGACTTATCTGGAAGTGCTTATGACTTATGTCTTACCATAAGTTGTTTTTGAAGCGTTTGATTTCACTTATGGTAAGATAAGTCATAAGTTATGTACAAGCCACTTAAAGCACATGTAAGGCCATAAGTTATAAGCACTAAGCCTAGTGCTTAATTCTACTTATCAAAAACATGCGAGTCCTCTTCTTTATTAAAATTTTATATATTCCAAGATTACCCTTAATAATAATAATAATAATAACAAAAAGTAATAATAATAATAATTAATATTATTATAATAAATAATAATATGAATAATACTAAAAAGTAATACTCCCTCCGTCCCTAAATTATCGTCTTCCTTTCCTTTTTCGTCCGTCCCAAAATAATTGTCTACTTTGAAACTTACCTTTTTAGAACATCACTTTTACCACTTTACCCTTACTTTTTCACCCTACTTTAATTATGGGCCACATACATATGGACTTTAAAGGAAACTACACATTAAACCAATATTAATAATCCAGTCAAATAGGTTTTCTTAAACTAAATTAGGACAATAAATTAATAATAATAATAATAATAATATAATAAAAATAATTGTAATAATAATAAGTAATAATAATAATAAAAGTAATATTAATATCAATATTATAATAATAAAATATAATAATAATAATAATCAATAATAATAATATAAATAATAATATAAATAGCATTTATAATATTATTAATATAATAAAATAAATACTAAAATTAACAAGCAATAATAATAATAAAAGTAATATTAATGTTAATAAAATAATAATAAAGGAAATAATAATGATAATAATAGTAGTAATAATGAATAATAGTGATAAAATTTGTATTATTATTAATAAAATAATAAAAAAGTTGATAATAATAATAATAAATAATAAATATTAAATATTAAAGATAATAATATGATTAAAATTAATAATAATAATAATAATAATAATAATAATAATAATAATAATAATAATAATAATAATAATATAAATCATATAAATCACATTTTGTGATGATGCTATTTTAGTATTTATATTTGATTTCAGCACTATTTCAACTTATTAATCAAACACACACTAACTTATGAAAGCTAATGATCAGCACTATTAAAAAAGTTAAATCAAACATCACCAGTTATTAATCATCAGTCATAAGTCATAAGTAATAAGTTATCAGTCATAAGTAATAAGTCATCAGCACATATCAATAAGCTAAATCAAACAGGCTCATTGTACCTTACTTATTGACTTATGACTTATAAGCTGAAACAAACACTCTAAATATGACTTTTCAAAAGCCAAAAGCTAAAAGTTACTCCAAATAAGCTGCAACAAACGAGCACTTAGACCATCTCCAAGGGAAGCTTCAAAACTCCAAATTTGAAGAAAAATTCTACTATTCCTATCTCCAACAGCTCCTTCATTTCAACTTCAGATTTGAAGTTTCTGATTCTGAACTTCAAATCCAGAGCATACTATTCATACTTCATCTTACCTCTCCTCTTTTTTTTTTTGGTTTAAGTAATTATTTTGTGTTTTATGTTTTCATAATTATTGTTAGTTTAGTTGTTTAGTTTAAATACCATTTTGAGATGTTTTGGTTTAAATAATACAAAAAATTAATTCAATTATTTTATTTATATTGTTAGTTATTAGTTATATATAATATTAAAATTATTTATGATAAAGTTTATATTGTTAGTTATTAGAAATTGTGGATGAAACAACTCGATTTACCCGATTTCTCGAACGGCATAAAAAAAAAGGATAAAGCCGCACATATTGCACTTTGGGATGCGTTAATCGATCATTTATGGAATGAATTTACGAATTCAGAAGATTAAATGTTTGATTTTAGTTGTATTTTCATATGTCTATTTATATTTGATTTTAATGTTTGTATTTTAGTCTCAATTAAATTCATGCATTTAATTATTATTTTTAATGCATAATATTTAATTTAATTTAATATTAAATCAATAATATATTTGTTTTGCTAAAATACATTAATGCAAATAAAATAAAATAAAACATATACTTTGAATACAAATTAAATGAAATAATGAAGAATATATTTGGAATATTCCTTTTAGAGTAAACTTTGAAGTAGAACTGTTGGAGATAGTGTAAGAAATTTGGTGCAGAAATTGCACCAGTTTAAAGATTTGATGCAGTTTTAACTTCAAACTGTTGGAGATGGTCTTAATCACATTTATTTAACTTGGTCATTTTCACTTCTTCAAATTAATTACTTTAAATCGCTACATTTAAAAATAAATATAAAAAATTAATATTTAAAAGCTTGCAAATTATGAAGAGAACAGCGCACCACTAGTCCCTGTGGTTTTGAATTTTTGGATATTAATCCATGTATAACTCAAATGCATGTCATTGATCAACGTTCGTTATTTTTCAGGTCAGCCACACACCTCTAAAATGAATGTCTAATATTGATTCATCAATTAATATAAAGGCAACACGCACAAATGAGCAACCCAACTTTTCCACTTTTTGTAATTCGATCGCCAAAAGTTTAAAAATGTTATTTGGGTTATCTAACTTTAGTTATTTTGCAAACGACCCAATTTTCTAACAGAGGTTAACCCATGAAGTTAACTTTAAGTAAAATCATTTTTTGTCCTTGTAAAAAGGGGTCCAATTATAAATAATAGAACTTTAGAGTTACACATCTGGTCAACAAAGTTTATTGTTGATCCTTATTTCTCTAATCTAGGGGAAGAAAACCCAGCAATCCACATCCACCGTGATCTCTCTGCTTTACTCTTATCTCGCTCGCTCTCTCTCTCTCTCTCACACGTCGGAGATGGAAACAGAGTCTCACACACACACCGAAACAACAGAGATGGCAGCGATGATGTCGGGGGCTCTATAGATGTCGACGACACCGAAGTGGAAGCAGTCTAGGACTCACTGATTTCCAGATATGGAACGTTCCATTTGACAACTACTTCACTATTCTCTCTCTTTTCCTCTCTCTATATCTCTCACACACACCGGTAGATCCAAACCCACCAGTGCCCTCTCCATTGCATCTAAATCATCAACCTTTGTAACCTGGGTGGTTACGATTTTCTCAAAAATCAACAGTGCAATTCGATCCCCAACCTTAACTTTAAAATCAACATCTGAGTAGTTGAACAAGATCGCCCAACTAGACCCCTATAGTCTGCATCGATGACGTCAGCCCCAACGTCAATCGAGTGCTTCCATGCCAAACAGGAATGTGGAGCAACACGAGCATAAGTCCCTTCAAGTACAACGATGCTCAAATATGTCGAAACTAAGGCCTTGCCTCGGGCCAGAACTTTGATCTCAGTTGCGCTGGAGAGATCGTAACCTGCATATAGAGGGGATCCCCTTTATGGTATTGATTGGTTGCGAGTGGGATTGATTGGTAAACTCCGTTATGATCGAGTTTCTGAATATTTGGAGTGGGTTCTTTGATTTCAGGGCTGTTGTTTAAGGGGTTCTCTTGCACCATTGTTGAGTACTCGAGGGGAAAAAGAAAAGTGATTTAGGTATTTGCTATGTTTAATCTCCTCCAAGACGAAGTCTACGACGGGATTCCAAATTACGGATTTTGTGTGGGCATGAAGAAGAGAAAAGGGTATATGAGAATATCGTCCTAGGGATGAGACTCTAAGGAATTTAATGAGATGTCGATTGCGAGCTTCCAAGAACTTAAACATATTTGCTGTGATCAAGCAGCTCACCTGTCACCGAGTAATGCTAGAGCCACTTAATGCACTCAAATTTGTGCACCAAATGATGTGATTTTCAATGTGTCATCTTAGTTGGCATTTTATGTGCTCTACTATAAGTTAAAAAGTTATGTTAACAATATGACACATAAGATGTCATATCATTTGGTGCACAAATTTAACTGCTTATTGAGTGGCTCTAACATTACTCCATGTCACATGGGGTTATTGGGTTTTCTTCCCTGGATTAGAGAAGATGAAACCAACATTGTTGACCCACACCTATAACCCCATAAAGTTTTATTATTTACAGTTTGATCCCTTTTATAAGGGCAAAAAAATGATTTCATTTAAAGTTAGCATCATGGGCTAACGTATATTAGAAAAATAAGGTCGTTTGCACCAAAACTAAAGATGAACGGCCCAAATAACATTTTTAAACTTTTGGTAGCCGAATTATAAAAAATGAAAAAGTTTGGTGGCTCATTTGTGTGTTTTCCCTAATATAAAAAGAGTCATGTTGTACAATATAAACAATCAGAATGTTATTGAGGATCTTTTATTTACCTTTACACTCTAAACCTTAATGACGATTCTTTTTAACGAACACATTCACTAAACATTCTGAATATTCAAAAACGGGATACATAATTTTTTATCGGATTTCTAACAATTATCAACTAGTTACAATTTTGAAAATAAATCTTCCATAATTCGTCCTAAAATTAAAAAAAAAAAAAAAAATCCTTTCAAATTGTCTAACACATTTACAATAGTTGTCACATTTTGTCTCCTACTGCACTAGTACAAAACAAAAATTACATCCAATAGAATGATACCTCTAGTGAAGACTACAAAAGAAAGGGGTCTAGTTACCACGGCAGTAACTTTCGCCACCACCTAACCTGAAGTTGACAAAAAAACGCAAGAGGGCATTGGTTAGAGCAAGAGTTTTTATATTGTTTTTTTTAAGATTACCACATTAAAAAATATTTTAATTTGTTTTTTATTATTTTTTTGTGAGCTTAACCAAACTCTAACGACATCCATCTCAAGAATCATTAGCGTGCAAAAATGACCAACTTGGGCCACTAATGTGTTTTACGTTGTACATGAACTAATAGACTAATACAAAAAGTTCAAAAGTACAATGACTGGTGGTGCACTTAATCAACAAATAATAATAAAAAGTGTAAATAAAATTAAAACTAAATTATTATGAACATAATTAGTTGTTATAAAGCTAGAGCCTTGAAAAATAAGTATCTTTTTTCTGTTTCTCAAAACTACCCTTAATCCTAAAGAATAAACACTAATTATATTATGAAAATCACCAACAACACTAATACGTAATAACGACTCTACTTCCATCCACTAAAATAATTACTCCAATTCATCATTTTATAAAAAAAAATATAAAAAACAAAAAGGGCAGGCATATCCATTGCACGTGTTACATTTACTAGTAAACTTATTGAGTATAAACAGTTACAGTGATCCAGGTCGATGACAATTGACCCCTTGCTAATTTATGTGATTTGTGTTATAAAGTAACCACTTAATAGAACAAAGGGTGTATGAGAGAGAGAGAGAGTATTATTCAGAGGAATCGTTCGTGTCTGATAACTTCAGGCTGCTCGGTATTTATAGCCGAGCAGCACACTTACAATTACAACAACATGCATTAACCATCTGCAGCATTATTGACAATAGGGTACTAGGGTGGCAGTGGTTTGTCCACCCACCATTATTGTTTCACAACACTCCCCCTTGGACATAGCACTGTAAGCTGGATAAGTGTGTCTCGTTAAAAACCTTTAAGTCGAAAAACCCAGTAGGGAAAAAAAATCGGACATAAGGAAAAACGTACACAACTTAGGCCACCAATTGTGTGCATGGGCTGTCTCGTTAAAAACCTTTTCATGGAAAACCCAGTGGGAAAAAACCATGATAAAGGGAAAAAGAGTACACCATATATGCTCCCCTTGAACAAAGGGTCAAGAGAAGTCACCTTTGTAAATCTCGTAGATTTCGCATCCCAATATTGTGAACATGCTTTATGAAGGTTGTAGTGGGAAGTGCCTTCGTGAATAAATCTGCAGCATTATCACTTGATCGAACATATTGGATGCTGACCTCTTTCTTCTTTTCAAGTTCTTGAGTGTATAAAAAGAGCTTCGGGGGGATATGTTTGGACCTGTCACTTTTGATGTATCCCTCTTTACTTTGGGCAACACATGCGGCATTGTCTTCAAATAATATTGTTGGGTCTTTGCTGACAGGTAGTCCACTGGCATTTTGAATATGTTGAGTCATAGATCGAAGCCATACACACTCTCGACTGGCTTCATGAAGTGCGATCATCTCAGCATGATTTGACGATGTAGCAACTAGCGTTTGCTTTTGAGAACGCCAGGAAATTACAGTACCACCCATCGTGAAGACATAGCCGGTCTATGATCTGGCTTTATGAGGATCAGACAAATAACCTGCATCTGCAAAACCAATCAATTTATCCTTTGATCCTTTGGGATAAAATAATCCCAAATCGATCGTCCCTTGAAGATAACGAAATATGTGCTTGATACCATTCCAGTGTCTCTGTGATGGAGATGAACTATATCTTGCCAATAGATTTGTAGCAAATGATATATCCGGTCTGGTACAATTAGCAAGGTACATAAGAGCTCCAATAGCACTTAAGTATGGTACTTCAGGACCAAGTATTTCTTCATTATCTTCACAAGGACGAAATGAATCTTTTTCAATATTCAGTGATCTATTAATCATGGGGCTAGTGAGAGGGTTTGCCTTATCCATATAAAAACGCTTCAAAACCCTTTTTGTGTAATTTGATTGGTGTACAAATTTTCCACTATGAAAGTGTTCTATTTGTAAACCAAGACAGTATTTGGTTAGCCCAAGATCTTTCATTTCAAATTCTCCCTTTAGGTAATCAACTGCTTCTTTGATTTCCTTAGGAGTTCCAATGATATTCAGATCATCTACATAGACAGCGATAATAGTAAATCCAACTGTCGTTTTCTTTATAAAAACACACGGACATAATTGATCATTCACATATCCGTCTTTTAACAAATGCTCACTTAAGCAATTATACCACATGCGACCGGATTGCTTCAATCCATACAGTGATCGTTGTAGTTTAATTGCACATAATTCTTTAGGCTTTGAGCTCAGTGCTTCAGGCACTTTAATTCCATCAGGAATTCTCATATAAATATCGGCATCTAATGATCCGTATAAATAAGCCGTTACAACATCCATGAGATGCATATCTAGATTTTTCGAAACCGATAGGCTGATTAGATATCTGAACGTAATAGCATCCATTACAGGAGAATACGTTTCTTCATAATCAATCCCAGGCCTTTGAGAAAAACCTTATGCAACAAGGCGAGCCTTGTATCTCACAATCTCATTTTTCTCATTTCGTTTTCGAACAAAAATCCATCGTATCCAATGGGTTTCACGACACGGTGTGAGAACGATAGATCCAAATACTTTTCGTTTATTCAACGAATTTAATTCAGCCTTCATGGCATCTATCCATTTGATCTTGTCATGCCTCTTTTGACATTCAGAATCAGATTTTGGCTCGGGATCATCAGTCCCGTCATTAATTTCTTGGGATACCGAATAAGAGAATATATCATCAATATTCTTCATTTCATCTCGGTTCCATATTTTTCCATTACATATGTAATTAATGGAAATCTCATGGTTATCATTGCCTGCAGGGCTTACTAGATTTGCATGATCGTGTGTTTCTTCTGGAACAATTTCACGATCGTGTGTTTCTTCTGGAACACTTTCATGTGATTGGGGATTTTCAATCACTTTCCTTTTGCGAGGATTTTTATCCTTTGAACCAATGGGTCGTCCATGCTTCAGGCGTGTCTTAGATTCATTTGCCATTTTATCATTTGGCACCCTTTTGGTATTTCAATTCGGCGGGGAGCATTTATAGCAGCTACATGTGACTTTGTCACTCTCTTTGTATCTATAAATGCATCTGGCAACTGATTCGCTACATTTTGTAAATGTATGATCTTTTGAACTTCCGATTCACGTTGCTTTGTGGGAGGGTCAAGGTGCGAATAACGATGATGTGCACCACTTGATCTCTCTTCCCACTTGTTTCCCTCTTCACCTAAAGGTGGAAACTTGTCTTCATTAAAATGACAATCGGCAAAGCGTGCCGTAAAGACGTCACCCGTTTTTGGTTCAAGATATTTTATTATAGAAGGGGATTCATACCCAACATATACTCCCAATCTCCTTTGTGGTCCCATCTTTGTGCGTTGTGGTGGAGCAATTGGTACATATACCGCACAACCAAAAACTCTTAGATGGGATAGATTCGGCTCTCGCCCGAATGCCCACTGTATTGGGGAATATTTATGATATGCACTTGGCCCGAGGCGAATCGGTCTTGCATGTAAAACAAAGATGACCCCATAAGTAAGGCGGCTTTGTTCTCATCATTAATGGTGCGGCAATAAGTTGAATACGTTTGATCAACGATTCACCAAACCATTTTGTGTATGAACATGGGCTACTTGGATGTTCAACATCGATCCCTATTGCCATACAATAATCATTGAATGCTTGAGATGTAAATTCACCAAAGATTATCAAGTCTCACTTTCTTGATCATATAATCTGGGAATTGTGCTCTCAGCTTGATTATTTGTGCAAGGAATTTGGCAAATGCCGTATTACGAGTTGATAATAGACATACGTGCGACCATTTGCTAGAATCATCAATCAATACCATAAAGTATTGGAATGGTCCACTTAGTGGATGGATATGTCCACATATATCACCTTGAATTCGTTCCAAAAACGATGGTGATTCATATCCAACTTTAGTTGGTGATGGTCTAATTATCAACTTTCCTTGAGAACAAGCCTCACAAAGGAGTTCATTAGATTGAAAAATCTTATGGTTTTTCAATGGATGACCACTAGAATTCTCTATAATTCTACGCATCATTATTGATCCTGGATGCCCCAATCTATCATGCCAGGCTTTAAATGTTTCAGTAAACTTCAGGTTTACTGTAGAATATGATTCAAATATTCTTATGATTGTACTATACAATCCAGATGATAGAGATGGCAATTTTTCCAATATACACTTTCTTCAGGAAGTGTTTGAGGTAATCAAAGATATTCATTCATCATCCCACTTATTCATAGTCTCAATATGATATCCATTCAGATGAATGTCTTTGAAACTTAACAAGTTTCTTTGAGACTTAGGAGAGAATAATGCATTATTTATCATAAATTTCGTACCTCCAGGCATTAGGAAAATTGCCTTGCCAAATCCTTCAATTATTTTGGCATTACCAGATATAGTGTTGACATTAGCATTGTCAATTTTTAGATAAGAAAAATATTTCTTATTTTTAAGTATGGTATGCGTAGTAGCGCTGTCTGCAAGACATAAATCTCCTCCTTGAATTTTGGATTCAGACATATTTGTGATCTATTTCAATATGAAAGAAAGTAAAATAAGATGAATAAATATGATAACACATTGAATGCAAAATGCATATATAAACTTTATTGTAAGCATGCTAGTATACATAGAAAAAGCAGATAATGTTCCTACATAACAACATGTTACTTTTTCCACAGCTTTTATCTAAACTCGGACCATAGCTTCATTCCTATGTTCATTTATTGTTCATGACCAATATCATCACTAATGGTATTGGTCATGTCGACGTTGGTCATATCACCGAAATCAAAATAAAGATCTTCAGGATCATTTTCAAGGAAATTTGTCTCTACATTCTTTCCTTTTTGTGATCTCTCATAAAGATCAACTAGATGTTTGGCCGTTCGGCATGTGCGTGCCAGTGGCTGTCATGCCACACCTAAAACATGAACTCTCTTCATTGTTTGGACGCACATTTTGCCTACTCGAGGAGGTGTTTCTATCATCATCTATGTTCCACTTCAGGTGGCGAGAGGAATTTCCATTATACGGATGATGATGATGGCGACGAAAGTTATTTCGTCCGCGGCCTCTTCCTCGGCCTTGATTCCGACCACGACCCCGGCCTTGTCCATGATTTCCTTGGCCTCGACCACGACCGCGACCACGACCACTACCACGCCCACGCTCTTGGCCTTCATCATACATAGTCCCATTCGCTTCGGGGAATGGGGCTGAACCAGTCGATCGAGATTCATGATTCTTCATTAGAATCTCATTATTCTGTTCAGCTACAAGTAGGCAAGAGATCAATTCAGAGTACCTTTTAAAACCCTTCTCTCGATATTGCTGCTGCAGGAGCATATTCGAGGCATGAAATGTGGAGAAAGTCTTCTCCAACATATCATATTCAGTGATGGTTTCCCCACATAATTTCAACTGTGAGGTTATTCTATACATCATAGAACTATATTCATTAATGGTTTTAAAATCTTGTAGGCGGATATGAATCCAATCATAGTGTGCTTTTGGGAGAATGACCGTTCTCAAATGGTCATATCTTTCGTTCAAACTCTCCCAAAAGACGAGTGGATCATTCACCGTGAGGTACTCCATCTTTAGGTCCTCGTGGACGTGGTGTCGTAGGAAAATCATAGCTTGAGCCCGGTGTTGGTTACTTATCCATTCACTATTACTTTGTTGGATAGTATTTTCGAGGCTTCTGGCGGCCAGGTGGGTTTCGGCATCTATTTTCCAAGACATATAGTTTTTCCCAGTTATGTCGAGCCTTTCAAATTCAAGCTTAGCAATGTTTGCCATTTTGTGAAGAAAAACTATAAAAATGAAACATATATATATTAATAAAATGATGACATAGAAATTTTATTCATACGATAATCAATCAGTACATGTTAAAATGTAGGTTGAAAGCTATTGTAATTGCTAACAGGACATACATGATACAAAGCAAGATAATAAAAATCTCAAAATCATTTGGAGGGAATTCAGCAACAAAAACCATTGCAGTGCATGCAATAACAAGTATGATAATAATCATCAACATTGGAGGGAACATTTTTGTAGAAGAATATATGATATTGAGAGTTTGTAAGGAGATAGTAAAAATGTGAGTAATCTATTAAAATGTTACGGTATATATGGAGAGAAAAATGATCGTTTATGACCGTTAACTAGCCGTTTATTACCGTTGGAGGAGATAAATAAAAATCAGTAACTAGCCGTTTATAGCCGTTATATAGCCGTTAACTAGCCGTTATAGGAAAGGGGTAAAAATGTAAAAATTCTGATTTAATAGAATTACATTTATATTATGAATAAATATAAAACTTATTAGGAGCAATAAATAAAATAACTCTGCATGAATATTTTTCTAGTCAACTTTATACAGCTATTATATAGCATACATATATATTCACGCCACGCTACTCGACAAGCCTTTCTGTGGGTGTTTGTAAGTCAGTAATAAATATATATGTATATAAAGTTATTCATATATATATAATTGAAATATATGTATATATATAAATATTCAGTTTATAGCTTGGGGTTATTTCCGCACAAGCATCAACGAACATATATATTATGCGTTAAATAATAAATTATTATTTCGTCATCTCACCATATATTATCGACGGTGGCTCAGCCAACCTTTTCTTAATAATGGTGATATACGATATATATTGAAGTAAAACAGAGACATAAAATAAATAATATATCGGTAGAAAATTTTACCGATTGGGATTGTTAACAGTAGAACAATCGTGCTGATAACGTGTTATAAAGTAACCACTTAATAGAACAAAGGGTGTATGAGAGACAGAGAGAGAGAGAGTATTATTCAGAGGAATCGTTCGTGTCTGATAACTTCAGGCTGCTCGGTATTTATAGCCGAGCAGCACACTTACAATTACAACAACATGCATTAACCATCTGCATCATTATTGACAATAGGGTACTAGGGTGGCAGTGGTTTGTCCACCCACCATTATTGTTTCACAACAATTTGAACAATGATTGATTATTTATGTGTTTAATTAGTTGACAAAAAAAGATGACTTTTTTAAGTTTTAAGTCTGATAGATAGAACAATGAGGCCGCACGATGGGTCTATCTAAGCTAGGGGTGGAAACCGGACAAGACCCGTCCCGATACCCCTTATTTCGATTATATCTCGATAGAATTTGGGATTTTAATTTTCTTCCTGATCCTGATCTCGTTCCCGATAAGTATCGGGATCCCGATAGTTCGGGAGATAAAAATCTTGTAATCCCGACTATAATATTTATGAACAATATCTTCTGACACTAAAATATTTTTAAAATGTCTCCATCGTGATTAAGATTTCAGATTTTATATTTACAAGTATACTTGAATATTTACTTAATGGTGGGTATTGAAGAATCTGTCATTATGAACAAAATACACATCTCACTCGCATGAGAAGAGATATATTAAGTACAGAAACGTGAAAGACCAAAAAAACCACAACATTGTGAAAATAAATTTAACAAACACCATTAAGTAATTTTAACAAACACAAAATAGACATTTGTTTGAAGGGTTAATATTTAATAACACTATTGGTCCCTTGACTATGTGTTTTTTTCAGTATTAGTCTCTTAACATTTTTTGTCAAATTTGGGTCCTTAAATTATTCAATTTTCATAAAGGCATTCCTTTTGATGGATGCCGTTTAAAAAAATTCTATTAAATTGTCCATGTGCCTCCCACGTGCATTTAAAAGGGTTAAACTGAAATTTTATCAAACTTAACATATATCACAATTTACAAACAAGTCCCTAAGGTTTAAAAATAGACCATAAAAATTCATTAGCTAACCAGTTGCATTAGGAGGCATGCTGATAATTGACACAGTAGTCAAACTACTCGATGATACATTATTCGGCTTCATTCCCGACAAATCAAATCCACCAGCGGGCAAAAAAGTTGCAAACTTTCCAGACTGGTATGGACTCGTCGGAGGGACGACAAGGGGAGCGTGGGGAAACTGAGGTAAGTGAACGGAACGCTGGAGCTGGTAGGAGGGGGATCATGTCTGGAGATTGAGAGGGAATTGTTAGAGGGAGAGAGGTCGGAGATGGGAGGTGGGGAGGAAGCCGGGGTGACGGGAACGGATTGGGAACGGTCGGGTGGGGCGAAAAAGCCAACTTGATGGACTTTGGGGTCGATAACAGAGCGGTTAGGTTGGTGGGGCTCCATATGAGAAGTTGGAAATTTGAGAGAAGAGGGGTGGTGTAGAGACCCGACCCGGACCTCGATACCGAATCTCAAGGTCATGCCGCCAAAAGAAGATAAACAATCAACAAGTGTCTGCTAAGCATGTTGGCACAAATCAAACCGTCAAACTACACGAGCTCCAACAAGAAGTAAAGCCATAATGGCGATACAAGGAAACAAATTTCAAAATTTCGGAAGCAATAATAGAAGAGTGCCTGAGCTATTGAGCTCAAAGCTAAACACAACCAAAGAGATGGTAAATGTCTCGGCCCAAAAAAATTGAACCAGGTGACGCAACAATACGCACGGGCGACAAACCATTGGCAACACAAAGCTAGCGAAACAACAAGAACCCAACCTGCTATATATAAAAACTTCAACAGCTATACATGCCGAAAACAAAATACCACACAACAACAACAACTTAAATGAATACTAATACAACGAACAACAGCTCGACAACAACGCGTCGGCCCAAGAAAGAACCACAACCAATTATAAAACTCAAGTATTCTACCCAACCGTAAAGTCTATATAATTGTACATAATGTCGACCTCACAAGAATAGCAACGTACATAATAAATAACGGTGTTATAAGAAATGAGACTCCACAAGTTATTACTCGAAAGAGTCGGCTGCTACTATCACGAACACACGATCTCAACTCGATCTATCGACCAGTTGTGTATTTCTACAGTCACGATCTACTCGGCCTCTACGCGGCTAACGAGCAATTGCACACTAAAACAAAGTACGGAGTGAGTCATAATGACCTAATATGCTACTACAAATAATGTGATAACATGCACAGTTATTAAATAATCATGACATCATGTTACTACAATAAAACCGTGAACATATATCATAATATTCCTGATACTTCACAAAAATACCCTTTTTCCTTTTCTCTTTCAAAAACTTTCATGCAATCCAATGGTATTCACGTAGATGTATAAAACAACAATATAAGTTTTTTGAAATCATTTATGCACAATATGATAATCATAAACATGCATATAAACCACAATATAAATCAGAGTTTACTTCTCTGATTTTAACAAACCCATTGAATCAGGACGTGCTTCCTTGATCAGTTTATGTCATGTTGCTCCTGCAAACCACGTGCACAACAACATGTGCTCCTAATACCAATTCTCTGGTATCGTTGGCCCTGAGACATCTCTCAAATACCATAGCTTCCAAGGTCAAGCTTTACTGCTATAAAAAATTGACAGCTACTTCCCCACTGCGACCGCAGTGGAGACGTGTGAGACCCTTAGCCTCCGATACGACGACACACAACAATCACGAATCTCATAACTCGTGAAGACGATGTGTCGTCCCATCATTGACTAACCACACTACAAAACCTAATAAGGCCCATATATCCGGTTCCCATATCAAAACCAAAACTCAATAAGGCTCCATTATCCGATCACCCTGTCCAAACCAAGCAGGTCAGTATTCCTACTTAACATATTACCTTACACATGCTGGAAGGTAATTAATATCACATACATGCATATATTTGCAAGTATAACACACATAACAAGCCTAGTTATTTAGTCTATCAACCATATACATCTTGAGTTCTTAATGATTCTCAAACACAAACTTCACAAATCTGGATTTAGTTCCCAATCAATTCAAGCCAAGTAGGTTTCACACTCTACTACTATATCACAATCATGCATCTATGTCATTAATAAATACTCACATATACTGAGGCGACTAATTAGTTCTTATCTCAATCCATATATCAAGACTAGTTATTTAGTCTAAAAACAATTCTTATTCATTGAGGTCTACAATGATCCCCAAATATAAACAATTCTTATTTCATGTATTTAGAGAACAGAATATTGTGGCTGATCGTCTTGTTGCACCAGCCCACACGATTGGTAATAAGGTGTTTTCGTCCTTCGTGGATCTTCCAGCTGAGGTTAAAAAAGCTTGTAAGATGGATTCCTACGGTTTCCATTCTTTTAGGAAAGGTTGATGTTTTTTCGATTTTCCTTTTTGATATGTATTTCTTCTTTGAGGTTAGGCTCCTTTATCCTCCCAATTATAAGGGCAAGGCTGGTTGTCCCCCTCAAGTTTGTATTTTTTTTCCTTTTATTAATAAATTCTTGCAGGGTGCCGCCCCTGCTTCTCTAAAAAATAAAAATAAAAATTACTTAACCTCAAGCCATAAACCAAGACCACCACGAGTCTAAGAACACTTAATCGATGGGGTCCTCATAGATCCCCTCAATATAATTCTACCAAGGTCATATTTATACTGGACCCCAAACCACATACCAAGACTATATATTTAGTCTAAAATAATTACCTATTGAGGTCTTCAAAGATCTTTAATACAAACCTATCAAGACTATTAAGTTAGCCCCACAACAATTCCCAAAAACACGACTCTACACTTAGTCTCTCAATTCATTTCATGTCGGACTTCTATTAATCCTTTCTCTCATAGTGTATGCATCGATACACTAAAACCCACGCTCAAAGCGTAATATGATTATCACTAGTCAATTCTCACAAGTGCCCACTAGTACACTTAACAACATCTCGACTGGAATGGTTGTCCATTCGTCGATTCACCTTCGTACCATTTCAAAGAGACTCTAAAGCAGCCTTCTAATAACTCATACCCTATCGTGCATGCCCAAAATATAATTCTTGTGAGTTACTTATTCGAAGTCAACATAAATTATGAACTCTCATAGTTAAACTAAATCTCGAAGACTTATCAAGTCAAGGTGTAACTTGGATACACACACAACATGACCTCACTGATCAACACGTCCGAGACCAACCCCTCTCAAATTTCGTAGGATTCAAATACTTCTTACTCACGTGTTAAACAAATCCTTAATCGACTATTTTAAGTGTAAACTCAATAATTCATACTTGGGTCATTCCCGACCTAAGTCCCATAATACCTTCATAATATAATTGAAACGGTGTCCAAAGTCCGACCATCAAAACCCAATCGACTTAAGCCTATTTCATTAATGGTATTAACTTATAGTTCGAGACTAATATTTAGTCTTTAATCACCGAGTGTCCAAGGGGTACACTCCCGACAATACCAACGGAACGTTTATCTAACCACATTCCCAAATCTCTCATAATCATCCTAGGATCGTAACTCGACCCTCAAACACAACAGTACAGTACCGTGCTTTAATAAAGACTAGAATAAGTCACATTCTCAATACATACCATGAGACGATTGTCAAACTACGTTCCCAAACCTTCCACACACACCCAAGGTCATCATTCAATCCTCACTTAAGTCAGTACACTATCGCGCACGACTAAAGACTCAAACGAGTCGTCATATCGATTAATTACACAAACATTAATAAACCTAGTGACTCGTGATAAATTCATGTTAACGTCATCCAAGGACTTCAATTAGGGTCCTAAACCGTCAAACATCACAAAACACCAATTTAGTATTGTTGGTTTATGATCTAGAGGCAAATCTATTTCTCCATGTATCATTATTTATTAAGACATTTATTTATTATGTATTGTTTGTTTATTCATAGTAATGCATCATAAAGCCCTTAGAATAAATATGTTATTCTTAAATATCTCTGGTCGAGTATTATTATTATTAAAGGTAATAATAATACACAGGGACTAGTATGTGTTGAGACTCATATAATTGATATCAGATACCCTAGATGAGGAGCTGTATATTTTGATACCGATAAACGTCATTCTGTAACAAGGTGATTATAAAGTCGGATATTGGATATGCCACGAATCATGTTGAGGGATATGAATGATGTAGATAGAATTTGTCCTTCCGACATAATATGAGTATAATATTTATGGACCACTTGATGAGTGAGACTTAAGTAAATGCATGGATGTGCTCAAATAAATCAATATAAGATATTGAGTTTTTTGTTTATTATAAAAGTCTACCCGGAGATCAAGAAACCAAGATTAAACTATAACAAAGATGACACGTTCCATGCCTTGTGTTTAATCAAATATTTAGACAAAGAGAAAGAAAAACTATTTTGGTCACAATCAGTTATTTGTAATCACTAAGGCAAAACACACCTTTGGGCCACTGTACTTTTCAAAAGGTTGCAATTAGGCCACTGAGACTTCAAAATTTTCAGGATGGCTACTGTACCGGAGTTATCTTGCACATTTACCCTTTTTTTGGATGGACGTTAAGTTTGGACGTTAAGTTAGGTTAAATGTTTATTTTACCCCCGTCTTCATCATCATCACTGTGATAAAGTACCCCAGATCTGGGTTTTAAAACTCAGATCTAGGTTTATAAAACAATGAAATCTCAACCTTACTATCCATTAAAGCTGGTCTTGTCCGACTCATGAAGGAAAGAAGGTTTTACCCAGCCCATCAGTCGGCTCAAAGATCGGAAGAGTTGTCTGGTGGATCGCTTCGCAGAGGAAGACATCACCATCCTCATAGACACCGACAACTCTTTTACCCAGCCCACCAGTCGCAACATCCGTCGTGCCCTCTTTGATCTTGTCCGATCCGCGGACCCCGGCGACTTTCTCTTCGTCCACTACAGCGGCCATGACACCCGCCTCCCTGCTGAGACCGGCGACCTAGATGACATCGGCTACGACGACTACATCGTCACAACTGACATGAGCCTAATCTCCCCTCCAGCTTCGTCCTATCTCTCTCGCCCTTTCCGCCTCTATTTACTCCGGCCAAATACAGAGCATCCCGGAATGAGACCAAGCTGGTGGCTGGTCACCGGTGATGAGTAAATCCGTGGTTTGACCTGGTCCAAGCATGTTTATTGGATAGATCTTGTGGGTTTGTTGATGAGTTTTGAGATTTTGTTTGAATCTAGGAATTTTGAATCTTCAATCTAGATTTTGTTTGAGTCTGGAAAATTTGAATCTTGAATCTGGGATTTTTCGGAGAAGACGATGACAGGGGCAAAATAGGTATTTAACATAAATTAACGGCCAAACTTAACGTCCATCCAAAAAAAGGGTAAACATGCAAGATAACTCCGGTACAGTGGCCATCCTGAAAATTTTGAAGTCTCAGTGGCCTAATTGCAACCTTTTGAAAAGTACAATGGCTCAAAGGTATGTTTTGCCTAATCACTAATAATTCCTATTACTTAGGTAACAATGATGTATTGCTAGATGCCGCTCATTGTTTATAATTAATTATATATTTGATATAGTAATTAATAATTGCCAACGTAATTTAGGAACCTATTAGGTCACACACTTATAATCAGTTGGACTGGTATTTATTTGGGTTATTAATTGGATTAATGAGCTCAATGTAAATAATTTAAAGGTACCAAAACATATCCTAGTTTGACTAAGATATGTTGGCTGCCCTCTCTACCCTTCCTATATATATAGGATACTTTTGATGGTCAATTGGTGATTGAACAAAAAAAAGGTAATTTAGGGTTTGGTGAAACACTAATTTTGTAGGGAGATAATTTAGGAATTAGTTCTTCGTTTGACGAAGGGTTTCCTACTTTGATTCAACAATTTCCTAGCACATAATTGTTGAATTAATTATATCAAATCCATTCGTGTGGATACCATAAAAGAACCGTGCACATCGTTTGTTGCAGCGATCATGATTTAAGAGTGACTATATCGAAAATTGCTCGTTCTAATAATCAAGTAAGTATTCTAAATCTAATTTATATAATTCGCATGAATCTTGGGATGATTTTAAAATTAAAGTTTTGTTATTCCACCTTGTTAATTGCGATTAAACAGGTCTCACCCAACCAATTCTCGAGATCTCGTACTTGAGACCCGACGATAACGAAAATTCGTAGGAATTTATCACAGGGCTCAAAATAACATCTTAAATACTTAATGGACTCCATTGAGTCAAAATACGAATTCCCAAATTCAAGGACAAGGTATAATTTTGGAATTTATAAGTTCATCTGGGTTTCTAAACCCAACAACAAGTAATTTGCTTCCAAATTACTTTAACAACCTTAACAAACTCATTTCAATCCAACCCCCTCATAAACTTGTCATTTAAACAAGTATTAACTTCAAAAATCATGAGAAACACATCTATAACAACCTAGCATCAAAATAAGTTAGAGATAGAAGGCATTTGGTTTAGTAACGTACTTATTTTGGTCAATGAACTCAAAATAAAATGAAAACAAACCAAGGGGAAAGGATCTCCTCGTCAAGGGCTTCGCGATGACAGTATCGGCTCGTCGATCAGTTGACCGGAACTCCGGGAATCGTCAGAAAACCTCCATGGAAGCTCTCTCTCCCTCTCTCTCTCTATCCTCTAATGTTGGATGCACAAATGAGGGAGCGAGAAGGGTTTCCAAATATTAAAGGGGGGTAAAGGGGACCGAAATACCCTCAAATGGTTGGCCAAGGGTAAAGAAGAGGGGTTATTTGCGAGTAGGATAAGTAATTCTCATCAAAAAAACAAAAAGCTGAAATTTTGCTGTCATCGGGACCATACGGTCGCATGGCCCTCCTAGCATGCGGCCGCATCTCTCCTGATTCCAACCTTGTTGATCAAATTGTAACCTTTGCAGTCGTAAGCCCCAAAACCCATGCGGTCGCAAGGTCTCTAGAACCAAAACTCTTCCAAAAGAAGTCCTAAAAAACCCTAAGGGTTCCCACAATAATCGAGGATGATACCACGATCAAAACGATCGCTGACATAACACACATGAACCCGAACAACGACGACAAGCATCGTACACAAATCGAGCAAGGTCAATCTATAAACCGAGCTACCGAACATCGATCCAAGACATGTTTAACATGTCTATCAAACCAAGATGTACCCTATCAAGGTCGCACATCAACTAAACAAACATTACTCAAACAAGTCGAGCATCCAACAATGATAAGTCGCGCAACTGAGACTCTAACACGCTAACGAACGTAAATCAAACATCTTAAGGGTATCGACCATATCTTTGCTTACCCAAACATATGAAGTTTCCCATATTAAGTCTACCATGCCACCTAGACGAACAAGTAAAGTTCCAGGGCGTTACATGTGGGAACTAGGGATTTCATAGGGGTTATAAATAGAGGAGTGACAGGGTGAGGAAATTTGGGGGGTTTGTTTATATAGTCCATTTTGATAGATGTATTATAATTTGTGGAATATGATTTACGAAATCTGGTATTGGTAGAAAAAATTGAGCATAATGGAGGATGAACATCAGAGTTGAGTAGTGAGTGGTTTGCTTTGAGCCGGCAATACTTCGCCCCCTCCATCGCTGCCCCAGCTCCAACACTACCATCTCCGAGCTCTTTCTTCCAGCTTTAATTTTTTCTCCTCCGTAACGTCATCTCAAGTCCATTTCCGCCATCGCCATGCTCCATCATCGCCTTCTCAGCCTTTTCTGTGGCCGCGCCCCTTCATCTTCAGTCGGTGTCCATCAATATCGCCGTCTCTAGTCCCACACAATAGACCGAAGCGAGCCTGGATATGAGTGCTTGAAAAATTTGGTGGTTTAAGGAGGGGAGGACCATAACAAATTAACAATTAGGGAAGAAGGCTTTATGGTCTATTTTAAACCCTAGGGACTTGTTTGTAAATTATGATATATTTTAAGTTTGATAAAATTTCAATTTAACCCTTTTAAATGCACGTGGGAGGCACATGAACAATTTAACATAATTTTTTAACGACATCCATCAAAATGACTGTCTTTGTGAAAATTGAATACTTTTAGGACCCAAATTTGACAAAAAAAAATTGTTAAGAGACTAATATTGAGAATGACCTATAGTCGAGGGATCAATTGTGTCATTAACCATAATTTGAAAAATAATCTCTTGGCTTGACAAATCATATCCACCAACAATCCTCCAGAACTGTGGAATAGACAACACTCAACAATAGTACACACTCATAATATTTAAAAAAAATAAATTTAGTTGGGTCGAGTCGGGAATCCCGACGGAATTGATAATTATTCCGAATATCGTCCCAAAATAAATTGGGACGAGAAAAATCTCAACAAAATTGGGATCGAGATTATGTCGGGATCGGGTCGGATCGAGAAAAGCCAGAGTTTTTGCCGGCCCCAGCCTAAACTCTTAACATGCACCCCAGCTTGAGATGCGTTCTATTAATGGTTGATTGGTGGTTTTGTAAGTAACAACAATGGGAGGTGAAGTTTGAAGATGGCAGTGAGCATTGGCCAATGCAAGTCAAAGTGGAAATTGACTTATTTTCCATTTATAATACCAACAAATTTTATTCGTAAGTTTTTCTAAAAAATGTATTCCCAAATAACTATTCAATTTAGAAAATTTAAAGTTAATCTTTTAATACTATTAATTCAAAAAGTTAATATTTCTAAACTTTTATGAAATTGTGGTAGTAATATTATTCATAGTAGCTATAACAATAATAGAAAAATGTTTGATGTTATTGTTATCATTTATACAATAATTGTTGTTGTTCATATATAGTACTCCCTCTGTTCTGATCAAAGAATCTTCTTTTAAAAATCAATTTTTTTAAAGAAAATAACAAGTTTAGTAGCTAATTAGTAATAAATGACATTTTTATGCATTTATTTTTTAAAGTAGACTCTTTAAGTAAAACATTCTAAAATAGAATAGTGAACCATTTGTCCAGAACAGAGAGAGTAGTATTATTGTTATTATTATTTACTTGAAGTACTATATATATATATATATATATATATATATATATATATATATATATATCATTAATATCATTGAAAAGAAGAACAAGTTTAATATTTGTTTTTACTAGATAAAACCTCTCAAACGACGTAGGTAAAAGCGTTAAATTTTGATTTTTTTGTTATTAAAAGTTTAATTTTGTGACTTTCTGGATAGATGAATTATTTTATTGAGGATTTTTTTGAATATGCATTTTTTTTGAAGGACTTTTAATATTTTTCCTAATATTTTATGTCATAACAAGAAATATACAGCTATAAGCTTTCAAGGAAGACTACGAGCAAATTACGAAACTTGTACTATAATATAGCAGTTTAATTAACTAGTCATCTAGGGACATCTACTAAAGTGGAACGGCATAGACATATTACATGACATGATTATTGATTCCATGTATATGCACTTGAAGAAAAATGAAATAAAATATGATTTGTGCTGGGACGAGTGAAATAAAAAAGAGAGTTTAGATCTCCTATACTACTTGTGTGTATCACTTTTCATTTTAATTATTGGTTAAGATGCAATAATTGGGATGCAATGGTTGAGATAAAAAATGATACATCAGTGGTATATATAAGTGATACATGAAATTTGAACTAAGAGATATGACTTTTGTATTAAAATGTAAACAAGGAATTAATTTGGGGGAGTGAATTGAATTACGGTTCATGTACCTAAAGTATGTATTCTTACTTGATTGATACCTTCACCAAAAAAAATGACTGATACATAAAATAATTATATTCCTTATTATAAGGGCTTTAATTCGTGTAAGTGTGAGGTTAGATCAATGTATGCTCAAGATATAAGTATTTTAATTATAAATTTAAAAAAACTTATATTCTAATAGTAATAGTTTGTGTAGTGGAGAAAAAAATAGGAATATATAACTTCACATATTTGGATGTAAGAATTAATCATAATTATTAAAAATATCGTTCGTTAACTTTAGTCAATTGCGTGTGTTTGAATAAAGCTGCATGTATTGTAATATTGATGATAGAAATCAAATTTTTGTTCAATTTTTTTTCATACAAATTTAGGTAACAAATATGCGATTTATTAAATATACTTAACAAGTGATTAGTGATATCATCTTTTAACCCATTACATACTTCACAGTTGACACTTAAATTTAAATGAAAATTGTGTGCATAAACATTTTTTTACCTATCATTTTCCTTTCTTATATAGTTTTGTGCAACCACTCTAACTTAAAACAAAATGTTCAAAATATTTTTTTAAAAAACTCAAAATAAGAGATTATTAGAAAACTTAAGTATATTGCGATAAACAATCAATTGTATTTCTTTTATATATTTACTTGTATTTATTATAATTTGAAACTAAGGGCTTGTTTGGTAGTCGGATAAGGATTAACAGTATTATTAATCCCAGTACTATTAGTGCCCTCGCTATTAATCCTCACTTGTATATCGGGGGTAATTTTGAGATTATAAATGTTAATCCCATTTTTTTTAGTGAAGGCGCTAATAATACTCCCCTGGTATTAATAGTGAGGGATAATGACTTTATCCAGGATAACTTCTTATATCAAACATCGACAACTCGTATTAATCCTAAATCCCGACTACTAATAAATGTTTATATAATAAGACAAGTAATAATACATTGATCACGTATATAATAATAATATATCTTTTCACATATTGCTTCAGCAAAAATATCTTAATTTCTATAAGTGCCTCTCACCTTTGAGAAATAAAACCAAATATTCAAAAATTTAGAAACGAAAAAGGAAAAGAAAAGAAATTTTAGTGGTAAAATAGATATTGTGATCAAGAGTGAGGGGTATAATTATCAATTCGGTCAGAAGAAGAGAGAAGAGCTAAGGAGGAAGGTGAAGTGCGTGTGTGTGTTTCAGTTTCCAAAACTTTTTTTTTTCCCTTCTCTGAGTGATATATCATAGTCCATCTTTTAAGTTTCGCTCACAACTCTTTTTCAACAAACAAACACCCACCCATTTACTCTCTCTCTCTCTCTCCTATGATCAACCATGTCTGCAGTTGTTCAAGTTTCAACCTCCAGGTGTGCAATCACTCTCTTTCACACACACACAAAACACATGCCTGCCTCTTTTTTTCTCCATCATTTGTCATTTTTTTTACCCAATTCTGGCTTAACTACCCTCTAGGGCTTTTCATTGATCTCTCTCATTCCACTAAAAAATTGAAAATGTGGGTATGTCTACTTTCTCGATTTGCTTCCTGTAGATTTTCTTGGAAAATCCCAATATTTTTTGGATTTCGTATTTACTGTGATTGGTATGTTGTTCAGTCCACATACTTGTCTTGTTGGGCTTCCGATCTCTCTCACATTGTGATTTTTCACATGAATTGAGTAGTGAGTGATTTGGAGTTGCAATTGTTCTTGTTTTGGATCTATAAATGGTGGGTTTAGCATTAGGTTTATGAATCTATGCTCTCTTGTAAATGGGTTGTATAGATTTCAGTGTTCTTAATTTACTCGAAATAGGGATCTTGATTTGCAGTTCACTTATTGAATTAGATTTTTCCTGGTTTAAGAGGGTTTTCAGTTGATTTTCCTAATTTCACTGTTAGGACTCAAATTTACTGGCTTTAAGATCTATGGATTTTGTTTCTCTTTTACCCTCCATTGTTCTCTACTTCAATTTTGTATATGCAAAATGGGATTTGACTAAGATCACTTGATTTGAAAGTATCCATCTTCATATCCATAATAATTTACTATGAGACAGACAGTGATTCTTTTAGTTGTTGGTTTATTTCAATTCCGCATCTATGATTCCAATGAATCCAGGTTTTTTTTTTTACTTTTGAGGCCTTTTTGGTTCCAATTATGGAGATGTCAGTTTGTTTACGTATAACAGATCCGGAAAGGACTTAAGACACTTTTTTACGCTGTATTTTTTGTTAGGTGTGATTATATGCTGGCATTGGGTGCTCTAGGGTGATTACTCTGAACCTGTTCCCAAGTGTTCCTGGTTCTAGTTTCGTGGTTCTTTCCAACTGCAAAGCTTGAAATTTCTTGTTTGACTTCTCTTGGAAATTAAGTCATCTCCATGGGTTCTCGATTTCCGTCTCATCAGCTAAGCAATGGCCTATATGTATCTGGCCGACCGGAGCAACCGAAAGAGAGGCCTCCCACGATGAGCTCATCTGCAGTGATTTACACTGGTGGCGATATTAAAAAGTCGGGGGAGCTTGGCAAGATGTTCGATCTAGATGGCTCCAGGTCAAGAAAATCTGGACCTATAAGCAATGCTCCTACGAGGACAGGGTCTTTTGGTGGCGCTGCTTCTCACATGAGCCAAATGGCATCTAATTCTTCGGGTCGCTCTTCCGGTGGTATTCCTGGCTCAGCTTCATTAAAGAAAACTAATTCGGGCCCGCTTAATAAACACGGAGAACCGGTTAAGAAATCCTCTGGTCCTCAAGGTGGAAACTCTGTTTCCCGCCAAAATTCGGGCCCCATTCCTCCGGTTCTCCCTACCACAGGCCTCATCACATCGGGACCTATCACGTCCGGGCCCCTCAACTCATCAGGGGCTCCTCGGAAGGCATCCGGTCAGTTGGATTCTACCGGATCGGTCAAATTACATAGTGCCTCCTCGATACTTCAAAACCAGGCGGTGACTCACCTTAGTGAGGAGAATGGACATTCCTTCTACAAGAGCTTCCCGAAGCTAATCTTCTGGTCCATAATTCTACTATTTGTGATGGGATTTATTGCTGGCATTTTTATCCTTGCAGCTGTAGGCAATCCCATCCTTCTCATTGCTGTTATTGTTCTTTTTGCTGCTATCAGTACGGCGTTTGCCTGGAACACATGTTGGGGAAGAAGAGCTATCACTGGTTTCATTGCTCAGTATCCAGATACCGAGCTTAGAACTGCAAGGGATGGTCAATTTGTCAAGGTTTCTGGGGTATGTAACATCTTTCTTTTTCCTTGGTTCATGCATCATTATTGCTTGTTTTTTGAATTATGAAATCTCATGGTGCAACGATACAATCTTTTGTTACTTTCTTCTTAGCTAAATGTATCAAATATCAATTTCCGTGAAAATTTCTTATTAAAAAGTTGAAATCTCTAATGCTAATAGTTGGTTGGTGTAAAAAGTCGAATCTTTATGATTTCTTTATTTTTAAGAAAGCATTGGATCATAATTCCTTTTTTGACGTTGGAGCTGAAGATGGCTAGAACCTTTGAAATTATGCAATCTATCGGGCCAGACATTGGCACACATTAATACTTCATCCTTGTATACTTTTTATACATTGCTTACATTATTTGTTTATTTGTGTTTTTTTCCTTCTGTGGGTTGATTCAGAAGGTTAGAATCTTCTGAACACAGCAATGAAATTGGTCCAGAAATGTAGTCTTTAGTTAGCCTGGTTGGGTGGTAGAATATTTTTAAATTAACAATACGTTTCTGTTATTATGGATTTTTGTTCAATAAAGAACAAACTCTTTGATAAAGAGATAGATTGTTAATATTTTCTTGGTGAGGAAGAGATAAGAGGGTTAGAGAACAAGGAGTGGATTCAAAGCCTTTCCCCTCCTTTTTCTTTTTGTTGTGAAAAATGTGAATATTTTTCGAATCTCTGAATTCAGATGCACGCTTGAAAGTTTACATTTATCGATTGATTTATTAGCTTGATTGGTATTTGATACATTCCTTTTCGATGCTTGAGTTGATACGTGGAGGGTTTAATATTTTGAAGGTGGTTACTTGTGGAAATGTTCCTCTTGATTCGTCATACCAAAGGGTTCCTAGATGTGTTTATACATCCACAAGTTTATATGAATATAGGGGATGGGATTCAAAAGCTGCAAACCCCTCACATCGCCGCTTTACTTGGGGTCTCCGATCGGTTGAGGTGAGAAAAGACTGTTTTGGTATGTTTATGATATTCGAACAGATTTGCCTAAGCATGCAAATGATCCTTGTGCTAATCTCAGATTCTTTTCCTAAATAGAAATATATAATGGTTTACTAAACTTTTGTGTATAATTGCAGCGGCATGTTGTCGATTTCTACATATCTGACTTCCAGTCTGGGCTGAGGGCATTGGTTAAGACTGGCTATGGTGCTCGGGTGACTCCATATGTTGATGAATCTGTTGTTGTTGATATCAACCAGTCTAACAGGGATATGTCCCCACATTTCATCAGGTGGTTAGGAGAGAGAAACCTCTCGAGCGATGATCGTGTAATGCGATTGAAAGAAGGGTACTGAACTTTAACCTTTTTGTCGTACAATTCTTGAATTAATAGGCCTTGACGACCACCCTAACTCGTGGTCTCTAATTCATGACGTTAGGTACATCAAAGAAGGCAGCACAGTGAGTGTTATGGGAGTTGTCCAGAGAAACGACAACGTGCTGATGATTGTGCCACCACCAGAACCCATCCCTACTGGATGCCAATGGTCGAAATGCATATTTCCTGCCAGTCTTGAGGGCATCGTGTTGAGATGCGAGGACTCGTCTAAAATCGATGTCATTCCTGTGTAGCATTTTTACCATATGGAAGCAGCTCTAAGTAGCCGTGGGCATTGCTAGTAAATTTGTTCCAACTGTGGTGGGTGGGAGTGATGTCTCGACTATTTTTAACCAGTTGTATAGCCTCTTTTTTCTTTATAATTTTTTTTATCCCATTATTATTTTGTTGGGGAGTGATTTTGTTTGTGTGATTATGAAATCAAAGTAGAGGACTGATGAGGAGCTTTTCCGGTTTGTTTTTCTTAGAAAATGTTTTGAGATAATTTGGGGTTTGTTGGTTCTTTCTTCTTGAGAATAGTTATGATGGTAGAAGATGTAATTTGTTTATTGGTGATAAATATAATTTTGGGGTTATTATTTTTTGTTATGAATTGGCCAATTAAATGCTTTGTTTTTTTTTTTTTTGCCAATCTAATTAAATTTATCTGGCAGAATCATTTATCAGTAATTTAATTGAGATTTAATCGTTCTAATTTTTTTATATTCCATATATGCTTGAATTATGACTTTCAAATCATAACAAACGTGAATATAGTCAAGGATTCCCTCTATTGTGTGTTTAGCCGTCTTGAATTGTATTTTGTTTTGCTTTTCAAGAACACAGTACTTACAAAAATCAAGTTTGCAAGTTTTAACACCCTTCAACAGAATCTTCTTATAAAGTTCCTTCCTACCTCTTTCCCCCATGCGACCTTTCATCTTTAGCAATTCTACCTACAACAGTCACCGAGAAATGCTGACCACCAATGAAGTAAAAGTCTTTCTAATTTTTCTTTAGGTTTTTACATTTTGATTTAAAACACATAAGATCTGTTTTTGAATGTCGGAAATTTTATGTAGGAAAATATATCAGAAAAAGTTCGGTAAAGTGAATTGAAATTAAAAGAAACTTATTTTCTATATTGGTTTGATTTACATGCAAAATACGAAAAAATATGGTCTTCAACTAGGGTACTCATGTAAAAAAAGTATTATTTGCAAGAAAATAGTTATGATGGTTACAAAATTTTCCTGACACGAAATGCATAAAAATATTTAAAAAATGATTATTCTTGGCACTTTATTTTGCTTCAATATATCATATATCAATATTAAAATGTAAGTGTTGCAAAAATCTAAAACCATTTAAAGTTACTTGTTCAGTTGTTTGTAGAGTTGGGTGAAGTTCACGACCATAATCAAATCATATCATAAAATGAGCTGATCCACCCTATCGGGTAATGATAGGGATTAAAACAGTACTACAAAATTTACATTCAATGACATGACAGCTGACGTTGTTGTAATTTGTCTCTCATTTTTACTAACTTGTTAACCAAGTTATAGTTAGTACTTAGTTTATTATAACCCAACCAAAAATAATAATCAAAATAAATTAATAAACTATGTTTTCCCCCAAAATCATTCCTAGAACATCCAAACATACTCAAAGAGTTCTTCTTCTTCTTCCCCGGCGTCGACATATGTCACTATCTGATGGCATCCATTCCACAAATTTCCATCTCTCTCTCTCTCTATTTCTCTTTTCCATATATATTGACGACAAACCCTTAATCTATTCATGGTGAAACTGAACGCCAGCCGTGAAAACCAACAACATCATCAACTCTTGACCTATTCTTCCATTTCCTTCTTTCTCAATCTCTAAAAGCTCGAACAACGGAGGAGTCTTTGGGAGCATTTGGCCGATTCTTGCAAACATGATTCAATGATTCTGTAGCATATCAGATCCAATGGCAATAAAACGACGTCATTTCACTTTTCAAAGAGCCAAAACTACGTAGTATTTAACATCAACTTTTCAAAGCAACCAAAGTTGGCTGACATCCCCATCGACACACCTTTCCACGTGTCAGTGGATGGGTAATATTGTAGAGATGTACGTGGTTCGGTTTGGTTTAGATAAAAACCGTGAACCAAACCACACCCGCTTTGATCAAAAATCCTAAACCAAATCGAACCGACCAGCGTTTGGAACCGAACCAAACCAACCCACTCGGTTTGGTTTGGTTCATTTCGGTTTTATGGTTTGACATAAAATCAAATCAATCATCTTAGAAAATATTAAAAATTAGACAAATACAATTTTAATCGGTAAATTAACATCAAATATTAATTTTTTAAAAGTCAAACTTCTCTTACAAACATCAAACATTAACAAACAATGAAATACAAATATGAAATCATTTAAATGCATAACATTTGGTAAGTACGACATTATTTATTATATATATACCGGAAATACATATATATTATATATAATAAATAATCAAATAAAACATGGTTCGGTTCGGAAACATAAACCATTAATCGAACTGAATCGATTGGTTTTTGAATTTTGAAAATCAAAACCAAACCGTCTTGAACAAAACCGAACCAAACCGCATGGTTCGGTTCGGTTCGGTGGTTCGATTGTACACCCCAGTAGCAATTTATTTTTTCTTCAATTTTTGTCCCTTTTTAACATCAAAAAAGTTTTTTTTCTTTTAAACACAATTTTATCTACAAATAGAGATTTGATTTGCTTCATTTGGATATCAATTCAGTTTCTAATTTTTTTTAAGTTCCCTTCAATTTCCTTCCTTCTCTCTTCAAATTTGAGATTTTCAATTTATATTAAGTTATTTAATGACTATTGATATTTCAAAAATATTTTTATTAAAAAATTAAAAATTTAGTTTAATTTATTAATTATATATGAAATTTATATTGCATAAACAATAAAATTATTAGACCAAATAAGATAAAAAGAGATAAATTAATAAAGATAAAGATAGTGAGGTATTTATGTTTATTGGAGTATGTACTACCATTTGAAGAGTTTTTATTTCTTTCTATGAGTAGCTTAAGTATGTATTTTATTTATTTTAAAAGAAACATGTATCTTGGGAAAGCAACATTTCCCCCCCCCCCCAATTGTACATAGTTTAAGAAGAAACAACATTTGTACGAAGTTCTATATTCACGGTGATATGCATATTTTGGATCCGCCTCAATAGCGTTTGTGCCTCGTTTAATGACTCGCTGTATTTTACATGACGACTGAATGATTTGGTCGGGCTATGCGCAACGAGCTAAATCCATTCTCTTAGGTATAGTTAACCCTCTCTAGTTCATAAAATAGGGGTTCTCTCTATCTTTCTTTTTCTGAGGGAGAACTACGCACTCTATTTTATACTCAGTGTACTGATAAACACGCCGGAGGGTTTTTGGTGGGGGCCCTCCCCGTCGACTCACGGTGTTTTCTTTTATAGACATTATAGACAGATATTCACCACCGACGACTAGATGACCGCCGAACAGCAACTCCGACAACCCACATCCACCGCTATCTTCGACACCCCCGGTATGATGCTTTTTTTTTTTTATGCATCACACGGTATCTCTTTATTGGTAACACCAACAATAGTCATCGACGGATTTTGGAAATCCTAGCCGCCAAATCATCAGAACTATGATGAAGTAATTTTGAGTTACATGGGTTGCTCCCGCATCGAGAATTTGTTGGATACGATTTTTAGTCGATGATGGCATTCGATTTTGTCAAATTTGATGATTTTGGCTAGTGAAAGTTTAAAATTAAGTACACAAAGAATGGTGGTAGACTTGGTGGAAGTAGTTAAAGAGATCAGTGATTTATAGATGGGAAAATTTGATATACGATGAAGAGAGAGTCGGGGAGAGGAGAGAAAGGGGAGCTCATTATGATTGGAAGTCTAAAAGAATGATTTTAGGGAAAATATAGTTAAATATTTTTTTTGTTTTTTTAGTTGAGTTAAAATGGGGACTTAATATAACCACATTAGCTATCATGTCATTGAATGTAAAACTTTAAGTACTTTGTGAGTGTCCCTAGCATTCCCATATCGTCTATAGTTGGGATAAGACTAATGAACAACATCATTTTGAGTAAAAGAAAAGTCAACTCATTCGTTGAGTTCATTTAAGAGCTCGTTTGTCGCGGCTTATGCTTGGTGGCTAATAACTGATAGCTTAAGCTGTTGGTTGAATGACTTATGACTTATTTGATGATAGACTGTTTGTTGTAGCTGTTGAAAAGTGTATTATAAGTATATTTGTTAAATGAGCTGAAAATTGTTTATTTAGTACAAATCGACCATAAGCCCTAAATTTTCGAACCAACTAGTCCATGATTAAAGAAAAAAGTTTCACCTTTATTTTAAAAACTCAACATGAGATAATATTTACTTAATATTTATTTACTTAATAATACTTAAAACAATAAACAAATAGGTAACTATTTTCTATACCATTAGTATGTGTAGTCTTTTACGTTTAACTTTTATTGTTTCCTTACCAATTTTTAATGTAATTAGTCAAATATGTGGAGGTTGAAAATGTTTACCCCATAAAAATGAATAAATAATTTATAATATTCCTTATCACGTATTAAATGTTTATTTTTTTAAAAAATATTGAAATTAATATTCTATCCCTTTTATGTATTTATGAGAAAATGTAAAATTATATAATTAAACTTTTATTAATGAATAGTTGTCTATGTATTTTCAAGAAACTAAATGAACTACGGCCCGATAGGCCCAAAACTAAGGCACGTGCTTGGCACATTTTCTTCAGTCACGAGCGGAGTACGTGCAATCCAAAGTCCTACTCGAAGTTGTAAAACGGGCACCGGCCAGACTTTGATTAGTTAAAATTAAGAGCTCATCATTTATCCCTCAGAATCTAGGGGCTAAATATCAAATTGGCAAGTGTATAGCGAGCTGCGAGATGGAGGCAACGAGCTGGGGGCTAAACACCCAGCGAGCAAGGGATCAGCAAGCAAGCTTTCTATTTTTGGTTATGAAAATAATGGTCGTCATGGACGTGGGCAGTTACTTCCAGAAAACTCGCTTCAACATTCATGATGAGGTCGTTGCACTGGACGTGGCAGTTAATATGCCCGCCATATACGCTGACATTTATGGGGAGTTATTAAGTTCCCCGTGAAGGCTATAAAAACCCCTTAAAACAAAGGCGGAAGGTACGTGATTTTAAAACTAAGGCTAAACTCTGTCAATTTGCTTACTCAATTGAGTGTTAGCTAATTCTCGTGCCGGAGGGCTTTTGCAGGGAAAGCCCTTGCCTAGTTTACGGTTGTTATCTGCATTTCAGGATTGGGCCTTGAAGATTAAGGATATAATTGAAAGCCAAATATCCGAGTTATCAAGCCCAGTGCGTCCTTGAATTATTTTGGACTCATCAGTTGGTTCCGTTGCCGGGAAACGTTTTGTTAGGTGCAATCCCATTTCTTTACAACTTCGAAAGTCTTAGTTATGGTTGAAAACGGTGTCAATGGCGGTAACCAAGTGGAAGAGGTCCACACAGCCACGCCAAGCATGAACATCCAAGCTGGTAATAATCTACCACCCCCACCACTTCATGATGCTCGTCACCAACTTAATAAACGGTTAGGCTTAGATTCGTTGGCCAGAAGTGTCCTTGCTGCTGTGGGCTTGGCTAATGAATTCCGGGAGGAAGCTTTATGCCAGAGGGCGATATACTTGGGGCAGATGCATCAATTGGATCTGCAGCTAATTGCAATGGGCAAGCCCCCGTTACCCATTGAGCTGGAGCCCCTTCCGGCTATGCCTGCGCCAAGTCAAGCGGCAATTGTGTCTAGAACGGGGGGCAATCCCCGACATCCAGCGCAAATTCCTTCACAACCTCGTGAGCGAGAGTCCAACAAGAGGGGCGGGCCAATCACAGGGTTGTCCCAAGTGTGCATTCTCGATTGGGGCCCCGGGCAGGAGAAGATACGGCACAGTCACGTCACCGTTAAAGGTCGCCTTCTCCCCGAAGGTCGCACCCTCGGCGTCCACGATCACCATCACTGCGTAGGTCGCATGCTCGCAACCATCGCACTCCATCTCCCAGGAGGTCACATGCTCGCCATCCTCAGACACCTTCGCCTGGAAGATCACAAGTTCATTTGTCACATCAGTCTAGAGGCAGACGTGAATTACCTCACAGAAATGCACAAAAAAAGCCTAGTGGGTAATGATCTAGTGTCTCAGCTCGCATGTGTAGCCCAGGCACAGGTGGCGCAGGCCGTGGGTGTTGCTCAAGCTATGGGAGCTATGGGACCCCCACAGGCCCCTCTTGTGCCCGGGATGTAGCCTCAGCCCGTGGGTGGTTTGCCTACAACCTTTAACATGCAAGAGTTTGAGGACTTGAAGCGCCGTATGGAAGCATGGGAGCAGGGCAAGGCCCTGTATGGGAATTTTCTAGGAATGTCAGCTAGTCCTTTGGCCCCTTTGATTGAGAACGCACCTCAAGCACAAGGACTCATCTTGCCAAATATTAAGGAGTACACAGGGAAGACAACGGCGAAAAATTGGTTGATGTCATTTGAGTCCCAAATTGGTCTTGTAACCTCAGACGAGGCGTTAAAAATCCGAGCTTTTGTGGGCTCGTTACAAGGAAAAACATTGGCCTGGATGGGAGCTTTACCTCGCAGGTCCATTAATAACTGGGCAGATTTGCGGGCAAAGTTCTTAGCAGATTTTGGAACTTTGGGGGCAATTGCAAAGACAAGAGCTGGCTTGTCTGAGGTTAAGCAGGGAGCCCATGAATCGACTGCCAGCTACCTTGCGGGAAGATATAATGTATGAGGTCAGGGACGAGCTTCCTCGTGCTCCTCGTATTAATCTAGAGACAGCGGATATTCGGGACCGGACTAAGAGGTGTGCCTATCATGATGATTATGGGCATACGACAGAAGAGTGTTGGCCATTGAAGAAGGCCATACAGAAATTGATAAACGAAGACCGGTTGGACCGGTTTAAGAGAGATGTGAATAACAAGGGGAATGCCCTCTCGCAGAGATGCACCCCCAATTCGAGGGGTAATAAAGTCATCATGGATGAAGAGCCTATACTTACTCAGCTAGGCAAGCAGATTTACTCCATGTCAAAGGTGGTGGATTGCCCGACCACTCTACAAGCAGGGGAGGAGTCGATACAGTTTACTCGCAGTGGGTTAGCGAGTAATATGGCTGGAGAGTAGTCTCTGATTGTTTCTGCTTTGGTCGATGGCTGGGTGGTGCATAGGATTCTGGTGGATACTGGAGCCTGCAGAGACGTGATGTACTATTCTTGTTTCAAAGGCTTAAAGCTTAAGGATGAATGCCTCAAGCCTTATGCAGGGACTTTGGAGTGTTTCACAAATCACAAGGTGCCGGTCAAGGGCACAGTCAAGCTTGAAGTTTTCATCGGCGAAGGTACTTGCACCAGGGTGGAGAAGATTACTTTCATGGTGATCGACCTGAAATCCCCTTGCAATATAATTTTGGGGGTGCCTAGTATGAGAAAATTTCAGATGGTTACATCGATTACTCACCAGCGAGCAAAGTTTTATACAGATCGAGGGGTAGGGGTCTTGAAGAGCCAACCCCGGGTAGTGCTGGAGTATGTCCGGGATAGTCAAAGGAAAAAGCAAAAAATGACTCTGGAAGATGGCGAGCAGAAGGTCACCATTAGCACTAAGGAAAAGTCCCATGTAATTGTGGGTCCTTCGACGATTGCTATGCTCGGCGAGAGTTTGGTACAAGGCGAGCAGCATCACCCAGAGGAAGTCACTTGTCCTTTGCCGACAATGGGGTCGGGGGGACAAGTCGAACAAACTATGGATATGGAGCTAGACCAGCTTGATGCCGCATAAACACAAGCTGAGGAGGAGGAAAAGGTGGAATGTGACACGCTTCAGATGCGGGATGAACCTGAATTTACAGCTCAGGACAAGCTTGAAGAAGTTGTCATTAATTCTGCTAATCCCGAGCAGAAAATTAAGATTGGCAGAGCATTGTCGGCGGAAGCCCGTGATAGATTGGTCAAGCAACTCCAGAGCAACCTGGATGTGTTCGCGTGGAAGCCAGAAGATATGCAGGGGGTTAGTGAGGATCCAGTTTTCAGGCCAATTCAGCAGCGACTTAGAATATACTCCACCGAAAAGGACAAACCGATCAAGGAGGAGGTCGAAAAATTGCTCAGCGCAGATATTATCGAGGAAATTCTCTATCCCACTTGGTTGGCTAACGTGGTGATGGTTAAAAAGTCAAATGGAAAGTGGAGGATGTGTGTGGATTTCACCGACCTCAATAAAGCATGCCCGAAGGATTGTTATCCTCTCCCTCGCATTGACAAGCTGGTGGATGCCATAGCGGGTTTTGAGTTTTTGAGATTCATTGATGCATATTCAGGGTATCATCAGGTGAAGATGAATGAAAAGGATAAAGCCTTGACATCATTTCGAGCAGCGGGAGGTCTCTATTGCTACAAAATGATGCCTTTCGGTCTGAAGAATGAAGGAGCTATTTATCAGCGAATGGTGAATAAAGTTTTTAGCTCGCAGATTGGTAGAAATGTTGAGGCGTAAATTGATGACATGGTGGTGAAGACCAAAGGATATGATCACACCATTGATTTGGAGGAGACCTTTGATAATCTCAAGAAGAATAACATGAAGCTTAACCCGAGCAAGTGTGTGTTTGGGGGTGAAGGCGGGCAAGTTCCTGGGGTTCGTGGTGAACGAAAGAGGTATTGAGGCCAACTCAGAAAAAATTAAGGCATTAGTCATCATGAAGCCTCCTCGCTGCATCAAGGACGTCCAAAAGCTTAATGGCCGAGTCATTGCTCTTGTTCGTTTTATTTCCAAGTCAGCAGAAAGGTGCCTACCTTTTTTCAAAGTGCTATGTGGAAATAAAGGGTTTGAATGGACAAAAGAGTGTCAGGAGGCTTTCAAACAGCTGGTGGAATATCTGGGATAGCCTCTGTTGTTGCCCTGGCATTTGGTGAAAATTTGTTTGTGATCTCACGCCACGTAGCAAGCCGCTGTCGTTGTATAGTTGGAAGAATGTAATCTCCAAAAGCTTGTGTACTATGTTTCTAAGGCCCTCACCGCGGTGGAAAGGCATTATTTTAATGCAGAAAAATTGGTTTATTCGCTTGTTGTTGCTGCTCAGAAGCTTCGAGCTTATCTTTCTGCACACCCCATCATTGTTTATACAGACACACCCCTCAGGAAAATTTTACACAAGTCGGATTCTTCTGGTCATTTGCTCACCTGGTCAATTGAGTTGACCGAGTTTCAGATAGATTACCAGCCTCAATGAGCAATTAAGGCACAAGTTTTGGCAGACTTTATGGCTGAGATTAGTTTCAAGAATTCAGGCGATGAAGAGATTTCCACCTAGACTGCATTGGCAAATTTTCCTATTCAACGGCCTCGCCCAGATTATTGCTGGGAGTTACATGTGGACGGATCAGCTACCAGGCTCGGAAGCGGAGCATGTCTTGTATTAGTTCCACCCGAGCAATATGTGGAGTTTGAGAAGGCTTTGCGTTTCAAGTTTCCAGCATCAAACAACCAAGATGAATATGAGACTTTGATCGCGGGGCTTGAGCTCGCGCAGGACGTAGAGTGTGCGAGATAGTAATTAATTGTGATTCACTGGTTGTAAATTAGGTCAAGGGTGATTATGTTGTCCACCATCCGGTTTTGGTTCGATACTGTACCATGGTGAAGGAGATTTTGAAGGATTTTGATTACTGGGAGCTGGTTAGAATTGGCCGTGAGGACAATATGCGTGCAGTTTACCTTTCGAAGATGGCTGAAGATGAAATTCAATCTTTGCATCCAGGGGTTATATTGAATATTTGGAAGTTCCAGTGATAGAGAAAGAGGTAATCATGGATGTTAAGCTCGCTGCGAAGTGCTGGATAGATGATTTAAAAGATTACATCGAGCAAAGGGCGTTGCCTGAGGACAAGTCGGAAGCACGAACTATTCAGAAATGAGCATGCCGGTATGTTATCCTGGATAAAATCCTCTATAGTCGGTCATATACCAGGTCTTTGCTCAGATGTGTGCGGCCAGAGATGACCGAGGGCATATTGGGGGAAATTCATGAAGGAAAATGTGGAGGGCACCCGGGTCAACGGTCGTTGGCAGAAAAGGTTCTGGCTGTAGGCTTTTATTGGATTACCTTGAGGCGAGACGCAGAGATGTATGTTCGACGATGTGATAAGTGTCAACGTTATACTGATATACCGCGATTACCTTCTACCGAGCAGACTCGGTGGTGGCTTCATGGCCGTTTGACATGTGGGGTATAGATCTGATTGGTCCTTTCCCGTTAGCTCGCTCAAAGTTTAAGTACGCGGTAGTTGCTGTAGATTACTTCACCAAGTGGGTAGAGACTAAGCCTTTGGCAACCATCAGTGAGGTTAATGTGATAGACTTTGTACACGAGCATATTTGGTGCCGTTTTGGGGTACCCCAGGCTATAGTTTCTGATCATGGGACGCAGTTCTTGGAGAAATTTACGAAGGCATCCGAGTATATGCGTGTGAAGCATTGGCAATCCTCAAGGCAATGGGAAAGCTGAAGCAGCTAACAAGCAAGTTTTGCATGCCCTCAAAACAAATTTTGAGGATAAAGCAGGTAGATTGGTGGATGAGTTACCATCAGCCCTGTGGGCGGTCAGAACATCGGTTAGAGGGCCCACGGGAGAAATAACTTTTTCCCTCGCTTATGGATCTAAGGACATGGCTCCAGTAGAAATGTACTTGCCAAACCATAGGGTGTCTCATTATGATATGAAATACAACATTGTAGCTCGGGCAACGGATCTTGATTTGGTGGAGGAGAAACAATTGGAATCTGAGATGAGAATGACCAATTATAAACAGCGAGCAAAGGCCCACCACGATAAGAGGGTTCGTGGTCGGTCATTTGTTGTGGGCGATTGGGTTCTCCGTAAAATTGAGGCAACAGGTCATCGAGCAGAATGAGGGAAGCTTTCTCCTAATTGAGAGGGTCCTTTTCAAGTAGTTAGAATTGTCAAGGAGGGGACCTATATGTTGCGAACAAAGGAAGGCTTCGAGCTTAAACATCCATGGCATGCAGATCACTTGAAGAAGTATTATCGTTAATTGGTATTGTGTAGGCTATGTTTTCTTTTTTGCTTTGATGTAATTGGGACGAAATGAATGAGTATACATTGGGTCTCATTTTTTTAGTGTCCCGGTTGTGGCCTTTGGTATGAACTCGATTATTCTCTTTTTCATGAGCACGAAGTATCTCTGCTCGTAAAAAAAAGTTGGTGTTCGAGCCTGTTATCTCGATTATTCTCTTTTTCACAAGTACGAGGTATCTCTGCTCGAGTAAAAGGGTTGGTGTTCGAGGGCTATGCATTTTTTATTATTTCGTCAAGCCCAGAATGAGCTTGCTCAATTTAAAGGATGGGTTTTTTGAAAATGGTTAAAGCTTTATTGTGGAAGTACAAGCATTGATATTAAGTGCAGGAGTATTAATATTATATGCCCAAAGATACATTAAATTGTCTTGCAGAGAAATAGTAATGAAAAGTTCAAAGTTGTGGCGCGCAGGCCAGAAGAGATTTAAGGATTGGAGGGAACGATTTGAGGAGTGCTCTGGCAAGGGTCAGCCACTTCATTGGTGGTACTCTCTTCAATCACGATACGTCCGCGTCGTCACCGGTGGAATGTGCAGCCAAGGTTGAAGCCTCCTGTGATTTGGCCATCCAGATCTGGGTCATCAGATCTGTAATAGTCACATCGGTAGTTTTAGGAGGGGTCCAAGCAGCGAGCCCTTTTTGTGTGTCTGACAGGCCAAGCGAAGTCACCATCATCGCAGGGCACCAAGGCATGACCGACGAGGCGGCGTAGGGGTAGGGGTGTTAATCCCATTCAGAAGTCGTTTCCGCCGGATCCATCCCGCTGCACGCCTATTGCCTTAGGACGTGGTGCACCCCTTGAAGGAAAAATTGATAGGCTTCGTCTTCAACACTGGCTTGAAAGTCCTTAGAGTTCTTGTAGTTAGCAATTATTGCTCGCCTCTAGTCTTCATTGGGTTGGGACAGTTCTTCCCTCAATTTCTTTTCCTTCTCAGACGCCTTAGCCTCTGCTTGCTCCAATTGGTTGAGCGCTTCCTTGAGCTCCTTTCTCATTTGACCAATATTATTAAGAGCAGTTTCCTCGAATTTCTTGGAAAAGCAAAGATGTGTTTCCAAGGTCCTCTTCTCTTCCTCCAGCTTGGAGAGCTCGGTAACTTTTGTTGTCATGGCTTCTTCGCTTTCCTTAAGCTCAGCTCGGAGGGTATTGATTTGTTCTTCAAGTTGGTTCTTCTCCGAGGACAGAGAATTGGAGGACTTGAGGTTTTCAAGTAGCCGATCGTATAGCAGTTCAGTTTTGGTGGCCACCAGAAAATAAAATACAAAGTAAAAAACAGAGCATGTAGCATTTATTCACTTTTCCCAACAACAAGGAAGTTAGTTACCTCGGTCATACACATCCCTATTTCTCCGATGAGGACTGAGCTAGGATGGTCGACACTTCTTTTTCGGATGTCAGAGTCTCTTTACCATGCCTAGCCCGACAGTGGCAGCATGCCCACCGTGCCTGTTTGTGTTGATATTTGCCAGGTCGGGTACTTTGGCTGCCTCAGTAATTAATTGGGCATCGAGTTCCCGCGTTTCTGGCATTTTTAAGTTATCTCGCTGCCATGAGGGTGATGGGGAGCTAGACGTCTCAGCTTGATTGCCTTTTTCTGTCCTCGATCTAGTTCTCCTGTTAGCGGTGGGTTCAGGGCCTGCATTTAGTCGATTGTTGTGCAAATGGCGGGATGACCGCGCTTGCAATGGAATTATGATGGCGAACAATGGGTAGGGACAAGAGTAGCAGTCCGGTTTGATCCACGACCCGTGTTCGTGGCAAGAACGGTGGGAAGACGAGCAAGATCTTGTAGGGCCAGCTGAGTATTTCTCCTTGAAGCTCCCCTTTTCATGGCTTGAAGGAATCTGTTGGAATTCTCTAGTTGCCCCATATCTGCAAAAGAAGTCATGAAAGGGTCACAACAGTTAGATCAGGACACAACAAGGTATAGACAAAAGCAGATTTGAGTGCACATCATTCAATGAAAAGATAGGGGTACAATTGGTCCCAGCTTGCTGACAACCGGGACACTCGCTAGGGAATCTCCCTCCGTGATTGTTACCCCAGTAAGGGTGGGGTTCTTTGGCATCGATGGTTACCCTAGGTTCAATTCCTTCTACATGCCAACTTAATACGCCGGCCAAACGAAGCAGGGGAAGGTCAGATGTAAGGGCCGTCCAGTCTAGCACCCAGTCTTGGCCGCTTTTGCCTTCTTTGACGCCGAGCAGCTTCCTGAATGCTCTGGCTATCGCAGGCTCTCTTGCTCAGAAAGCATTCTTATCATACTTGGCGACCTGTAAGTCTTCCAGATAAGGAGCAAAGGGTCATCCGATTCGAGACTCGACGAGCAAGGCTTTTACATCCTAGGCATTCACCTTGTTGGGGCCTTCGGTGAGGAGTTTGAAGTAATTGGGGTTGGATCGGCCAGTTATACGACCACTCTTTTTGTCTAAAGAAAATAAAAAGAATTTTCTGAACAAGGCCATGTCGGGTTCAAACCCGAGCAGCCGGCAGGCAACGGTGTTAGCTACTAAGAATCTTACGGTGGTGAGGGTTAGGTCGCAGGGTAAGGCGTTATTCAAAAGCAGGAATTTAGCAAAGAAGGGATCTAGAGGAAGCCTTAAGCCAACCAGGAAGAAATCGAAGTAAAAAACCATTCGATCTCCCTGAAAGTTATGCCCTTTCTCCTCGATGTCTAGATCGAAGGCCTTCACCCGGTAATCTTTGGGGTCCATACCTAGTGAATAGAACCATGCAGAAACATCGTCTTTGCATGACAAGTCATCCCATTTAAGTTGGGCAGGTGTATTGGTTGGAGTATGTTTGCCTTTCGAGATATCCGTTTTCCTGCGTGCAGCATGGGGGATACTAGTGCTCGGGGACTCATCTACTGATCGTTTTTCTTCCTCCAAGTTTGTTTGTTCAACCTCGGGCAGTTTGTGTTGACTTTAAGGAATCCATCACATAAGTGTGGGGGTTTCTAAGGCTCGTGGGGGTTTCTTCTAGCTCGGTCTCTTCAGAGCTAGTAGATTCAGTCTCGGAGCTTTCCTCGCTTTCAGTCGAAACTCCATTATCGTAGTTGCGCCCTTCGACCTCATAATTGGTTTCGTTCAGAGGACATCCTACAGGAATCGAGGAATACACATTAAACCCTGCTCGGGTAGACATGCAAGAGCAGATAAGCAAAAACCCATGGAAAGGGTTCACCCTAAGACCATCGAACGGGGCACTAGTTAGGTATTCCTCGATTCCCCCTATAGATCTGGACAAGTTCGTGAAAAGCGCCCAGACCCGTGATGTTTTAAAGGGTTTGTGTTGTTTGGTGAAAGAAAGAAGATTCAAAGACAAATAGTGAGGGTGTGGGTATCAAACGCCCTAGTTTACGATAGATTGATTTTCAAATCGTAACAGAACTCATCATGTACCCAGTTGACATCATGGAACCCTAAAAATTGGGGTTCTAGCAGCAAAAGCACAGATAGAAATTGTAGCAAGACTAACATTGAAGATTGAAGAATACCTGTTAAATGTTGAGGGAATGACTTGAAGAAAATCTTGGGAATCCTATTCGCGTGGCTAAATGCAGAGATGAGAAATGTTTCTAGCTTCGATTTTGCACAAGTGTGGGGAAAGTTCAAAATGGAGAGGAACTTGTGTTTTTATACAATGAGAAACCGTCAGTTGGGGCCGTTTTGTCATCATTAGGGCATGAAGCTAAGGCGTTGCATTTAATGATTCCTTGGGATATGAGCCCACGTGAGGGTATAAGACGGCTAATGGCGGCCCGTCCTTTCAAGGTTAAATCTCTTTGGGGCGGCATCCACTTATAACACTCAGCTGAAGACAATCCCTGGTAAATCCACAAAATGATTCATCTTATAAAATGATCAGACTTGAAAAGTTCAGGATACTTCTCCTCGTTCCGAGCATAGATATGATACTCGTTAGACAAGGAGCAGGGGGCTACTGAACTGCCTGACCCGATAGGCCCAAAACTAAGGCACGTGCTTGGCACATTTTCTTTAGTCACGAGCGGAGCACGTGCAATCCAAAGTCCTACTCGAAGTCGTAAAGCGGGCACCGGCCAAACTTTGATCAGTTAAGATTGAGAGCCTAGCATTTATCCCTCAGAATCTGGGGGCTAAATATCAAATTGGCAAGTATATAGCGAGCTACGAGATGGAGGCAACGAGCTGGGGGCTAAACACCCAGCGAGCATGCTTTCTATTTTTGGTTATGAAAATAACGGTCGTCATGAACGTGGGCAGTTATTTTCAGAAAACTCACTTCAACATTCATGATGAGGCCGTTGTGTTGGACGTGGCAGTTAATATGCCCGCCATATACGCTAACATTTAATGGGGAGTTATTCAGTTCCCCGTGAAGGCTATAAAAACCCCTCAAAACAAAGGAGGAAGGTACGTGATTTTAAAACTAAGGCTAAACTCTGTCAATTTGCTTACTCAATTGAGTGTTAGCTAATTCTCGCGCCGGGGGGCTTTTGCAGGGAAAGCCCTTGCCTAGTTTTACGGTTGTTATCTGCATTTCAGGATTGAGCCTTGAAGATTAAGGATAGAATTGAAAGCCAGATATCCAAGTTATCAAGCCCAGTGCGTCCTTGAATTATTTTGGACGCATCATTAAAGAAAGCTTAAAATTTTAGTTTTTTGGCTTTGATTTTTTAATGCATAAATGGTGTTGTGTCTAATTTATTGACTTTTAGTTTATAAATTAAAGCAAACACTTTAAATATGACTTATTTTAAACCAAAAGTCAAAAGTCATTCAAAAAAAGCTGTAAACACTAAATTACTAGAGATTTCTATCCGGTATGTAGGGGGTCCTATCTTAAATGACCAAAATATGAGGAGGTAGAGTGCAATTTACTATATTTTTCTTTGGGTCGTGCGATTGAGACCCCCCATTCCTCCAAGTTGAACCTCAAAAATATAAACTTCCTATTTTACCCTCCCCTATCCAAGTTGACCCCCATTCCCACCCCCTCTCCCCCCACCACCTCCTCCCTTTCCTTCACCTCACTGTCTCCTCTTTCCCCACGCACACCTCCTCCTTCCCCATCGCTCACCTTTCCCTCCATCCCTTCACCTCTCACACCTCCATTCTTCCCTGTTTCTCCCTTTAAAAATAAATAAATTAATTCCAGGTTTGTTCGGCCCTGGTTGACCGAACAAACATGTTTTGTTCGTCCATGGGTGACCGAACAACCTTGAATTATTCAATCATGGGTGACCGAACAACCTTGTGTTGTTCGGTCACAAGGCTATTCGGTCACCCATGGTCGAACTGAACAAGTTTGTTCGATCGATCAGGACCGAACAAACCTGGAATTATTTTTTTTTAAAGAGGGAGAAACGGGGAAGAATGGAGGTGTGAGGGGGGGAATGGATGAGGCTATGAGGGGGGTGAGTATATTGTGATGGGAGAGAAAGAGAAAGTGGTGATGGAAGGGGAGGGAAGAAGTTGTGGATTGGGAGGGAGAGGAGGGAGGAGGCAGTGAGGTGGGGGAGAGGGAGGAGGCGGTGAGAGGGGGTGGAGGAGGTGGTGAGGGGGTGGGAAGGAGAAGTAACTTGGATAGGGGATTAGGGGAGGATAAAATAAAAATTTTGAATTTTAGGGGTTTTGGTGGGTCAACTTGGAGAAACGAGGACCTCACTGGCGCGACCCTTTTTCTTTTGTGGGGGCATCACGCGCTCATAAAATCTTAAATCTCAATTTAGCCCTAAAGCAGCAGCGCCATTAGATAGATTATACTTACTTCACCGTCTTGCAAAAAAACGTCCCCGCGCTACAGATCTCTCTCCCTCAAAAACCTTCTCTCTCTAAAAGACTAAAACCCATTCCCAACCCTAACCCTCTCTCTCTCTCGCAGAGTCTCATTCTCTTTCTCTCTCTCTCACACACACACACCCCCACAGAGTAATGACTTCTGACGAGCCCACCGAGAACGGCTCCATAGCGACTCCGAAACCCGAGGCACAATCGGAGACTGCCGAAGCCGCAGCCGTCGAAACGACTGAGCATGAGCCAGCAACTGACAATCCGCCGCCGACTGAGTCGGCGCCCGTTGAAACGGCGTCTCCGTCGACAGGGGAGAAGAAGTGGCCGGGGTGGCCAGGACACTGTGTGTTTAGGGTTATTGTTCCAGTGCTCAAGGTTGGAAGCATAATCGGACGCAAGGGAGATCTCATCAAGAAGATGTGCGAGGAGACTCGAGCTCGGATTCGCGTTCTTGATGGTCCCGTCGGTAATCCTGACCGAGTTGTGAGTGTCTCCGTTCCTCTGTTAGCCCTACCCTTATTTCTAGGGTTTCACACACATGGACGCAGGACGCGCGCACACACACACATACTCACATAGATGGCTTATATACATGTATGAAATTTTAAGTGTCTAAGGCTATTTTTTTTCTTACTGAATATGATTGACCTTGGTTCTGCGGCTATAACACTTGATTTTAAATTCAGTAATTATCATCAACATAACACGCGAAGGTTCTTCCTTGCGATCTCTGCCTCTATACATTTCTTTATATATGTCCGGCAAGTTGTTTTCATACCTAGAAATCAATTTCTAATTGTGTTCTGTGTTAGTCAAGAAGAAACATTCATACCCCCTCCTCCTGGGCAGGTAAATTAGAATATTTTATTTAGCATGGTGTTCGCACAATCCCATAAAAGTGACATCAGCAAAAGTGCATAATTATCAATCTGCCTGCCGAAATCCTAATCCACTGTTCAGACTTCACCTAGTAAATTAGCTGACTTAAGTAAATCCTTTTGCACCAAGAAAAAGTGAAAACAGGAGGGTTCGGCATAAACCTCTTCCTCTATGATAGGGATCTTCACTTCTCCCTGAATTTCACTAGCTTTTGAGAAGCCTAAGGAAATATGTAAGCTTTATCTTTCTATTCACACTAAAACCCCGCCGTCCCCGTCCACTGCCACCTTCCTGAACCACTAATGTACTTCATAACGTAGCAATAGTTGGTTTAACCTTTTAATTTGTTATATTATCTATGTTAAAAACATGAATATATCATGATTTCACCTCATCTTCTGAAGTAATCATTAGTGGGACTAGCATCATATTCTGCATTCTGCCGTCCATATAAAGAAAGTAACTTTTTGTTGTGTTTTAGACATGCTACTTCTGTTTCCTCGGAAAATTTTCTGTTTATCTGACTTTCTCTGCCTCATATTTTGAGACCAAGTGTTGGAACAGTTGGATTAATCCCAACTGCTCATGGTCAAAAGTACGAGTCTCTTGGGTAGGGGAGGAGTTTATGGACACGGTGGGATACTCCCAGTGTATCCAGCGTTGCGTTGCGAGTAAAGAAAAAATATAATGATGTAACAGAGCTCAACATTTCTACTGTATCTTACACATTAAAACATCTCCACCTTGGGGATACCCACCTCTCTGTTAACAAGTAATAGTGGCAGACACTATGCTTGTGCACACATGATCTTTTTACCCTTATTGATTGTCGGATGTCTATTTTCAATAATATTTTTTTTTTGAATTGTAGTGATTTTGAGAATAAAAGAAGAAGAAGATTGTTTTGGTTAGTACTCTTGGTTGTTTTAGTAGGAGGGGGGATACAAAAATGGATGGAGATTCCAATAGATACCAAAGTGGCAAAGTCCCCTCTCTCCCTTAGTATTTACTCCCTCTTTCCCCAAACGTGTTTAAAAAACATGTTTGACTTGATATGTACCCTCAAGCTATCTTTTAGTGGTGTCTAATCAATAAGACCCATATTTGGCTAGGTCATAACTTCAAAAGGTACTATAGACATTGGTTTAAAAACACTATCTAAGAAGTGGAAGGGAATATTATTTTGGAATGTCCCAAGATAGAGTAGGGAACTATTATTTTGTGACAGAGGGAGTAGTATATAAGTATAGAATTGTAAAATCAAATTAAACTCTTTCAGGTCCCTATTTGAGGAAATCCTTTAGAAACGCAGGGTAGTCGGTCTTACTTGATTACATAGATACCTGTGGGAATGTGGTTTTATGTGTGGCTGACCATAAAACACAAGGGTTGCTTCTTTTATATTGTTAACTGCTGCATATTCATTTTTTACATAGTTGAGCATTCCTTCCATTGCTCTCTCTTAGATGATACTGAATTTAGGGATCCTGTTCCTTTCCTTTTCATTTCTATCAATGCACACAGGGGTTCATGTTTTTGTTGGTGGTTGACGTTTTTTTAGGTTTTAATATCTGGCAAGGAAGAAACTGAGGCACCATTATCCCCTGCAATGGATGCTGTTATAAGGGTATTCAAACGTGTCAGTGGATTTCCTGATAGTGAGGGTGATGGTAAAGCTTCAGGAGCCTCATCTGTTGCTTTTTGTTCGATTCGATTATTGGTGGCATCGACGCAAGCTATTAGTCTAATTGGGAAGCAAGGGTCTTTAATTAAGTCAATACAGGAGAGTACTGGTGCTTCCATTCGTGTTCTCTCTACAGGTATGCGTTTGCTCATTTATTTTACTGGCTGTAAGTTAATTGCCTTTTCTGTCATGATATTAGTTAAACAATAAAATTAACTAATTATGTACTGTTGGCTAACCCGAATAAACATGGTCCATGGATAGCTGGGAAAAGATGGAGAATGGAAACATGGCATCATTTACTTCAACTTGAACTTAAGGGTCACCCATAGTTGTCAAAGGCGCTCGCCTTTGGTGCCTGAGGTGAGGCGAGTCAAAGATTTGTCGCCTGAAGAGAGCTCGGTGAGGCAGGCGATAACTTCCGGCGTAGATCTGAAATTTTCCATTCCAAATCTAGCCTTCAATATTAGATGTTAATGAAATCTAAGAGCACAGATGGCTTCGTCTCTACCTGGCGAACTCATTTGGGCTTTCGCCGTTGCCGAAGGACACCGGAATCAGCCTCACGCGCCAGCTTCGGAATTTTCTTGCCGGAGTGTACAGACGTGGTTGCCGGCTCCTTGCTAACTTCTTCCTATGGTTGGTTTGTTGGTTGGGGTTGGGGGAGATTAAGCCTGATTTTGTAATTTCTTTTATTTTTTTTAATTTTTTTCCCCTACTTAGTTTTTTTTTCTAATGTGCTGTGTTGCTGCATCTTATATCACTACTTAGGGTTATTTTCCTTTCATTTTTAGGTATTTTATTTATTATTTATTATATTTTTAATTTGGAATTTGGGATTATTTGTTTTTTCGTTTTGTTTTTGGATTTTACTTTACTTTTTTAAAAAAACCTTATTTTCTTTGTTTGCTTAACTATTTATTATATTACTTGGAATTTAAACTAGCATATAATTTCATCATTTATACTTATGTTAGAACTTAGTTTCATGTATTAAGCTCACTTATAACATGTTTTGTTGATATTTGTTAAGTTATATGTAATTTGTGTATTTTTCCTTAGTATTTTTTCCATGGCGCCTCTTAGGCCTCGCCTGTAATTTGGACTATCGCTTTTTGGCGCCTCTCGACTTTGAAAAGGGTTCACCTAAAGAGGGTGAAAAGAGAGAGGTAAAACCGAGAATAAAAATAAAGAATACAAGTGCTGTGTAACATGTTCTTAATGTAATTTCTTTGAAAAAGCAATGAAAATAAAGAGTAGAAGCAGAATGCTACACAAAGGAAGAGAAATCACAATGCAATACGTGGAAACTGGATACTGGTAATACTATCATGTTGTAGACAACTGTCACTTGAAGTCACCTATGTAGTTATAGTGAGCACTCTAGTAGTTAACATTTAATATTGAACTACATATACACGTCTGGAGGTAGGAATTTCTAAAGCAAAACCAATGAAGGTTTTTTTTTTGGGAAAATTTACAGTTCTTAAGTGAATTTCTAGTAGTTTTTTAAGAACCAATATGATTTGTGCCATTCACTCTAAAAAGTATAAACTTAAAGGTGAGGAATCAATTGCATTGGAGCTTTAGAAAGTTCGTTGATCCTTTTTTGTTGGATGCATCATGTGTAAATTTTTTTTGCTTCAATTTTATCGTCATATTTATTTTATACTTCTTAACCATTTGAGAATTGTCTTTTTTCATTCCCGGCTTGTGTATAAATAACTCAAGCATCACAACTAATATGATTATTTGCCAGATGATGTTCCAACAATCTATGCTAGCTCGGAAGAGAGAGTTGTGGAGTTGCAAGGGGAAGCTGCGAAGGTTCTCAAAGCACTAGAAGCTGTGGTGGGACACCTGAGGAAGTTCTTGGTGGATCATAGTGTTCTTCCATTGTTTGAAAAGAGTGTAAGTTGAGTTTTGTTTGTTTTGCTGGTAGAGATGTAAAAGATTATGACACTTGGATTAAGGTGTGCCTCCTTTTGCAGTATACTCCAACGTTCGCTCAAGAACGCCAAGTAGAGTCTTGGACTGACAAGACATTGCTTCACACTGCTCCACAACCTGTACTGGGTAGTGATTATCCTCTTTCGTCAATGAAGAGAGACTCCCTTTTCCTTGACCGTGAAACTCAGCGGGAACCACAGATCTCATCGTCTGGACTTTCAATGTATGGAAGGGATCCTGGAATGTCAGCAATCGTTCTCCAGTACGTGCTCGTGCTAATGGACCTATTGTAACCCAGGTTGGTGTTTTAAACAGCTCATATATACCGGACATAATTGGTTAATGTTTGAGTTGGAACAATACTGCATATGGTAAAACTGCTTTTCATTGTTCCTTGGGAATGCAAAGATTTGAGTGTGAATAATAAATAGTTCATTTATGATGAAGTGATATGTATTCAGAAGTGTCGATTATTATTTCTCACATCCTGGATCAAAGTTGCTGTCTCTGGCTTCCATACTTCATGTTACAATTCAAAGACAATTAGGGAAGCTTTTCCAAGCTGAAACTGCCTCTATCTTTTGCCCCAGCTTGAGTTAGTGTGTTATCTACTTTTTTACCATGAATGAGGAATAAGAAAACTGTGGTGTATATTGTATGTTGAGATAGGAATGCCATGTATAATAGGCATGTGCTCTAGGTATACTTTAGGCTTGGGTATCATTTTGTTTTAGTCCAAAAATTGTTTACAGCATATTTCTGTGCTAACACGCAGAAGCTTTGTGGAGTGTTCAACATCAGTGTATTTGTGGTATCTAAATTTTCTCACATTAGCCAGTTAGTTTTTATGATTAAGAAACTAGTTATTGATCCTCCCAGAGCCATCTGAGTCGTGCTTTACTTCATTGTTGATATGCTATCTATGAACTTTGACATCTAAAGCTGTGAACCTCCTCCTAGAACATGTGTCCTGTATGCAATATGGTTTTATTGTAATACAATGTTCTCTTTGTAATTCCATGCAGAGCAGTTCCATTTTGTTTATTTATCAGTTGCGGAACTTTATAAAAGATTTATAGTTATAGATATGCTGTACCTTAGCATGCACAATAGCCTTGGCTCTGGCTGGGTTCCTGGCTTATGTCCAATACAACTTCCTTGGATAAGTCTTTCTATGAGCTAAATTCAATTTTAAGATGATGGTGGATAGCGTAACAACACTGGACTCGTCAGTTTAATTAATTAACTCGTGATCTAGGTGAAAGTGCTATGCGTGCTTAGTTTCGTCCCAAACATTTTTTCAGTTTATGTGGATCTGCTAAAGCTTGTTTTATTTAGAACTCATCAAGAGATTGATGAATCTGTTCTTTTTTTATTTTTCTCCCCACCCACCCCCCCGCCTGGTTATTTTATTTTGTGGATAATTGATCGAGACAGATGCTCATTATTTGCATGTATATATTCAAGCAGATAATGGTACAGCTACTTCCTCATTATCGTAATGACTATATCATGTAAAGAACATCAAAAGTAGATTTAATAAAGATTTTGCACATGGATGTGCTGATGTACAATAATTGACTAATTGTAGTGCTATTTTCCTGTATTGGTTCTAATATATGCGATATTGCTATTCCAAATCAGATAGCTCAAACAATGCAAATACCAATTGCTTACGCGGAGGACATCATTGGGGTTGGAGGGGCGAATATTGCATATATTCGACGAACTAGTAATGCCATACTCACTGTACAAGAGAGCAGGGGACTGCCAGGCGAAATTACTGTCGAAATAAAAGGGACTTCGTCACAAGTTCAGACAGCTCAACAACTCATTCAGGTAGAGTAATCCTTTTCTTCTTTGTTTCTTACACTAAGTTTATGTTCCTCAAGCTCTTATCAGATGGCTTTCATCACTTTAAGGCAGCATTGCTGCTTTGTGACGTTAGCCAATACTTTCTCGGTTCCACACGTATCTTGACTCCCTCTTTGAGGCGTTCCACTCAAAAGTCATGTTTCAAAAAAAAAAAAGCTAACCAACTTTATTTGTTTTTAACTGTACTCTTATTACATTAAACTTTAATTTAGAAAAACTAGTTTAGTTACTGAAGTTGTATATGGAAATTTACTCTATCTCTCAAACATGGACTCTTTAAGTGGAAATATGGAGGGAGTATAAAAACCACGTAATAGCAAGAAGTTGAGTGTTAATGATCTAGTATGTTGGACTCTCTATATAAGCGGGGATTCCCTTCTCCACACGCTCTTTTTTTGGTGCCCAGAGTCAGCTTTGCCTGTAGCTAATTCTTTTGTAGAGTTTGTGTATAGTTTTTTTCTGTTGACTAGGCTCTTTACTGTTTCAGCGCCTTTTGTTGATATATATTCCTTTTTACTAGTCAAAAAAGAAATGTATATACATATGCTTACTAGCTATTTCCTTTCGGTATCTGAATAAGATTGCTTGCTTAGAGAGTATGGATATGTTTGTTTATGTTGATACACAGGAATGTGTTAACAATCACAAGGAAACAGCACCTGGTGTTTACGGAAAGATAGACTCAGGTTTGAGGTCTTCCTACTACTTGATGCGGAATAGCTCCTATCCATCATCATCATTTGGTGGACAATCTTATGGTGGGTATGGATCTTCTGGATTTGGAGGATACAGTAGTTACCGGATGTGATTAAACTTGAGAGACTCGGGGTTATCTTTGGAGCTTTCCTGCTCGTATCATCTTTCAGAATTTCTATCAAGTGTACAATGTGTAAAGCTTCAATTGGCATGGTCTCTCCTGTATGGACTGAGATTATAGCTAGCTTTTGGGTAGGAGGAAAAACAAGCAAGAAAAGCAAATCTTTGAGAAGTTTTGATCTTTCATATGCTTTATTATCAATTCCGTTATGTTTGATTTATGGTTTGACCAATGGTTGGTCAAGTTGGGTTTTGAAAGAGCAGATGAAAGATGCTACATAGAGTCCTATGTTAGCAGGTAGGGTTAGAACTGATACGATTTGCAATTTAAACTTTGTAAACCTATTTTCCTTGTTGTATGCTGGTTAATTTCTATCTATCATGTTATTGTTTTCTACCGTAAAGATAAAAAGGAAATCATACAGTTTCTACGAGTTTTTTTTTTCAATTATGCGCACTATGCTTGTTGCGCTGTACACTGGACTGGAGTTGCATGGTGCGGTCCCAGGTAGGGAGCTTTATTCACTAAAAAAGTGGTGTATTATGTTTCTCTGATAGATGTTTTGTACATTTGCCAGTGCAATGTAGTAAATAGGATCCAGCAAGTCTTTTGAAAATTTTCTCATGATGGCAAAAGAGATCTTCAGACATAGACACGGTTTGAGTGGCCAATCGAGATGCATAGAATGGTTTTATTTTTATTTTCTAATATATTTGATGCAATCAAGAACCACTTGATATATACTGTAGAATGAATACATCACCAAAGAAGGCGAATCCCCAGGAAACAAAAAACCATATACACTATACAGATCAAAGAGCTACAATTGCTAGTTATCTATACAAGCAAAAGAGCTAGATCGCTGTGCAGATGCTGCGTGACGCTTCCATGGATGTGGCTCGTACTTGTATCGAATAACTCTTTTGTTTAAACTATACTAATTATTTAGTCCTTGCTTCAATGTGGGATATATATATTTTGGACATTATAATTAGATTGTTAATCTCTTCTATGGTTATAATATTTTTTCTATTTTTTTTTCTAACTAATTAACATAAGTTTCTAAGTAACGTGAAATACATATTTAGTATTAGTAATAATAATAAAAATATTTGATCTAAAGACTTTTAAAATTAACATCTAATTTGATAATAATATTAGAAGTCTTTTTGTTAAAACTTATAAAATCATAATTCATTTTTAAACAATGTGAGATACTTATTTTCTATTTCTGTTGGTAATGAAAGTTGAAGTATTTTATTTAAAGACTTTTAAAATCAATACCACATTCTAACCATGTGGTATACATATTTCCTATTAGTAATAATACTAGTAGATAAAAGACTTTTTAACCAACATTAATGTGAGATACATATTTTCTATTGGTAATAACATAAAAATACTTTTATCTAATGACTTTTATAATCAATACTTATTTCTAAATAATGCGAGATATATTTCTTTGTAACCAATGTGAGATCTATCATCTAAAAAGTTTTTAAACCAATATTACTTTTCTAACCAATGCGAAATATTTCTTTTCTATTGTTAGTAATGATAAACTTTTAAAATTAGCATCACTTTCTAACTAATGTGAGATACATGTCATCATTTGGTAATAATAGTAGAAGTCATTTATCTTAAAAATTTATAATCAACATCTATTTCTAAATAATGTGAGATACATCTCTTATATAATATTGATGATAAAACTAAAAGTCTTTTAAAATCAACATCATTTTTTAACCAATGTAGGATATCTTTTCTATTAGTAATAATAGTAAAAGTCTTTTATCTAAAATTAAAATCAACATCACTTTCTAATCACTGTGAGATATACTCCTTCTATTGATAATAATGGTAGAAGTCTTATATCTAAAAACTTTGGAAACCAACATTATTCTTTACCAAATATATGATACATCTATTCTATTAGTAATAATAGTATTTTAACAACCAACATTAATTTCTAACCAATGCGAAATACATCTCTTCTATTGATAATAATAGTAGAATACTTTGCAACCAATGTGAGATACATGCATCTATTCTATTTGAAACAAAAAAAAAAATCTTTAATCTAAAAACTTTTTAAACCAAGATTTATTTTTAAACAATGGGAGATATATATCTTTTATAGGTAATAAGAGTAGAAATCTTTAATATAAGACTTTTTAAACTAACATCTCTTTCTAAACAATGTAGGAAACATCTATTCTATGGTGATAAGAGTATAAATCTTTTATCAAAATACTTTCAAAACTAACATCAAATTATAGCCAATGTAAGATACATCTTTTCTATTGGTTATATTAGTAGAGATATATTTCATATTGGTTATAAATTGATTTTGGTTTTAAAAGTTATTAGATTAAAAATCTAAAAATTTATTAATAATAGAAGAATTGTATCTCATATTGGTTTGAAAATAATTTTGGTTATATATATATATATATATATATAAGACTTCTACTATTAACAAATTAACAATAGCATATATTAATATCTCATTATTCTATATTACTAGATAATTGTTGAGAAACAATGAGCCACACATGAATGCTTGAGAATAATAATAATATTATTGTTATAAAAATAATAATAATATAGAAATAAATATGCCAAAATATGAAAAACACCCCAAAGTAACCACCCAATCCCATAATGCCCCCTAATGTTAAAATTTTCCCAACTTCATGCCCAATCTTACCATTTGTCTCAATTAGGATTCTTCTGTCAATGCCCGTTAGAAATGCTAACGGATGAGGGGTCATTTTGGTCATTGATTCGGGGGGCAAAGTGAGATTTTGTTATAGTTCATCATTTAGTTGATATTTAAGATATTTTTAAGTGAAAATTTGTTTTATAATTCAAAATTATTTGTAATTATTAAACAATTATAATTCAAAATTATTTTAAAAATCAAAAGATTAACTACCACAATTATTTTTAAGTGAAAAATTAAAAAAATTATTCAAATTTTTTTAAAGTGAATATTTGATATAACTACCAAAATATAACTCCATTGCCCTTACCAGAAACCTCTCCTTCACCCAATCCACCATTCCTGCCTACACCATCCTCATCATTCCCATCTCCAACTGCACCTGCTCTTCTCTGCTTTCTTCTTTTTCTTCACACCACTTTCCTTCCCTTTCTACTCCTGTCTAACTCGACGGGTTAACCCTTTTCCTTTCCCTAGATAACCAAATCCTCGGTAGCCCTAAATGGGTACTTGGGTTTGGTTAATTCGTCTCATTTTTAACCAAGGACAAAATTGTTGCAATCAAATTCGATACCCGACTTGATTCACACTTCAATGACCCGAAAATCATGAAATCGAAAGTTTTATGTCTGCATAAAACCCAACTGGGTTTGAAATCAAACGAAAATCATAAAATCGAAAGCTCTCTGTCGTCAAGGTGGAAGCCGTTGAACTTGCATGATCACACTTGTCAAGCATATCGATTCTCTCAACGCACAAATTGTGGGGACGATTCGTCAGAAGCAGAGCGCGTTTCGTTTTCACGTTCCCTGCGTGGTAGACATTCGCGAAGCTCTCGTGGCCGAGTAGTTTCCCGATTTCATATCCGCCTAATAGGAGCCCCTGACTTTCTTTTCTGGTGGTGGTGGAGCTATTGCCACCGTCGACGTTGGCGGAGATGGGTTGGTGTATTAACCATGAAATTTGGGGAAAAAGTCAATAGATTCAAACCCTAATTTGAAATTAGTGGTGGGGGTTTTGCCATTGATAGGAGCAAAATTAAATTGTGAGGTTTGTAAAGTAGAAAAATGATTGGGTTGGGCAGGAAGCTGTATTTATATATTTTTAAAAATAATATATATTTGTTAAAATTTGTTTTGATTGCTATAAAATACTCACTTAAAAATAATTGTGGTAGATAATCTTTTGATTTTTAAAATAATTTTGAATTATATTTTTTTAACAATTACAAATAATTTTGAATTATAAAACAAATTTTCACTTAAAAATATCTTAAATATCAACTAAATGATGAATTATAACCAAATCACACTTTGCCCCCCGAATCGAATGACCAAAATGACCCCTCATCCGTTAGCATTTCTAACGGTCATTGACGGGAGGGTTCTAACTGGAACAAATAGTAAGATTGGGTATGAAGTTGAAACAATTTTAACATTGGGGGCATTATGGGATTGGGTGGATACTTTGAAGGGAAAATCCATTATTTGGCCGAAATAATAATAGTAATAATAAAAGTAATATTGTACAATTCTTATCATCATTGTCATAAATAAAAAGAAAAAAAATCGTCAAAATGGAAGCTTTTAACATATCTACGTTAGTAGACACCTTAAATTTTGGATTTTATGATATTAAAATATTTATTTTGAAACTTTTAAAATCATTATTCATATTCTAACAATGTGATATACTTATTTTCTATTTCTATTGGTAATAAAAGTTTAAAATTTTTATCTAAAAACTTTTAAAACAAATATCTATTTCTAACCATGTAGTATACATCTTTTCTATTGGTAATAATAGTATTTTTAAAACCAACACTAATTTCTAGCAAATGTGTGATACATTATTCTATAGTAATAATAATAGTCTTTTATATTAAAACTTTTGAAATCAACATCTCTTTCTAAATAATGTGTGATACATCTCTTCTATTAGTTATAATATAAAAATAATAATAGTAGTAGTATTTTATCTAAAAAGTTTTGAAACCAACATATCTTTCTAAACAATGTGTGATACATCTCTTTTATTGATAATAACATAAAAATTATTTTATCTAAAGACTTTTATAACCAATATCTATTTCTAAATAATGTGGATCTTTTTTTAACCAATGTGAGATACATTATCTAAAAACATTTTAAACCAATATCATTTTCCTAACAAGTGTGAAATAATATTTTTTTATTAGTATTAAGTCTTTTATAAAAAGACTTTTAATACATACATCACTTTCTAACTAATGTGAAATACATCTCATCATTTGGTAATAATAGTATAAGTTTTTAATCTAAAATAATCTAAAACCAACATCTTTTTTTATATAATGAGATACATCTCTTCTCTTCTCTTTTGTTGATAATAAAAGTAGAAGTCTTTTTATTTAATGATTTTTAAAATAAACATTACTTTTTAACCAACGTAAGATTTATCTATTTTATTGGTAATAATAGTAATTTAAAACCAATATCAATTTATAACAAATGTGATATATATATATATATATATATATATATATATATATATATATATATATATATATTATATTGCTAATAATAGTAAAAGTCTTTTATATAATTTAAAATAATTTAAAATTAACATAATTTTTTAACCAATGTAAGATATACATGTCCTATTGATAATAATGGTAGAAGTCTTTTATCAAAAGACTTTGAAAACCAACATCAGTTTCTAATCAATGTATGATACATCTTTTCTATTAGTAATAATAGTAGAATATTTTGTCATCCAATGTAAAATACATTTTTTTGTAAAAGTGAAAGTCTTTAGTCTAAAAACTTTAAAATCTAACATTTTATTTTTAAACAATGTATTATACATCTCTTTTATTGGTAATAATATAAAATAATTTAAAATCAACATCATTTTCTAACCAATGTGAGATATACATCTTCTATTGGTAATAATGGTTGAACTCTTTTATCAAATGACTTTGAAAACCAATATCACTTCTAATCAATGTATGATACATATCTTCTATTGATACTTAATAATAGTATTTTTAAAACCAATATTAATTTCTAACCAATGTGGGATACATCTATTCTATTATTGAAAAATTATTGTTTTTAGTGAAAGAAATTGTGTAACTTGAGGCACAAATTTCTTTACGTGTCATTTTTTTGTTAGCGAAGATAATTGCGCAAATGTGTTCTACTCGGTGAGAGCATCGAAATGATATATTTATTTGTCCAAATCAAGTTTTGGATGAATAAGATATCAATGTTTAAAATATGATATTAGAAGTGAATTATTATAAGTAATTAATGTCCCACCTCGAAGAGTTTTATCCCACATTGGTTAGAAGTAATGCTAGTTGTAAAAGTTTTTAAATATAAGTCTTCTACTATTAACAATAGAAAAAGTTATATATACTAATACTAATACCCTTCTCATATTGATTATTATTATGTATTATTATTACTTAATGATTAAAAAATCAAAAGTTTTTAAAGCTTCCATATGGTGGCACAATCATAATGCTCATCACCAATTATATTAGGATTTTAAAGCCTCCATATGGTGGAGAAGATCACTTGGATCACCATATATATATATATATATTGAAAGAGACAAAAAAAACTTCCAAGTGTTCTCTTCTGCCCATACACATTCTAGTCTAGTCTGTCTAGATAACCTATGCTTAGTGAATCCAACGGCAATAAACTTAGTCTGGACTAAGCTCGAGCTAATTTAGCCCTTAGCCACATAGGCCCAACAGATATGTGCTGACTCAACCTCTTGATATACGTCATAGCTAGTAAGCACAATGTTGTCATTAGGGCATCCACAATGGATGTTATCATGCCATTTTTATTTAGGAAAGAATTGGGTAAACCAATAGGGAAGAATTCTTATTCAAGAATTCCTTTTCAAAATTCTTGCAGATGAATCGGGCCAAGGGAGAGAGAGCACACACCGCGTGGGAGAGAGTGATTGCCATTGCACAAAGGTTTCGAACGTGCCACACGCCCACATCAGGGGTGTGGGAGCGTCTATCACCGTGGGCCAGGTTGTCTGCCACTTTTTTTTTTCTTTTTGATTTTTTCAATCAAACCGTTGGGTATTTTGGGTAAAATTAAATGGATGGATGATTTGGTAGTGAGACTAATATAAGAATGGAGAAAGAATTAAAACTAATTCTTATAGTGAGAAATTCTTATAATGTGTAAGTGACAGTGAGATCTACTTAAAAATTTGAGTGAAAAATTCAAAGCTCTAAAAATCGTTAGGTGAGCGCTACACACCAGACTAGTGCCTAGCGCCTAGGTGGGGTCTAGAAATAAGAAATAATATCAAATTTTAATATATTTTTTATTATAACCTAATTATTAAACATAAATTTTGTATATATACTAATACTAATATCACCTAATAATTTAAAAATAATAATTACATTATGATGTTAAATTTTAAAAGTAATACAAGAAATTTAATATCATCTAAGGTTCAAAATATTACAAAAATAGTCAATAGTTCAATTATCCATAGGTTCGTTGACAATTATAAATTTATAAAAATAATTTAATAATTTGAAATTGATATTTGTTATTATTATTATTTTAAAAACCCAAAATGAAATTATTTTAAAAAAACTTCTTGGTCGATTTAAAAATAGGAATATCAGCAGTTGGCCGCCTAGCCCGTCTAGTCGAGCGCCTAGCCGATTTTTTTTGCCGATTTATCAAATTTCTTGGCGCCGAGAGTGATGTGATTAGTTGATAGTTTTTTTATTTTTTTTATTTTATTGTAATTTTAATAGAGTAATATTTTTATGTTTAGAAGTAGATTTAGGTATATAAGTGATTGAATTTAAGTCCTATTAGGTTACCATTTATAGGTAGGCTACTTTTAGGAGATTTTAACTTGTTTTCCAAGCATTACTAGTCCTAAAAAATAGGATTCATTGTAATTCGAATTTGAGTGAGGCTTAGAGTTTTCTGGCCTGGGGATTTCTATCTTTTTCTGAGTTTGGCTGCATTGATGCTTCAACCTTATTTTCAATTAAGAGCCTTGTTGTTATTTCCGCTGCGTCAGTTGGAACTAAATAGAAACTCGTTTGACATAACGCGTGGTTGTGGGCACGCCATAGTAGTCACAGACTGCCCCAACTGACGCATTGGAAATAACAACAAGGGCTCTTACCACGAAAAACTCTTCAAAATAAGGTTGAAACAAATCAAACCTTAACCAACCTAGAATCCACTAGGAAGAGATAACTGGAATCCACCAGATATAAGAGAAAACTCTAATTTTTATTAAAATATAACTCAAATTCGGAATTACAATGAGTCCTATTTTTATAGGACTAGTAATGCTTGGAAAACAAGTTAAAATCTCCTAAAAAGTAGCCTAACCTATATGATAACCTAATAAGACTTAAATTCATCACTTATATACCTAAATCTAGTCCTAAACATAAAAATATTACTCTATTAAAATTAAATACGAAAATTACAATAAAATAAAAAATACTCAATCTTAAAATTAAAACTAATCCAATCTTGTCACTGACCCAGCGGAAATAACAACAAGGGCTCTCACCACGAGAAACCCTTCAAAATAAGGTTGAAACAAATCAAACCTTAACCAACCTAGAATCCACTAGGAAGAGATAACTGGAATCCACCAAATATAAGAGAAAACTCTAATTTTTATTAAAATATAACACAAATTCGGAATTACAATGAAGCCTATTTTTATAGGACTAGTAATGCTTGAAAAACAAGTTAAAATCTCCTAAAAAGTAGCCTAACCTATATGGTAACCTAATAGGACTTAAATTCATCACTTATATACCTAAATCTAGTCATAAACATAAAAATATTACCCTATTAAAATTAAATACGAAAATTACAATAAAATAAAAAATACTCAATCTTAAAATTAAAACTAATCCAATCTTGTCACTGACGCAGCGGAAATAACAACAAGGGCTCTCACCACGAGAAACCCTTCAAAATAAGGTTGAAACAATTCAAACATTAACCAACCTAGAATCCACTAGGAAGAGATAACTGGAATCCACCAGATATAAGAGAAAACTCTAATTTTTATTAAAATATAACACAAATTCGGAATTACAATGAAGCCTATTTTTATAGGACTAGTAATGCTTGGAAAACAAGTTAAAATCTCCTAAAAAGTAGTCTAACCTATATGGTAACCTAATAGGACTTAAATTCATCACTTATATACATAAATCTACTTCTAAACATAAAAATATTACCCTATTAAAATTAAATACGAAAATTACAATAAAATAAAAAATACTCAATCTTAAAATTAAAACTAATCCAATCTTGTCCTACATCAGTCACCCACCCTTGAAAAGAACTCGTCCTCGAGTTCATACCCGAAACTTGAAATTGTCCATGCCAAACAAAGAGATATTTTGAGTAGTATAACTTTCCACGCAAACTTGAATCTTCAAAATCTTTGAACAAATCCGAAATTGAAAATGACTCAAAAACTAGAAAGAAACTAGTAGAACTAAACAGAAACTCGTTTGACATAACGCGTGGTCGTGGGCACGCCATAGTAGTCACAGACTGCCCCATATCAGCCTCATCAAATAAATTTACAACTCCAAAATCGCCTATATCCCAAAAATTATGTTTCTCACAACTATCTCGCTCAAAAAATAATTGCTCAACGTCATCATGCATGTTTCCAAACGCAAGCTCAAACAAATTTAAATCTTCCGAATCCAGGTCACTTGTGAAAAAGGGGAGATCAGCCTTGATTTTCATATACTGATCTGCTGCTCCTACAAATAGTTCCTCTTCCCCATCTGAATCGGAATTTACCATTGCCCTGGCCGGCGGATCACGAGGAGGGTTCACCCCGCGCCCTACAGGTTCTCCACGAGCCCCCTCGCCTGGCTGGGGTTTGCACCACCACCTCGCCGAATCAGACGCATCGCCATGTCATGCATGTCATGCATCGATCGTAGTTGCGTATAGAATGGCCATAGAATGGCCATATAGCGTTGGTGTGGTGTCATTGTTATTGCCATCGTTAGCCGCCGTCTTCACAGGATTTAACTCCGCTCTGATACCAACTGACGCAGCGGAAATAACAACAAGGGCTCTTACCACGAGAAACCCTTCAAAATAAGGTTGAAACAAATCAAACCTTAACCAACCTAGAATCCACTAGGAAGAGATAACTGGAATCCACCGTATATAAGCATAAAAACTCTAATTTTTATTAAAATATAACTCAAATTCTGAATTACAATAATCACTTATATACCTAAATCTACTTCTAAACATAAAAATATTACCCTATTAAAATTAAATACGAAAATTACAATAAAATAAAAAATACTCAATCTTAAAATTAAAACTAATCCAATCTTGTACTACATCAAATGCCTAGGTCGATTTTTAGAACACTGAAAAAATTAAAACAATGTAGATGCTCATAGACATTTAGAAAGTGAAAAGACAAGAATTTAGAAAACATTAACCCACATTATCTGGCTTACGAATTATGATCCACAAGATGGTCGCAAATATATTCCAAATTTTTGCATTGTAAACTTGAAATAAGTGAACAGACGCTCTCCGGTGTTATCCGTTCGATTTTCACTTGTAAACAACCATTTGCCTCGTGGCGGGTATAATAATAAGAATAAGAGCTACTTGACTCCTCCGACTTACTGTGAAGAAAGTTGTCGAAGAAAACAACCGGTGAAATTTTCAAGAAACAATGCCGACGTTGAATCTGTTCACGAATATTCCAGTGGACGTCGTGGTCGCCTCTGATATTCTCAAGGATGCCACTAAAGCTGTTGCCAAAATCATTGGCAAGCCTGAATCTGTTAAGTTTCCATCCTTAATTCCTTCTCTACATGATATTTATCTGTGAAATTTTGAATCTTTGTGCTTCTGGGTTTTATTTAATCCTTTTTATAGTATATATATTGGTTGATGATGTGTTTTAGAAATTGTGATATTTTATACTGATGTCTAGATTCGGAGCTGAATTCAAGCAAAACAAAATTCGTTTTTCTTGGTAGAATTGGAGTTATAAACATGGCAAGATACTGTCAAGCCGCTTCTTCTTTTTTTGGGAGGGTATGTGTCAAGGTTTCTCAATCTTTTCTTTGTGGGTGAATTCTCTTTGTAATTTCTTGCTTGTAAGCACACATTGGGAAAATAACTGCAACTCTCAGTCTCAGATACATGTTTAGTAGGTTGTGGTCTCGGACAATTCTAGTATGTGTAGTTGAAGTGGTTGTTGTTGAGCATTGTGTAGCTGGGGGATTTTGGTGTATGCTGTTTGTCGACATGATTGTGTCCCCAATTATTCTTTTTTGAATGAACAGATGAACTCGTGCCATGAAATAAATTCTAAGAAGGTATAATTTTTTTCTGCATCATTGTGAGAAGTCTTTCTTTTATCTAATTTTTATTTTTATGCATTCCAAGTGAACTAGTTGGGGTGCTATTGTACAGTTAGATCCTCGTGTCGTGTTGGGTTTCTGGTAACAAGCCTAACATGTTGTAATTTGTAGAAAGGAGCTCCTCTCATGGGCGAATTTGCAAGTTCTAATAAAAGAAGTAATGTATACTACCTCCATCTCAAGATGACTGACCCTTTTTGTTAATGATCACGAACAAAAAGGGACACTCCTTTTTGAAAAGAGAGAGAGTAGTTCTTTTGTTTAGCACTGCCAACAAGAAATAATCCATCACTTGTGGCTTGTGCATTAGAATGTAATGTCAAATTCCCAAAAGTTATATGTACTGTATCCTAATATTCTGTTTTTGGTCCTGAATCACTGAATGAATGTGTGACACCTTATTTTCTGTATACTGCTTGTCATATTACGAAGTACTTAAAGTTGAAGTTGTCCAAGTGTAAATCCTATCGTTTCTGATGGCTATCTTTCTCACATATCCTTTGACATCAAGTATTACAGCATGCAATTTTATCGACAATGGTATAGTTATTCCCCATCATTGACGACATGGCTACATCTCCGTGTTGTCACTTTGTAGTATTTTTGGTATCATACCTGTTATCTTGAGATGATGACCTCTATTCATGTTGCTTCTTCTATTTTGTTTAGTATGTGATGATTTTGCTTAATGGAGCTGTGCCAATAGCATTTGCTGGTACTGAAGAGCCGGCTGCATATGGAGAATTGATTTCAATCGGAGGCCTAGGACCAACTGTTAATGGAAAATTGAGTTCCACCATTGCAGAGATTCTTGAAACCAAGCTATCTATTGATAGTTCGAGGTTTTATATCAAATTTTATGATTCTCAGGTGAGTTTTAACGAAATGTTACAACTAGTTTTGGTTAAAATGTTTGCCTTTCTCTTTGGATGCGGCCATGCAAGTGAGAGGGAAGGGGATTGATTGCGTGAAGAAATAATGACTTTGGACAGCACAAAGAGAAATTGCAAAAATATTAGGACTTGAAATGCCATCGTCATAGTATAGTAATTTTGTGATCGTAATCTTTTCAATTATGTGGTCCCAACTTCTCGTAACACTTGGGTCGTGGATATGATAATCCCGATTGAGCCTATTGTTGTACAGTTTTGAGAATTCTACTTCCCGAATGTTGCTTTATTCTTTCTTTTCATCAACTGATTCACGTTTCTTCCTTGTTTTTCCAGCGCTCGTTCTTTGGGTTCAACGGTTCAACCTTTTGACTCGAATATCACAGGGAGGTGCTCTATCGCAGGGTTTGGGACCCCAGAAATGTAATCATGCGTCCGAGCTGACTGCTACAACCATCACAGTGCTCATCTTTGATGAATACCTACTCATGGATGGAGTTCAGCAGTTGCACCATTAGTATAACCATTTCAATGTTGTAAGACTTTCTTTTTCCCTGGAAATTTAGAAGAATGTTCGCTGTAATGCAAGTAATAAATAGTGGCCACAGAGAGCACCTTAATTTCAGGTTTCCAATCTTTCTTATTTTTTGACGGGACGAAAGACAAGCAAACCAAATAGCAACAAATTCTATGATATATGATTTCATGGATGGAAAATAAACTAAATAAAAAGAATTTTTTGTATTGAAATAAATCGTCCTCGGAAAATGGCTCAGTCGAGCATCTTCTATAACAGCAGGTGATACCATATAGATGGTTTTGGAACATAATTTTGGCTTCTTCAACTCGATGGTTTTTTAGGCTATAATTTCAATGACCTTCATAGAACCGATTGAGTTGCTCATCACTTTCAGCCTCTCATTCGCCTATTCGACCACTTCAAGTTTCTCTGATGGCATTTCAGCAGTAGTTGGTATCCATAATCTGAATCTGCTTCCATAATTCCAAATAATAACTTCCAACCAACCTCTCCTTCCTTCAGGTTCATCATCATAGAAAATTGCAATTTTCATTGTAGTCTAGAGCTCTCCCCGGCAAAAAGTAAACCACATGACCAGAACCAACACAGTTGCATCAAAGACATCATGACTGCCAAGGTCACAAGAGAGCAAGGATCTAATAGACTACCAACTTGTACAGTAAATGTCAATTCGGGTTTTTTGTGCATTCTGCAGCAAAGTTACCACTTCATGTATTCTGCAGAAAACCTAGTCATTCAAAAATCAGTCAAATTTCTGTACTTTATTCCAGGCGAATACTTGAACGAAGGGACAAAGGAGGGTGAAACTTCCCAAGTGAAAAAGCTATGCAAGGAGAAAGAGAAAGCCCTTTCGTTATAAATTGTAAGTTTATTCAGGAGACGAACCAGTTTCTATAGCATTGTGGCTGGTTAATGAAGCTACTTTCCTTCTATTGAATCAATTAACTAAAAACGTGAAAGCGAACCTCTTTAATTGGGACAGAGGGATTATTATATTACTTTAGATGTGGAAAAGAACTCATAAAAGGAAACGGATGGTCTGGATTGCGAAAAGGAGGCACCAAAACTTGGTTTTTGAGAGTGTAAAATTAACTAACAAAATAAGATCTATTGTACAGTTAAAACTTAAAAGGATTCACCAAAGTTTGTCCGAAAACTAGTTTTTTTTTTTTTTTTTTTGAAAATTTTAAGTATAAATTTAAAACAAGACTATACTCTAAGAAACGGAGAAAGAATGTGCAAACAAAGATGAGTATATAAAACAAAAATCTTGATGAAGGGTAAAGTTAACAATGCCCTATTGAGTATTAGGATTGAGTAATGATAAAGTTACAAAATGACCCAATTAGGAGATATGATGAGTTGGCAACTATTGATTGGTTGTATTGTTTATAGGTCACACTAATAAGTGATGGGATCTAAGGTTTATAAGCAATCAGCAATTGTCACCTCGTTTTCTTTTCAAAATTTGTGCTCATCATTTTGTGAAAGTTTCTGTCATGGAGTGGCATTAGAAAAGTTTACAATGTCATTTGGTAGAATTTGAACGTAGAATCTTTCCAAAAACAGTACCCCAAAGGACAGTTCTTAGCATTTTGCATCTTTAATTCTGAAAAGTACAGGAATACAAAGAAAGGGGATTCAAAACCAACCTGCAGAACCAATCATCTGATAGAATTGTGAAGGCAGCAGTCATGCTTGACTCTAATGCCACCAGAACCAGCATCCTTTTGTTTGTCTAGTTTTCTCTTTAAAGCTGTAAAGTGTAGACTTCAAATGTATTAGATTACACTTAGTTAGCTGAAATGTTAGAAAGTTAGAAAGTTAGGTCAAATAAATACTTTCTCCGTTCTGTCCAAAAAAATCATGTTTAAAAAATGTAAGAATTAAGAGATATATAATTATAATTAGAGTGTGTCATAATTAAAATAATACTTGAGCATAATCAATATATTAAAATTAAACGTGAAGAGTGAAGTTGTAATGGTAGATAGTAATTTGTAAATATAATTTTTAAAGTGAAATCTTTTAGTGAAACATCCGAAAATAATATGATGCATTCTTTATATGGAACAAATGCAGTATAATTTTAGTACTCCCTTCGTCCTAAAATGATTGTCATGCATTGCTTTTTTGTTCTTTCAAGACTAATTATTTTGTTTGAAATTTTTATTTTTAGGATAACACTTTTACTATTTACCCTTACTAGCTTTTTAATGCATTCTATTTTAATTATGAGTCACGTATGTGGCGACCCGCCCCGGGCCCGAGGTGGGACCGCGGGTCGGACCGCCCAAATAAGGAGGAAACAAGTAGGCAATTAAACATGCAAGGACTATTTTTAAAAACGACGTGACGCAACATTGGAGACGTAACACGCCTCGGCACCAAAGGCCGGTATTTTTAAAACTCTTTTAAAACCTGATATAACAGTTAAACAATTTAAACCAAGTCATCGGCGACGCTACATGCCGGAACCCAAGCTAACAGTTTATAAACAAGTACTAGATAAGAGCTAAAAGGATGCTCAGCGGAAGACTTAAACAAATGGGATAATAACAAGTTAACCAAGCTCGGCTTACACAATGCCGGCACAAAAGGGATACAAGTACTACAAGTGTTACAACTACTAGTAGCTAACAAGAGCACACAAACAAGTTTATAAACAAATACCCAAGCATAGTCTAATTGACTTGCTTTAACCCGTCGTCCTTACACAATACAAAGCAAGAGGAAGAGGACATCTAAACCACCTCTTCAATCGACGGCGAACCAAAAGGAGTACAAGCACGAACACAGCGAGTCAACGAGCCGGACCTGTCTTGCTAGGATCTAAAGCAGTAAAGGGGAAAGGGTAAGTCATAAAGACTCGTAAGCTATCAATCATGCATGTCATGGCAATATGCAACATACAAGGCAAGTTATAGTCACATGAGCATAGAGATCATATATCCAAGATGCACATTGTTTCACATAAGTGCGCATAATTAAATCACATAGGATAAGGATATATGGAGAGCCGGGCCGCTACGTAGTTCCTGCATACAAGCGTTATCTTGAGCGTGCATGTGTCAGATGCGTGTAGTACATCGACCTTCCGAGGGAATGCTCGGGATAGAACCAATGGTACTCGTATTGATGCAACAAAGGGAACTACTTCCCCACTGTGGCCACAGTGGAGGCGTGTGTGAACAAGGACAGGATGCCAGCTGGACTCATGCAATGCCAAGTAATGTATACTTAACAAAATATCAAGTAGTGAACGAGGTCGACAAGAGCGATCTCGTTCATGACAAGTAAATTATTCTCATCAATAACCAAGTAGGATTGAGTTCGACAAGAGCGAACTCACATGTCAATTTAGTATTCTATAATATGACATTCAAGATCAAGCAAGGCAATCAATTCAAGTTCAAAGTCAAGAATTATTATTCTTAGGGAAACGCGTTTAGAACGTCGTAGGGATTTATCGGTGAGCCGGTATTGTTCAATAGCTCGCTAAGCTTGACTCCGTTGAGTCGTCTCTAACAATTCATCCAATAGAGTTAGGACGCTAATTGCATCATAAACCCTTTTCTAAGTTCGCGTACATGATCGGCTAGGTCATTAATCCATTTAACAACGTAGTTAGGAATTGTCATCAATTCAATTTCAATGAGCCTTAGAATTATTATTTCAAAGGTTGATATTTTACAATGGTCCAAGAACATTAATTATTCGTAGGAGGGTATAGAACACATTTAATTCTACACATAAGATCCAATTCAACAAGATGAACAATTCATGGCATGTGGAACCCTAGAATTCATAGTTTCCAAAAGTCATTAAAATCCAATAGTCCAAGAACATTAGTTGTTCCTAAGAGGGCATAGAACATATTTAATTCTAGGCATAGGACTAATTTAACAAGATGATCATTTTAATCAAAAATCCCAAAAGGCCAATTCATCAATAATCATGGCAAGAGCATGGTAGGAGCATGGGATTTACAAGAAGAGGGGGACATGGCATATCTAGCATACATCCTAAGGGGAATCGATAGCTTACCTTACACCCAAGAAAGAGATGGAAAGAACACAAAGTAATCGGATGGAAATGATCTCCTTGTCGGTAGCTTCACTCCGGTGGTCTCGGTTTGGCAAACGGAGGTCGGGAGCTCAATCCATGGAGTAGACACACACTAGTCTCACCTTTTCTCTACACACACTACTATGGCAAGAGAGAGAGAAGAGAAATCTGGAAATGAAGGCTTAATGGCTGATCAACAAGAGGTGAGCTTTTTATATGTTGCATGGATGTGGTGGAAATCCACATGGCACAAGGAGAAGGCCTCAAAATACACTTGTCAAATGGAGGTAGCTTGAGGTTAGGACTAATCCAACTTGATTAGTGTTTAATAGGTAGGATTAGGGTCAACTAAGAAGGGGTTAAAGGGGTCAAAGGTCGGACATAGGAGAGGAGGGAGAAAATTTCCCGTAGCTGAAGAAGAACTGAGGCGGGCGCCTCGGCATGCTATCCAGCTGCAGCTGAGTTAGTTTCCTGTTTTTTATTTGCTCTCAGCTTCTGGGGCGCGCGCCTCACTCGATCCATGCGGGCGCCTCAACTACTGGGGCTCCAAAACTTGACTTAAACATGTCCTAAAGGGTCCTAAACTTGTGGGCAACCATTCTAGGGTCTAACACCACTCAAAACAAGTCCGAAACACACCCGAACAACACCCGGAACAAGGTAGGACAAGGCTCGAATCACGCGACGATTGGTTGACGAATCAAACCCGGATCAAACGTCAATGAACTAAGATATCTTGGGCATGGAAAAGGCTTGTTTAACCATGGTTAAGAGTTCAATACAAGGCCGGGAACTCAATGAACATATCACACGACGAAATACGCGCAAAACGGGAGAAGAGGGAAATCGCTAAGGCCAAAACAAAGCAAGAAGGTTTCCAAACTTCCAATCAAGCTTACTATGATCAAGGTGAACGTTCTAGGTCATCTATGATGGACAATAGAACTATAACAAGTCTCGGTCGAGTGCTATCATGCTAAGGCAAACACTCACGGTACAAGGCACATAATACTCTCATGTGAGCAAGACATGAACAATTAGAAGTATTTAACATGTTAAGGCATAATACAATCATGTTGTTAAGGTATAAGACAAGTAATGCAAGTAATGGGTTTGGGTTCTCACAACGTATGCATAGATTTTAAAGAAAACAACATATCAAACTAATATTAATAATTTATGTGTCAGGTTAAAAAAGACAATAATTGGAGGAAAGTGTACCGACCCATAATTTCTCCTTATATCTTTTCTTTAAAAATTAATTTATATTTTGAGAAGAAATGTTTTCTTACTTCAGCTTGAAAAACAGGTGAAATCTAAAATAGAAAGAGATTGATTCCTTTGACGACCCACATCTAACCAAAGATTAGGCCGTGAGTGTCAAGATTTAACTTCTACACAATTAAAAATATTAAGTTAACCACGTCAACTTATAGTACAAGTTAATGAGTGGCCACTTTATACATCGCTTTTTAGAGTGGTCCAACGTCTTCAATTCATGCATATTTTTCTAAGAAATGTAAAAAAGTCTCTGAAGATATATTATTGCAAACCCATGATTAACTTGGTTCAATAAATACTCCATTAGTTCTAAAAAATAGTTCACTATACTATTTTAGGATATCCGACATATATCCATGCTCATGTAGGCGTGCAATCAATGACTTCAACTCTGTATAAAGTAAATTGCTATCTAAATGAGCCCGATCACCAGTGGCAAATACGTGCACATTGTTTCCAAGTTCGATCCAACTACTACCCGGGGTCTTCCTCAGATTCTGTTGCCTCATATTATCTCTCACCTCCAATACCTCACGATATCGACCATCCGCCCCATACACGTTTGACATCAATACATAACTTCCACAATGCTCTGGCTCAAGATTGATAACTTGTTGTGCAGCAACCTCAGCTAGAGTTGCATTTCCATGGACCCGGCATGCTGCCAAGATTGCCCTCCATACAACTGCATTGGACTGAATGGGCATTGTAGATAACAATTCATAGGCCTCTTCAAGTAGGCCAGCACGACCAAGCATGTCAATCACGCTAGTGTAATGTTTAATAGAAGGAACAATGCCGTATGTTGGCTGCATTTGGCCAAGAAATTCTCGCCCTTGCTTTACCAACCCTGCGTGGTTGCAGGCTGACAGAACCCCGACAAACGTAATCTCATCAGGCTTCAACTGTGTTCTACACATGCCATGGAACATATCCAATGCCTCATTGCCAAAACCACGAGTTCCATAACCCAAAATCATGATGTTCCATGATGCGACGTCATTGGAGTTCATGTTATCAAAAACCAACTGTGCTTCCTTCATACACCCACATTTTGCATACATGTCCATAACAGCATTGTTGATATACCTGTGAACCTTATCACCATCATCCTTCCCCAGCCCATAAGTAATCAAGTACCCATGAATCTCCCTACCATGCTTCAATGCCGCCAAACGGGAGCAAGCTGGAAGAGCAACAGTGACGGTAACTAAATCAGGTTGAAACCCAGAACGTAACATTTCATTAAAAAGCCTCAAACTCCCATCATGATCACCACACAGTTCAAGCACACCTATCATCGAGTTCCACGAAAATATATCCTTTAGACCAATCTCCTCAAAAATCACCAATGCCTCGTTAATACAGTTGCATTTCCCATACATATCAATCAACGCATTGCAAACTTCAGTTCCCGAACAATACCCCATTTTAAATGCAAACCCGTGTATCCCACTCCCATTGTCAAGATCCCCGGTCAAGGCAAAAACATTTAAAATGCCCGTCACAGTGAATTTACTTGGAACGTACCCTTCCTCCTTCATCCTCTTAAAAAAATCCAACGCCTTACAAAACTCCCCAATCTGTGTATACCCAGTAATCATCGCATTCCAAAGGACAACATCCCTCTTAGTCAATTCTTCAAACACCACTTGTGCATCCTCCATCAACCCAAACTTCAAATAACCATGAACCAAAGCACTCCCAACAAACAAATCCAAATCCCAAACCAAACTTAAACAACTCCCCATGAATCTTCCTCACCCTCCAACACTCCAAAAAATACGAACACGCCTTTATCACACAAGGGAAAGTAAACTTATCTGGCATTAAACCAGTCCTTCGCATTTTCGAGTAAAATTCAAACGCCGGACTAGATAATTTATTGTAAATAAACCCAGCAATGATGGCATTGTAAGCATACACATTATGATCAAGAACAGAAGTGTTGAAAACCGACGAGGCGTAAACCATGCGGTTGCACTTGGAGTACATGTTGATGAGGCCGGTTATGGTGTGTGGAGAGCTGAGGAAGCCATTGGCGAGCATGTAAGAATGGAGTTGTATGCCTTTGGATAGATTGCAGTTGGTGGCACATGATTGTAGAGATGCAATGCAGGTGCTGAGGTTTGGGAGAGATTGAAAAGATTGGTGCGGGGATGATGAGGAGAAACTGAGGAAGGAATTGAATTGGGTAGTTCTGATTATGGCTGTTGGAAAGATTGTTCTTCTGTTCATCTGAAAGGTTTCATCTTTCAAGGCTTCAATGACAAGATTAGTAGACTAATGTTTGGAAAATGAAATTGGTATTAGTATCAAAACAGAAATCAGGTTTTTATTTTATTTTATTTATGGATATATGGATAAATGGAGGTGTATTTACTTTTTTTTGCAAATGATATTAGGAGTTAGAGCTTGTGAGTTGTAGATGATTAAGTTGGTTATGATATGAAATGTATATGTCATTACTTAGAAAATAACATATTTGATCTAATGGTGTAAAGATTTAAATAGATTTTGATCTAAGGACACTAACATTAAAGCTTGTAATAATATCACAAATTCTATCTAGTAATATCGTATCTCCTCCCTTTTTCCCTTTTCTTTGTATTTGTTATATATATATATATATATATATATATATATATATATATATATATATATATATATATATATATATATATATATATATATATATAACAATATGACTTGATTGAAGTATGGAGAAAACAATATGCGAATATTACAATATATGTTTATGATTTTATTAGTGTTGGGTTAATGTAAACTACACAACGAAAAAGAACAAAACCCAAAAATTAAAGAAAAAATACATTTTATTTACTGCTACGTTTATGACATTGTGTATAAGACTTAAAAGATGAATTTAATGTAAATCAATCAAAATCAAATATTACGATTGAGACACTTCACGAAACAGTTCATTGGATATCGTATGGAAAAAAACAAAAATATTGAAATAATAATCGAGTATAATTCATTAATTTCAAAGGAAAAGCAATTATGAAATATTCAAATTTTTAGCAAAAGAAATGAGATTGTAGTAACAATATTTTATTGTTTTCAATAACAACGTAATCTTCCTCTTAAGGCTCTTGCTTCACAACAATAAATGGTTTGGAAACGCGACTTACAATAAAATTTTTCATTATCTGCACCTGCGTGTGAGAGAAAAAAGATATCAACATATTTACTTAACTTTATACTTCATCCGTTCCTAAATTATCGTCCTCCTTTCCTTTTTCGTCAGTCCCAAAATAATTGTTCAGTTTGAAACTTACCTTTTTAGAACATCACTTTTACCACTTTACCCTTACCTTTTCACCCTACTTTAATTATGGGCCACATACACATGAGCTTTAAAGGAAACTACACATTAAGTCAATATAAATAATCAAGTCAATTGTTTTTTCTTAATCTGTGCTCCGGGTCAACTAGGACGATTATTTAGGGACGGAGGGAGTATAATTTATGCATAAGAGTCGATTAATTAAAATATCATACAAACCGTTCATTGGATTAGCCAAATAAAAGAATACCAAAAACGAATAACCATACACACCCAAGGTTCTTTTCCTTTTGTTGAACGTGAAGGTTGTTCCATATTGTGAAAGTTGTTGCTGCGTAGATGATTAAGAAGAATTTTAAAAAGATTAAGGGAGGGGTAATTTAGTAAACATTCATAGTTTTATGGATCAAATATTTGGTTTAACCTTAAATCGTGTAAACAGACGAATTGAACTCAAGGAGTGATAATGACCGTAGGATCTCAATAAAAGAATCAATTTCAGCTCCTAAATAGCTTTAGTCAATTGCACATGTGCGACTATGAGCTATATTATATTATAGATATTTATTATTTTAACTATGAATACAAATATACAATATTAACATTACTACTCCAATAACTGTTTTTAGAATCTCATTAGGTAAGTAAATTTGTAATTAAAGTTTTAATAATTGACACAAAAAAAATTTTAAAAAATATATCTTCCTGAAAAGAAGGGAATATATGTTTTGCATGAGACTATACCCGGGTAAACTGGCTTTGTATGGATTCCCCTACGTTATGCACTTGAATATAGAGCAATCATTTTACACTCATTTTAAGCTAAGTAACTTGGGTTCTATTTTGGGTCTACCTTAAACAATTTATGTATTGTCATTAATTCTTTTAAAAATATATGTATTGTTTAATTAATTCTTAATTAAATAATTTACGTATATTATTTAAGGGCAACAATGTATGAGGAAGTAGCAAGTCTTATATATAATTCATAATTAATTAAGGTTATGAAATTAGATATAATTTTTTTACGAAATCACGTACAAAAATGATATGATAACATATTTCCTTTCATATATGATGTAATCGAAAGGTTATGACTTATGAAAGCATGTGGGTGGTTGTTACTCCCCCAATTTTTGGTAAAAAGTTTCTATTTGAAAACCAATTTTTTTAAAAAAAAATGACATTTTTAGCAGTTCATTAATAGTTAACAGGTCGAAACCCGTTAGAACCCAAATATCAAACAGGTCGGAACGGGTAACATGTTAAAGCGATTCGACCTGGCTTGACCCACTTCCCCCCCCCCCAAATATAAAATTATGGTATAAAAAGTCGTAGGTTGAAAAGGGTAATGAGTTGTAATTGCCAGATATATTCATTAATAATAAAATGACACTTATATATCTTAATTTTTTAAAATGAACTCTTTAAGTGAAACATTCTAAAATAAAATAGTTGACTCCTTGTCTTTTTAGTAGTCTATTAATAAAAAAACAACACTTATATATCGTAATGTTTAAAAATAAACTTTTTAAATAAAACATTTTAAAATAAAATAGTAGACTCTCTGAACGGAGAGAGTATTACTTATTGCCCCTTTACATTACGGCCAGTGCAGATAACATGTTAGTTAACACGTGGGTTACCAATAGGATTGTGTGATTGTGCAATTGAAAATTGAAATTAAGTTGAGAATAGGAATAGGAGATGGAGTAGGAGAAGTATTAGTTATAGGAATAGATGGTGAGGAAGAGAGAGAAAATAATTGAGGATAAAAAAAACGTGTAAAAAAACGGTTGTGGATAAAATTGAATCCTGGTCGGTGATTGTGTTTCGTAAAAACAAATCCTGACCGGTAAATAGTTTTTTCAACTGCCCAATTACATTAAATTCTGGCCAGTGATTGTGTTTGGTAAAAACAAATCCTGACCGATAATTAGCTTTTTTAACCGCCTGATGTGTTATATATATATATATATATATATATATATATATATATATATATATATATATATATATATATATATATATATATATATTATAAAAGAGATCAGGGGCTAACTGACGCCCAAATGGAATTGTGTTAAACACATCTAACGGTCCAGATTGATTCGTAAATATGTGAGTTACATATAAATCCCTCAATTATGAGTTTTATTTGAATTACCTCCTTCTACAACCAATAAGTATGTAATAATCCCTCAATTATGCTTTATTTTTTAATTATTCTCTCCACAATCAATTACAGTTACATGAATGCTTTTCCCTAACATATTTTTTTAACCACATCCTTCTGTTTGAGTAGACGAGGTGATTATCTATAATTTATCCAGAGCATCCATTGAGTTGTTTTAATGACATATTTGTTTGTAAGTTTTAAATATTTGTATTTTAGTTCGTTTGTAGTTTTTTAATTAATTGTTATCGTAATCAACTGAATCTCAATTTAATTTTTGTCCGACCTAGATTTATTTTAAAAAAAAAAAACATTTGTTCGTAAGTTTTGTAATTTTAAATATTTTTATTTTAATTTCTTTATTTTTTAAAAAATGTGTGCTAAGTTTTCCTTAATAGTCTGAAATATTTGTAATTTCAAAATAGTATTTTGTTAGTTCATTCTGCCTCATTCATTTTATTTTATATTTTTTGTTTGCTGAGGTTTTCATTTTTAAGTTTATTTCAATTAAAAAGTGTTGTGTTGGTGTGTGTGAGGGAGAATATTTTTGGATGCTTAATTATACTCTTTTTGGATGAGTTACAAAATTTTACAGCAAATAGAATGTTTTATTTCTTTAATTTTCAGAAAAGGCGTCTTTTTTTGTAGTGTACATTGATCTGATCCCTACAAAATCTCAAGCATATACTAATTATAAAAGCGCTCAAGTCTAATTAGTGGTTGTAATCGAATTTTGCTAAACACAACTGACGGTCTAGATTGATTCGTAAGTATGTGAATTACAAATGAACCACTCAGTTATGAGTTATGTTTGAATTATCTCTCTACAATTACATATAAAACTTTAAGTTGTAGATTTTGTTTGAATTATCCTGTCAGTTATGAGTTTTGTTTATCCCGCCATTTATTGAACTGATCTCATAGCGACACTGTGCCTATGGTATGGACACATATACTAGTATATTATAAAACAGATCATGATCTAACTGGTGGCCCTGATCGAATTGTGCTAAACACAACTGACGCTCCTGATTGATTCGTAAGTATGTGAGTTACAAATGAACCCCTCAGTTATAATTGTGTTTGAATTACCCCTCTATAATTACATATAGAACCTTCGGTTGTGGGTTTTGTTTGAATTACCCCGTCAATTATGAGCTTTGTTTATCCCAACCATTCATTGAACTGATCTCATATTGATACCGTGCCTATGGCACGAGCACGTATACTAGTATATATATAAAGATTAATGTACTAATGTTAGAGAGACTAAATAAGTATTTAAATTTGAATATCAAATGACATGACAACTGATGTGGCATTAGTGGATGCCTAACTAACTTATTAACCTAACTTTAGTTAATTTTATAATTAGCCTTTTGGTAAACGATAAGGATTTTTATCCAATTGAGGAAGAATAGAGGTATTCCTTGTAGAGTTGTTAAAATGGGTTGGGCCCGTTGGGTTGGCCCGTCCCGTCACTTAAAAAATGTGGGTTTGGTTGGAAAAATATGAACCCATTAGGAGGTGGGTCAAACGGGTTGAGCCCGCGACGGGTTGACCCGCCATATACTAGTTTCAAATAACCAATTCATAAGTTTGAAATAATTAGTTTAAATCATTTTCGCTCAACATGTAAGATTATTTTTTATATCTGAAATATTAGTAAATGATTTTGAATTCGTTCAAAAAGTGACACTTATAGCAACTAAAAATGTAAGAATAAGGTATATTAACCGCAATATTTATAGAAAGATGATTATAAGAACATACAAAAAGAGTAATGATAAAATAGTTTCTTACTTATATTTTTTTTCTCATTTTATATTATTAATATTAGAGAAAATTGTTAGAAAACACTATTAAAAATATAATAGTAGAAAATATAATTTTTTTAATGAATTGTGACATTTTTTTTTGTATTATTTATGATTATTTTTATTATCTAGATTAATTGGAAAAAAAGCTGGTGGGTTGGGTTGGTAATTTCCTGACCCGCCACATTTGGTGAGTTGGCCCGCCCCGCCCCGCCAAATAGCGTGTTATAGTGGGTTGCGGATTGGTCCGCCCCGCCAACCCACCTTGATAGCTCTAATTCTTTAGTAGGGTCAAGGGGGAGAGATGAGAGAAAGAAGATCGGTCGGTTCTTCTTACTTTACTCTTGGTAAGCGAAGAAAGAAGAGAGACCCACAATATAAACTTCTGGGGTAATAGGTTTCTCTTTGATATATCAATCTCATTTCCATGAATTGATAATATATAAGCCTTGACAGAATATACTAGCTCAGAACCGTAGGTGGTGCCGGAGTCGGTTGGTCTTGCATCCGGCATCCCCAACAAGCTAAGTGAGAACCTATTTTAATACTAGCATGCTTTGAAATTAACTAGTATGGAAATTGAATCAAATTCAATGACAGAAACATGAATTGGAATTTTTGATCCTTCTTGTTTTTGTTTATCTTGTATTTTGTGCATTTTGTACCGTTATATCATCCTTTCCCAGCAATGTCGAGAACTATGGTTGTATACGGAGATTCATGGAATGGGATCGGCGAAAATTTAGGTTAATAATTTTATTTTTATTTAATTATTCTTTTTGATTTTATCATTTGTTAAAATTAACTAAAGTTAAGTGAGCAAGTAAAAGTTAGGGACTCACTAATGTCATATCAACTGTTATGTTATATGGTACCCCAAATTTAAGTAATCATAGGGTGTCATTAGCATTACTCATATATAAAACTCGCTTTAGCTTATCCGATTGCTTCCATGAGTGGTATTATTGCTTTAGTTTATCCATCCACATCTACGAGTGATGTTTTCGTTTTAGTCTATTCAAAATTGGTATTTTGTTCCAACTTAAGCAAAACTCGCTTTAGCTCATCCGTCTACTTACATGAGTGGTATTTTCGATTTAGTCTATCCATCTACATCCACGAGTGGTATTTTCACTTTAGCCTATCCATCTATATCCAAGATTGATATTTTGTTCCAATTTAAGCCCAACTCCATTGACATCTACGAGTGGTATTTTCGTTTTAGCCTATCCATCTATATTCAAGATTGGTATTTTGTTCCAATTTAAGCACAACTCGTTTTAGCTCATCCGTCTATTTCAATAAGTGGTATTTTCACTTTAGTCTATTCATCTACATCCACGAGTGGTATTTTCGCTTTAGTCTATCCATCTACATCTAAAAGTGGTATTTTGTCCCAATTCAAGTAAAATTCACTTTAGCTGATCCGTCTACGGTTTACTTCCATGAGTGTTATTTTCGCTTTAGCTTATCCATCTATCACATCCATGAAAAGTATTTTCGCTTTAGCCTGACCATCTACGTTAATGAGTGATAATTTGCTCCAATTTAAGCGAAACTCACTTTGGCAATTGCCGTTATGCAGCAATTGCGATTGATGTTATACTACAATTTGAATCTATATTTATTGTGAATCTCACTTTGTCTTATCCATCCACATCCAACGAATACGAATGGTGTTATGTTCAAAACTCACTTTTAGTGATAGGATTCTGCTTTAAAATGGATGTGTATTTGGCAAGCATTTGAAATAACTAACAACAATGAATGATTGTCGCATCTCTAGTAGGCAGAATGATAACTTGGTTATTGATTTTGATTCTTGGAAGGAACTCGAATCAAAACAAGCCCAGTTACTAAAGATTCAATAAAGAACATTAGCTTCAAATTGACAATGCTAGCATACCTAGGCTGTGATGTGAGCTATATCTAATTTTGTTTCATGGACACCCATCTTCATCTTCAACACACAAAACTAAACAAGCACAAATGGAAACCCAAACAGCTAAGGAAGTTGTGCTTCTGCATTTTATTCAGTAAAAGGTAAACATAATCTCCCTCTCAGAAGAGAAGGAGACATTGAGAGCCTCAACTACAATTAACTTGAAAAAAAAGTAACTCCCAATGGTAACAACTGTGCGTCTTGTGGCACTCAGCTGGTCAGTCATTTATTTCAATTGAAGTCACATCATCATCATCATCCACTCCCGTTTTCTAAGTCAGAATCAATATTGCAAGCCAGGCTAAAGAACCTACTCGTAGAACAACTTATAACCCAGCCCTCTTTTCTACTGTAAGCTTTTACGTTTCGAGAATTAGGAGTCCATGGCAATCGCTTCCGGGTGAGGAACAAGCTTACGAGGTGAAATGGGGGATTTGGCAAAGTAGATAGACCCAACGAACCTCCTATCCTTTGGGACAGCCAAGCCCAAGCTTCCTAGTACTTTCCTCACTTCATTTGCCAGCTCTATGATCATGTCATCCTCATGATCTGTTTATACATCCACAACAGGTTTATTTGTATCAAGCACTGTCCATCACAACAAATATCACGAGTCAACATAGGTATTGACCATTGCAAAGAAAACCTACCAATATCATACAACGCTTTCTCCAATTTGAAAATATAGTCCCTATTGTTTCCACAAGGGCCAGATGCAGTTGCAATTTGCCTGAAAAAAAGATACAAGATTAAGGGCCAGAGGCAATAACAACTTAAAATAAAGATCAAGGATGCACATTACCTGGCCATATCCTCCAATGGGGCAGGCCCAAGGTAGTACTTGTTGTTGACCTTGTCTGGAGTAGACGTAAATCTGGAACACATCGTACAGAGGTTAGTTTTCTTCAATTTGCATTATATGAATTGTGTACATCCATTTCAAGATTATGGAACTTACACTATAACTCCACTAAGAAAAGGTTGCTCATCTCCTTCATCCTGATTTCGAGAGACAGTATATTCAAACATAAATAACGTCCACAGGAAGACAATTCTAAATGTATAATTAAAAAACATATATACAAGGAGCCTCTCGCTAATGGGAGGGCAAAAGTGAAAGGTTATTCACCTTGTAAAAATCCACCAAGGTCTTTTGATCATACTCGCATTCTCTTTTCTCCAAATACTACAAAGAGAAACAAATTATCTCCGTTTCTAAAGACAAACAATACACATTGGCGTGAAAGACAAAGATGAAGACGTTATACCGCCATAGCAGCCTTTTCCTTTTCTGGGCCTCCTCTTACACAAAATGCCATACCCCACTGACATGAGAATGAAAATCTCAGAGATAGAATTTAAACAATACAACTCAATGAATCCAATCCTTAGCGCAACTAAGAAAAGAGCCATGATAACAATTCACCTAACTACACTGGTTAAATAAAGATATTTATTAGAAATGAGCACCACCTGATTCAAATATTCATTCCAACTTGACTGATATGTCAGAATGTGATTGGTAGTTAATCAAAACACCCACTCACGAGGCTCAGTTAATGAGTTATATCTTGACAGAAAGTTGGGATGTATATTTGTGATGCTCAACAAAGCCAAAGGGATGGGAGAATAAAATATAGGCTATAAGTAATAAGAGTACAAGACATTAAACAACTTTGATGTAACTTACGCAGATGGCTCCTTCCCTTTCTTCAAGGGTGCAAGTTCTAGCTGGATTCTCAGGAGTACCTCTGTGATCAATGCAAGCTGATATATACCACAAATTGAAAATTTTAAAATCCGATGATAGCATTAGGAATGAAACAATCCAAACCATTTGTCAATGCCAGCTTACCGAGATCAAAGACACGCCTATAATTCTTGATGTAGCCAAGAGCTTTCTCGTCGTATTCAAACCCCGGGTTCCATACCAAAGAACCATAGCCAAAAATCCAGAACACCATTATTGCAACACAATCACAAACTTATATATCTGCACAAAACCAACAAACATCGAGAATAAGAATTCAAACAGTTAAACCTTAAAGAGTTCAACATTCAAAGGCAACAAACGCAACGCCAAAAAAAGAATAAAAAATTAATAAGAAAATAAAAAAAAATTTGACAAATTAGTTGATGTTTGCAATTCAACAAAACCCAAACTAAAATTGGTTTATTGACACTCAAAACAGAAAAATAAAAGTTAATTTCAAGATAATTTGGAATTAAGACCCATATGAACTGCAGTTCGCCCTACAAGAAACAAAAGACAGGAAATTTGCCCATTTTCCGAGCTACATTTTCCAAGCAAACAAACAATAAGAAGGAAAACCCCAACTCAAATACAAAAATCTTGATACGAAGAATCAGCAATACGAGTTAAAATTACCCAACAAAAGCGGCGAATCTCAGAAACCCACGACGAAGATTGCAGAGAGAGAAGAGAGATTATGGCAATTACAACAAGAGGGGTTTTTCCAAGAGGATTATTCGGAATGCCAAACGTTATACACTATGAAAACGAGGGCGTTCCACCCACCTCATTCACTATCTCTCTCTCACCTCTCTGCTTCTCTCTCTAAATCTCGAATGCGTCCGGTGTGGGGTGGATTACGCCGGGAGGGAGAGGTGGGGCTCGATTGTTAGAGACGGTCATCTATTTATATTGGTGGCAGAACAAAACGTAATTTGGAGGGGTTATATCGTCATTTGACTTCGTCACACCTTCGCATGAATGTGGCAATCACATGCCTATGTTGTTTATGGCATGTATTAGCACTCCGTAATTCCGTATTGTTATTTTCCATTTCCAAGGAAAATTTTGTCTCCTCCCATGAAAAAGGAAAAAATCAAAAATAAATTGACCAAATAAATTGACCAACCTTGAAAAAAAATGTTATCCAAAGATTCCAATTAAGCTGATTGATTTGATTTAAACCTTACCAAATCGTCCCAAAGAGTTCATAAGCTCATTTTATACCAATAATTTAAATATACTACTCCTTAGTCTGTTCGTTCTAAATAAATAATTCTTTTTGAATATGTCTTAATTTTTAAAAATAGATTTTTTAAATAAAATATCTAAAAATATAATAGTTAACTATTTGTCCAAAACAGAGAGTTAGTTTATAAACCATTTTTAGGCCAAAATGGTAGATGAAAAGAATAAATATAAGTGTTACACTTATCTAACAACTTTAACAAGGTTAAGAAATTACCCAACATATTGATACATAACATAGGTTGTTGTATATTATTGTAGTTTGATGTTATATCTTCTTTGACTTGGTGCGATGCATAATCTTCTACCAACTTATAAATACATTCGGCTATTTATCTAAATATTCAATACAAACCTTTTAAATTTATCTAATTTTAATTTTACATGCGTTAAATAAAAACTTATAGTTAACCAATGCTATAATGTTGAATCTTAAATTTTTGTTTAAAATTATCAATTAAATATGTCATTTAAATTTATAAAAGTGATGATTAAAAAAGTAGGAGTAAATATAGTAGTAGTACTATTACTAAAAATAAGTGCCCGAAACTGAAGGGGTACATTGACCATGCATGGTGATCATGTCATTCATGGTAAACCTTACCATAGCATGTTCTAGATTCATTGAACGTGGACAATATTCATATTAGGTTCGGTTTTTGGTGTAAATCACTAAATCTGACTCCGTATCAACACGGCCCGCATTTAATGCGTGTGGTCCGAATAAATTAATTAATGTTCATTTATCATCCGTCAAATTAAAAATGTGATTTTTTTAATATAATGATTTCAGATCAAATTGGACCAATTTAGTTAGAATTTGGTCCGGATAAAATTTTTTATATAGTTAATTATTTAATTCTTTTTTTTATGATTTCAGATAACAAATTGGTAGTTTATACTTTATATAGCGAATTTTGACCTATAGTCATAGTTGTGTATTTAAAAATAAATTTCAGCATAATCACAAATTTAAATTATTATATAAAAAAATAAAAATAAAAATTATTCTTTACGTGTTTTTATACTTTGAGTTAAGTCCCTCCATAAAACGACAGTTTTTTATACGGTTAAAATAATAATATTATTATTATTTGAGCAGGTCCCTTGCCCCCAAGCGATATGTATCCACCCACCCCTTAATTACAACACACTGTAAACTTAGAACATCACCAATGGTAAGAATCACCCAACCATTGGGAGAATTCCAAAAATTACTTATTTTAAAGAATTTTTCTGAGGAGGCAAAGAGACAGTTACACAAGGAGAGAGTGAGGTGCATCGCCCCTTGTCATTAGGCGTGTGCGTCTCACTAACTCTCTAGCAAAATGAGTGAGAAGGCTCTGCAGCGCGGGTCTCATATGTCTCCCACTAACCTTTTTGAATTAATTTTTTTAATGAACGATTTCTTTGTTTTTTTTTAAATTTTTTGTTAGAAAAGAAAAGAACGATTTCTTTGTTGTTCTGTTGGCTTGTTGCCGAGTTTTAGAAAAAAAAAAAGTTTTAGTATAGGTTTTGAAATTTTGATTTTGAGCATTTGATGTTTCTCTTCTTTCTTTTTTTATTGTCTTTTTGACAGTTTGAAAATATAATTTTTTAATTAAAATTATAAATCAATATATTTGTTTTAAATTTATTTTTAATATTTAATATTCCAATTTAAATTATAAACATATTAGATTAAATTATTTATAAATAATATTTCAAATTACAATATATTCATAAAATTATAAATAAATTTTTTTATTTATAAAACAATATACGAATTAATTAATTTGTTTGAAAAATATAAAAATAAAAGAAAGTTGTGTAAATAAAGTAAGATAATTTGGTAGTAAAACCCATAGGGCTTGTTTGGTAGTGAGGAAGATTATTAATCGCTTATTAGTGTGCTATTAATCCTCATTTGTATATCGGGGTAGTTTTGAGATTATAAATGTTAATCCCAATTTTTTTAGTGAGGCGCTAATAATACCACTCTCCCCGTATTAATAGTGAGGGATAATAACTTTATCAGATAACTCGTCTTATTAGTCAAAAAAAAAACGCTTTAAAAGTTTATCAAAAAATATTAATTAAGGAAGAATGGAAATTATTGAGAAAAATACATTTTTACTGAAAAAAATTCTTAAAATGTTTGTGGGACAATGAAACAGAGCTAAAAATTGAGTTAAAAATTCTGCCTATAAGAGATGCTCTTGAAGCGATTTTAAAAAGTGGGGTCCACTTTATATAACTTTGTTCATAAAAAGTTGGGGATCATAAACTCAAAACAAAACGTAATCTAGGAATCAATTTAGATTCAATGAACCTAGACGCTTACAATGAGAAAATAACAATGAATTGAAACGCCCACCCTAGTCCCTAGCATCTCTACCATTATTTCAAACCATTTGAAGTTTCCATTTTCTAAAAAGAAAGTCTTTTGACTTTTTTTCAAAATAAGCACACATAGAAATAGTTGTATGAATATAGATGTTGCCTGTTGGCATGTTTAGTCAATTGAATACTTTTATCCATGAATGGTACATTCGCTTAAATTAGACATGGCTGTCAATGAGTCGTTGAATGAGTTTGACCCAGTGTTAATTATTTTTCATTTTTAAATAGTGGTCATATTTATCAAGGTCTGCACTATATTCTTCTTTGGTAGAATCACAATAACATGTGATAAAATTCTAGAGCAAGTCTTTTTTAAGATTTTTTTTACGGATTTTAATTCATAAAATATAGTTTTATTCTCTCACAACTCAATCTACTAATACACGACGGGTCGAATAAATATGATTCGTCTTATAAAAACATCCGTAAGATTGTCTTACACAAGTTTTTTATCAAAATTCTATCGACTATAATTTAAATATGTTATGAGACGTTTATTCTTGTCTTGTTTTTGCATGTTTTGACTACAATTTAAATGTGTTATGATGACTGCCGAGTAAGTTACAGACTGCTGATTCGATGATATTAGGAGATATATCGAGTAAAGGATATTGTCCGATGACAAAGAAAAGGTGTGGGCCATGGCTAGAAGATCGACCAGATACATATTTGTAAGGGCAAAATAGACATGTCATATTTTGGTCTTGTTCTCACCTTTCTTAGTCCTAAAGTTTAAGTGTAATTTTGGAAACAAATTATTGATAATATTTTGGTTTTCTTGGTCCTAAAATTTAGATATGTTTTTAGAAACAAAATCTTGATAATATTTTATGTTTCTTGGTCCTAAAGTTTTGGTATATTTTTTGACACACAATCTTGGCAAAAATCATTTCCTAAAAACGTGTTTAAGAGTCCTTGTTTATTTGGTAATATAATATAGGAATTAAGATAGTTTATTTAATTACCAAATCTAATCATTAACCATGTTGGAGTTTGTTTCATAATTCATGTGTAGGTCTCCTCCTCATATAAATAAATGACACGGCTCCGAGGCAGAAGACAAGGAAGTGCAAATAAAGAGAGTGAAGAGCATAGACAAGCAGCATATTCAGTTCATAGAGATTTTTTAGAATTCCAGTTTGTTGTTGAAAGTGAATGCAGTTCCGGATGCAGCAACTATAGAAGATACATCTGGAACTACATTGAGTTGTTGGAACAATTTGTCTTCCTAGGGTTTTTAGGAAATTGATTTTTTAATCTCATGTTTTATCTACCCTTTGTTTCTGTGGGTTTTGCTCTCAAAGACTTGTTGTCTTGTGAGAGTGTTTGATTTAGTGATTCCACATAATTTTTGTATAACAATTCATTTTATTTAGTGGAATCTTTTTAACCATGAGGCTAGATCTACAAGCATATGCTTTTCGATTGTATAGGGAACTGCATTGACAGTTTTGTGAATCCTAGCAACTGTTGATTCTTACAATTAGTATCAGAGTCTCCTCTTGACGTCACTAAGAGAAAATTCTGGTTGCAGCCATGATGGATTCTCAATATGAGAATTTTGTTCGTCCTCCTACATTAATGAATGCGAATTACTCAAATTGGAATATTAATAAATTTGATTTTGATGAAGAGTCAATGGCTCTTTTAACAACCAAGTTTGAAAATATTTTGAAAGTCAAAGAACAAAATAGATCTCAATTTTCAAACTCCAAAACTGCTTTCAAACATGAGTCTATTAAGGTTGTTCCCAAAGAAAATTCTTTTCAAACCCTTGAAAAATATTTTACCAACCCTTTTGCTAAACAGTCTACAATAAGTGATAAAAATATTAATTCTATTCAATGTAGGGCTTGTCAAGGGTTTGGTCATTTTGCTAATCAATGTGCTTAGAGCTGTCAAATAGGGAAAAGCCCCCGGGCATGCTCGGCCCGCCACATATTAGGGGCGGGTTGGGCTGATGTATTCAAGACACGTTAGGATGTGGGCTTTTCGGGCTTTGCGCGTGCTGGTCGAGGGCTTTCGCAGGACGGGCCGCGGGCAACCCGCATATTCTGAACTTAATTAATTAATTTGTTAATTTGTGAGTTACTAATACTAATTTACTAAGTTATTATAATTTATAACTTATATAAAGGCATAAAGCGGCCCGGTCCATATTTTCCATATCTGTTGTCCATTTGGGTAGGCCGTTGATTGAGTTGAGGCGCTAAGAGTCTAAGCCACGAAGGGACTTAGGTTAGATTAGAAGACTCTCAATCTCTCATTCTCACAATCTCACTCTCTGTCTCTCTCACCTCACTAATCAGTGACTCAGTAGTACTCCGTCTCTCTCAACTTCTCAAGTCTCATCTGTTCACGCGAACGGCGAATCACCCAGGCACGGTCACCGACGATTGAATGCCGCTCGGCGCTCACTCTTTCTCCCTCCACAAATTAGATCAGATCACTTCACGGCCGCTCACTCTTTCTCCCTCCACTGAGTGACTGAGTCACTGTCTCACTAACCACTTACCAGGATCCAGGTCGACAGGTCCTCTAGTCTCTAGTGACAGAATAATAGTCGAGTAGCAGTCTTCGCCATCTTCGACGTCTTCGCCGTCTTCGTCGTCTACGTCTCCGTCCTCAGACCTCTAAGTCTTCGCCGTCTTTATCATCGCCGAATCACCGTCCCTGCTTCCAGATCTCGACGTTTGCTCCAGGCTCCAGCCTTCAGTCTTACTGCTTCCATTTGTTACCAAGAGAAGTAACATTTGTCACCTACAAGCAACAAAAGAGAAAATATGGTGGATGGCAAAACCAAACTGGTATGGAAAATCTCAGGTTTTCTCCACTTTATGTTTATGCCAGATAACCAACTCCAGTCACTTGCAAGAAAGCCGAGGTTAAATTAGGACACTTGGTTCTTCGAAGTTGTCATGAGTGCAGGACCAAAAAACAAAAAGGGAGAAAGAATAACAAAGGTCATTCTCATCAGTTTTATTTCTATATGTATAATCAGATTGTGAAATAATTTAATCCTTTCCTCAAGCAATCAATATTGTCTCATAATGGTTATGTTATTTTGTTATTTGAATTATTTTGAATTTAATGGTTTATTTGTCGAAAATTTAAATCTATCATAAATTCAAATATTAATAATAAATAAATAAATAAATCCATTTTTTTGCAGGCTTGCCCGTTTTGCCCGCGGGCTTTCGCGGGGCGGGTTGGGCTATGGGTTTTCAGGACCGTTACGTTTGCGGACTTTCCCGCCCCGCCCCGTTTTGCAGCGGGCTTTTCGGGCCCGCGGGCAAACCCGCCCCGCAGGCCCGTTTTGACAGTTCTTATGTGCTAATACTTTGTGTAAAAAATGGTTTGTTTGTTTTTGGAGATCTTGGGTCAATTTCAAAAAATTCAGATTCTGCAGCTGATGGACATTCAGACAGTGTGCCTGACCTAGAAGATACAGAATCTGCATGTTATAGAAATTCAATGGATGGGATTCAAGATGCAGTTCAGGATGTAGTTTCGAATGCAGTTCCGGATGCAGCTGCATCACAAGCTGCATCGGAAGCTACATTGGTCAGAAATTTTGAGGATGCTGAAACAGAAACTGAACAACCTGAAACACATTCCAATGTGACTGATCGCAGCCAAGATATTCCCAGTCATATTCAGAAAGTCATCCTTCTTCTCAAGAGATAGGTAATGTACATGATTATATGTCAACTAGGAAGAAAGGTAAGGTTGACTATAGGAAATCAGTTTGATTGTTCTCTCTTGAATGTGAAGATTTTCATGCATCATTCTATGTGTCTACTATTGAACCAAAGAATGTGAATGAAGCCTTAAAAGATGACTGTTGGATCAATGCTATACGAGAAGAGCTTGATCAATTTTTAAAAAATAATTTGGGTTCTTGGTTTAGTAAAAAATAGAACTGTGTTGAGAAAACTTTTATGACCCAAATGATCAAAGATTATGGACTACGCAGTTATGTGTTAACCTTGTATTGTGATAACACCAGTGCAATTAATATAGCAAAAAATCCAGTTCAACACTTTAGAACAAAACACATTGATATAAGACACTACTATATCAGAGACATGGTTGAACAAGAGATTATTTGCACTGAACATGTTAGGACAAAAAATTGATGGGCTGATATATTTACTAAGAGTCTTGATTTTGAAAAGATTTTCCAATCTAAGGAAATCTCTTTGTACGTGTGTCATATGATTTTACACTTAGTTAATTATAAGAAAAGAAAAAAAAAGGCATGATTGCATTTTGTCTTTAGAGGGCATTCTAGATCAGACTCACATGTGTTGTGTCTTTTGTTGTTGCTTGGGAATTGCATTCTAATTTAGTTGTGGTATTGGTTTATGATTCTCACTCTCTCTCTCAGTTCTTGAGCATGTTTTGAAGTCCACAAAGGAAATAGCTACCTTAAAATACAAGGGTTGTAGCATTTTATCTTTGTACTATGGAACTTTGGTTCTCATGGGTTGATCTTGAGCAAAATGAATACTTTTGGAAAAGTGTGAAAGCTAACTAAAGGAAAAGAGCTACCTATGAACAAGGTTTGTTGTCATTCTCTCTTGGGACTATGAATCTTTGGATTTCATGGGTTGATCATGTGCAAAATGGTTTCCCTTGGTAAATAGTGTGAAAGGTTCCAAGTGACATGTTTTTTATAGTTTGAAATAATGTAGAGCTATATTCCTAGGGAAATAAAGTACCTATGGATTTTAGTCATGAGAATTTTTTTTTTATCTTAGGAGAGAAGTATGTTTGAGAAAAGAATAGATGCAAAAATTACATGATTTTTTTATTATTGATGAATGCACCTCCCAATACAACTGCATCAGGAACTACATCGCTTTGATCTGGTCTTTATCACTTGTGTGTGATTGTATTATTATTTCGCCTAGCATCAGTTATCATGTTTTTAGGCATAAAATTTTAGGACATTGTAGACACCATAATTTCGTACCCCTGGTATATAGCATGACATAAAATATCAAGACCTATTAAACCTTAACGAATGTCAAGTTACAGGGTTAAAAGTGCAAAAGAAAAAGCAGGATGCGCAAATGCTGAAACGCAAAAGTGGGCAAAAGTGTCAAAAGGAGCCCAAGCGCCACCCACATGCACACTGGGCGCGGCGCCCAGACCCCCCATGGGTGGCGCCCAACATTGCTTCCAGCACTGTAGCTTTTTGCCCAAACTGCAATCTCTCAAGCGCGCGGTACAAGCCGATGAAACACAAACGAAGAAATCTTAACATCGAAGGAATCTCAATCTCAGCCTATAAATAGAGGAATCCGGCTTGTGAGAATTCACTACGCAAATATCGCACACAGTTAAACAAGCAGTTAAAATTCTCCCACAATGAGTTCTGAGAATTCCTTTCCTCTAAGCCTAAAGTGCAAATATCGCTCTGAGAATTCCCATCATCTAAGCCTCGAAGCTTCGTCAAATCTCCCTCAAACAAAAAACCAACCGGTCAAAGTGAAACCTAGTTTCCCTGCTAGGATTCCACCCTATTCCCCCGGTCCAAAAATCTAAAAAAGAGCAGTTACCCTGCCCGAATCCAGACGCTAAATCCGCAAAAAGCAAGCAGTTGCTCTATCCGATTTCCACCATCAGCAAGCAAACAATAGCAAAAAACAAGCAGTTGCTCCGCCCGGTTCTCGGTGCCATAAAGCAACTTTCTGAAGCAGTTACTTTGCCCAAATCTCCGCAACAACAAAAGACTCCCTCTCACGAAAGGACAGAGCGAGCGCCCCTAAAATCTACTAGAAGTTAGTTGGTACGGGATAAAACCCTCACGCTTCAAAAGGTAGGCTATATATATATATATATATATATATATATATATATATATATTGCTATTTAAGCCGAACCGATGTAATAAATATAAGCAGTTATGTTGCCCGGATTTCTATAAGAAATAACACTAAAAAGAGTCAATATTATGGCCAAATATTTGTAATTCCTGGAAAGAGACTAATGCAAGTTTATAATAATATATGTATGGATATCACTACTAGAAAATTGCTTTTAGGTGATGGTTGGTTGCGATGACTTTTGAAACCATCACCTAATCTTCTTTTTCGCGATTTCTTTTTTCCATCGCTTATTCGCAATCGCCTTATGTACATACGATTGCTTAACAATCGCTAGGTCCATCACCTTTTAATATTTGAGGGAAATTAGCCAAATAAAATAGGCCCCGTGAAAAATAGAAAGATAATGTGATGGTTTTCGTAAATACGCGATTGCATTTGTAGTCGCAAAATTTGACTAATGCCGAGCGATGGTTTTGCCATCGAATTCATAAATAATAAAATAAAAATAGAAAAAATGTTTTTTCGTGATTGTTGGTTGTGATAGCTTTTGAAGTCATCACTTAATCTTCTTTTTTGCGATTGCCTTTTCCATTGTTTTTTCTTTAATCGCCTTAAGTTTATGTGATTGCTTTACAGTTGCTAGTGTCATCGCCTTTGAATTGGTTGCGATGACTTTTGAAATCATCGCTTAATCTTCTTTTTAGCGATTGTTTTTTTCATCGTTTTTCTGCAATGACGTTATGTTTATATGATTGCTTTACAATCGCTAGTACCATCACCAGACACTATAAAGAATTCAACATCAAAATTATTTTTATTATAATCCTTTAAAACATAAACAATCGCAAATGCATCTAATGGACGTGTAGTGGTTAATGCGAAATTACTAATTATTTATTATAAAATTAAATCATGTGCACTCCCTATTTTAGGCAATTTTTTGAAATTTTCTGTAGAGAATCTGTCCAAGGGAATGTTCTGAAGATTTTTTGATATATTGTACTCGTACATGCATGTTAGTCAACTCTCTGTAAATTTCTATAAAATTCCAAGGTCAGGAACTACTTTAATCGAGCTATGAATCATCGTTGCGTTAGTGGAATTGTTATCAGAAAATCTCGGAGGTAATTTGAATATGATGTTAACATGAATATATTCGAATTGATGAACTCACACTACCCAAGGATATGATGCAACTGCTTATCAGAAAGCAATCATGTTCTCAACAGATACTGATATGGTAATGGGGCCCATCAATTAAAATGAGAATCATATCAAAAGTAAAATGATCACTACAAAAAAAACTTTGGATTAGCAAGGACACTTTTCCTTGGAAATATAAATCAATGGTAATTCCAGAGGAATTTACCTAGGAATTTGAAAACCAGTAGCTTGAATATGGTATTTCACCATAACAAATAACATTGACGTGTCTATAATATATTCAAGCCCGTTATAGGGATAACTTGACTAAATACATGAAATTTGTTTTGCAGGCAATTTGAATATTCTTCACAGGCACCAATATGAGCTTTGAAAGAGTAATAGACACACACAATATAAACCATGCATTATCGAAAACTAAAAAAATAAGCAAAATAAAATAAACCTAAATAAAAAAAATAGAACTAAGAATTGTGAAAATACATGTTTTGCTTTGAGATCGAGTTGTTCATGCATTTGCATGAACGAAGGAGGTTTCCACTTTTTCTAAGACTTGAGATTTCAGTTAAGAGCTTCAATATGAGAGTCATTATTGAGTGGGTCTTCATCTTCAAAAGATTGTAGAATAACAAATTTATCAGGGGAAATAATATTCAAAGTATCTTCTTGTTGCATATTTTGTTGGAAGTGTTCATCAAACAACTCACTTATATCCGATATAGAGTTAGTAACACCATTATATTTAGGCTGCCCAACATTAGTATTGTTTTCTTTAGCTAAGGAGTTAAATGTTGAATCTCGAATAGGGGATTTTCCCGATTGAAGTGGTTGAGATGGAGAAGATTATGGCATTATAGCTTGTTTACTTGGAGAAGGATTGAATGGGAGGGAATTTAGACTCAATTGAGTATGACTATTGGGGGGGAGAAGATACGTAAGATGGGGGCTGAGGACTTTTGGTAAGATCAAATTGGACAGATTTCGGCAAAGCAAACGTTGGCAGCAGGCTCTTGCACGAGACCATCGAGGTGTTAGAGAGTCTTTGGTAGAGAATATCGCCATAGCGGCAACTTGATATGACACTATTACATAAGTAAAGAAGATCTAGTTGAACGATAGTTGAATCGCTCAAATTGGTATTCTAGTTAGATAAATATGAACTCTAATTTCATATTATCATATCTGACATGAGACGCAAAAGAACGACGAAGGTCATGTTGGCCAGTCAACGGGCAAAGGTCATGTCAACTTGATATTTACTTTTACTAACATATACTCCCTCCGTCCCTAAATTATCGTCCTCCTTTCCTTTTTCGTTCGTCCCAAAATAATTGTCCATTTTGAAACTTACCTTTTTAGAACATCACTTTTACCACTTTACCCTTACTTTTCCACTCTACTTTAATTATGAGCCACATATACATGGACATTAAAGGAAACTACACATTAAACTAATATAAATAATCAAGTCAATTACTTTTTCTTAAACTGTTCGCCGGGTCAACCCAGACGATTATTTAGGGACGGAGGGAATAGTTTTTAATTAATGGTATTATTTGATCGATTGTATTTTTTAAATATTAAAAAATAATAATGGTATGTTATATTACTTGATTGAATATTTTAAGCAATTTAAATATTCACATAAAGTTGAAAAGATAAATTTAATTTATTAATTTATTTGTAAAAAAATAAATCTTAGAAACACTAGTAATTAATTTTTGAAAAAAAAATTAGTTTGTAATATTGATACCTATTTTAAAATTTTTTTTTTATGGAAATATAAAGCAATCAGTGAAATCCCTCTTTCTCAAAACCCTCTTTCTCAAGACTCTGTTCGTCTCTCCCTCCCCCGCACACAACGGCGCCGGCGTCAACCTGTCAGGTAACTCTCTCTCTTTTGTCTCTCGTGCTCACTCTTGATTTCAAAATTCTTGATTGTTGATATGAATGATACTAGAGAAATAGGAAGGATTAATTTCCCTAAGTTTCCCTTGCAAGGTTTGTGTACTATTTTTGTATTCCATGAAATTGATCACAGTATGTCTATAATCCTTCAATACTTAAGCTATAATTTCAATTCTTATTTGAGATTCAGTTAGAGCTTTATAATTTCAATTCTTAGGCTTTTCCGCCACTAATAGAGCCTCTTTCCCCGTGCCCGGATAAAAAAATAGTCTTATGCGACCCAGCTCTAGTAAACTCTTCTGGTGAGCTTGAACCTTGAGAATTCTTTGCTCCTAGCTCCTGCCCCGGATAGTGAACATCTTTTAGCTGCTAGCACAACTCTAACAAAAATAACTCCAAGAGTTTCTATAAAAAAAATAATTCAAGTTTGGCAGACTTGGAAACAGGTAAAACAAATATGGGAAGAAAGACCCTCATCATAATATTGGTTGGTTATTGGATTTGGAATAGAGAAATTGACTTGGAAAAAGTTGGAATTCCCGTGGGGGGTGAACACTACAAGGGATGCAAAGTGGTAAAAGATGCCCATACTAGGCTCCAATAAGTAGGAACGGTGCTACCTAGTAAGCAAACCAAAGATTAGGTTGACTTCCATATTCGGCTATTGTAGATATAGGATTACAATACAAATGATAGTGAGACTGAAAGATACTTTAAGGGTCATGGATGGTTCCCCTGAAAACAGCTCTCTTGTTTTCGAAATTGCAAGATTAGCAGCTGGAAGTATTAGTCTGGCTGCTCTCAAGATGTCTTCTTCTTTTAGTATTACTTTCGCTATTCCTGTCATTTATGAGGTGAAAGAACCTTAGATTAAAATTTCACAGAAGAATATCGGACTGAAATTCCCAAAATAAACCCTGAAATGATTATAACTACCTTTGACTAGTTGAATTTGAGAAGAATGAAAGACCCAAAAATAGTAGTCCCAATTGAGATATCAGCGAAAAAATGCTGCAAACAAGTGACAAGTTGTTAGAGATATTTAAGTAGCTACATTAAAGGAATTGAGAGAGAAAAGAGAAACTTACCTATAGTTAATCCCTTTAGCAAAACAAGAAGATAGGAAACTTGACGGAGGAACCCCCATCAATCTCTCTTCGATTGCTCTCCTCTCTCTCTCTCCCAATCTATCTCTACCTCTGTCCCTCTTCTCTCTCTCAGAACGATCTTCATCTCTCTCCCCGGAGCTCATCTGGTGCGAGATCCAGTCAGAAGGGGTTGTTGTCCTGGCCAACAGGAGAGCTGACACAATGGAGCATGATGAGACAGGATGCCAACCCCCTCCAGAAGGTCCAATTCTGTGCATTAACAACTGCGGTTTCTTTGGAAGTGCAGCTACCATGAATATGTGCTCAAAGTGCCACAAGGACTTGATGATGAAAGAACAACAGGCTAAACTTGCTGCCTCATCCATTGAGAATATTGTTAATGGATCAACTAATGCCAGTGAGAAGGAACCTGTTGTTGCAGCCACATTGAATCTGCAGCTTGATGTAGTGCAAGAAAAGGCGATCTCTACCACCTCCACCGCAAGCTTCTAGCTCTGAAGAGGGCATTGAAATAAAGCCCAAGCAGGGTCCCAGTCGTTGCAGCAGTTGCAGAAAACGTGTAGGCTTAACTGGGTTCAAATGTCGATGTGGTGATCTTTTCTGTGGATCACATCGTTACTCAGACAAGCATGATTGCCCCTTTGATTACCGCACCACTGCTAGGGATGCTATTGCCAAGGCTAACCCTATTGTGAAGGCAAAAAAGATTGAGAAAATCTAGAATAAATGCAGTAAGTTCCATGTGCAAATTGTGTTGCTTCTCTCTAATGGACTTCTTCCAAGTTGGCTAGCCGCATATCTCATCAGATGTCCTGTTACATCAGAAGCGTATTTCCAGGGAAACGTGGATTGGACATCTCTGCAAGTTGAACTCTATAGATCTCGAGATGGATGAGAATGTGTGTGCTGGCCCTGCAGTGTCTTTAAGTCTTTCTATTTGCTGGTTTGGTGGATGTTAAGTCTTTGTTTTACCGGTTTGGTGGACATTCGTTGGGTCCTTTTTTCTAAGGTGTCGTTGTGGTTTTATGGGAATTTCAGCCTGGTAGTAAATTGTGGGATTCGTAGGCTCGGTTTCATATTTTGTAAAATATGGTTTCCAACTTCTTTATGTTACATTACATTACCTATAAAAAAAAACAAGATAGGAAACAAAGGGAGCCCAAACCAAACCAAAGGCTTGATTTTGCAACATCATTCCACATAATCAGATCGTTTATCAGCAATAGGGAAAAGGAGGAAATCAATAAGCAGATGATCACCTTGGCAAAGTTGCCTAATTTGATTAGTTTTTGAAGTAAAAAAATTAAGTAACTAATTATGAGAACAAAACAAATAGAGTCAAGTTGTAGATATACATTCTTCACCATAGCAGCTTGTTCTACTATAGGATACATCGTGATGTTAGCTCACTTGAAACTCTTAATCAGTAATGTTTACAAATGGTGCAAGATGATGCCATCTCTTGCACTAATCGTCAGTCAGGTAGGTTAATCTTGTTTCTACCAACATAAGCCTCAATTACAGTCATTTGTGACAGAAAATAAAATTCATGGAAAAAGAAAACAATGTCATCAAAAGTTTAAAGCAGTTACTACCAGTGAAAAAAGTACCCCATAGACTTTCAATTTAGATAGAACCTAAGGGTGTAGAAGATCTCACTTGATTCAGTGTCAAGGTTCCAGTTTTATCACTGCAGATTGTAGTTGCAGACCCCATAGTTTCACAAGCTGAAAGCCTGCGTACCTGCAGACTAGTTGTTGTTAACAACTTCATACATGATCCAGAGTTACAAAATCTGGGTTTAAAAAAAAATTAAGAAACAAAGGGAAAATTGACACGTGCCAGGGCCTTGTCTGCCATCATTTTCTTCATTGAGTAGGCTAGGCTGCAATGAGTTTACGACAAAATTTAATAAGAGAACTAGACAGAAGAAACAAGAATGAAGATGGAAGTAATGCCTGCAATAATACCAGATGTACTGCATCATACTTACGTCAATGTTACAGCCAAAGGAAGCCCTTCAGGTACTGCAACAACGACAATGGTGACCTGAATAGTTCAGCAGTTAAGATAAACAGAATTCTGATTCTAGGAACACACACACACAAACAACTTACTGCCACTGTAAAAAAAAATTATGGCGCCATCTACTGTTTTGCTAATGCTGGCCTCTTGAACAATACATTCCTTGTTGACAATTTTTAGCAACTGTGAGAGAAAACATAATTTAAACGGATTCATCTTGAAGATGTACAGAATCTACATATGATGATTACACACCTCGAAATTCAGCCTGCCGTCAGTAGATGATCTGATATTGGATGAACCTCATTCTGTTTACCCTTCAGATTTGAAGTTTGCAGGATCAGATTTGTGTTGTGTTCTTAGGCATCGTGATTTTTCTTGAATGATTAGAAGTGAAAAAAAGTGAACATCTGCCTTTCTTTATTGACCGTGCATTCACACCTCAATCAAATTTGCCTTTATCAGTTCTGCAATTTAGTTCTATTCTTTTTTTTTGGAAGAATTCTAGCAAATCTGGAATCCAGTAATTTAGAGATAATTTTATTGCAAAAATTGCAAAGGCTTATGGGATGAAGAGACAAAACAGTTGTAAAACTCTCTTCAATTGTAGGAGGGCGATTAAATCTGAGCTTGACGATCAGCGTCACACTTAGCATACACACAGGATATAAGAGCAGGGGCAGCCCAAGAAAAATGCTGAAAAGCGAATAGTAATCTGCTCTACAGAATCCTGAATTATAGAGCACGAAAAAGTAGACTTTGCAAAACCCAAATAGTACTAGTAGAGTTGGAGAAACAGTACTGAAATTTGAGACGACAGTAATGAAATCCACTCTATCCTGTGAAAGCATAGGTAAAGAAGTATTATTAATGTTCTGAGCTAAAGTAGTTTCAGAAAATGGACATCCCTGCCTTCTGAATCATTGGGTAATACTTTTGAAGCTCATCTAATTTATTGCCAATCATAGCCTGAGAATCCTCTTGATAAGTCATAAAGTTTTCTTGAGTCATCAATTTCGGCTTGAAAAACCTTATTATCCAAAGGGATTTCTATCTAAATTGAAAGTCTATGAAAAAGGTCATCACCAGATCTGCTGTGAAGTTGCACACTAGCTAATAGTTGTCACATAGAGAGGAATTCATCGTTATTGGGAAGTGGGCA